>JALBCR010000227.1:600000-1041552 GCA_030710515.1 Abscondita cerata | reverse complement strand
CTCAATTGTGCTTCGTTCAGTACGTATTGCTAATTTGAAACTAAATTAAATACATAGAAATAGGAGAATTTACATACACCTGAAAATTATTCAAGCAAATACTACGTCTGTATACACCCACAATTTTTATCAACAAAGTTATGCAAAAGAAATTAGCGGTTCGAGTTATGGTGCGCTGAGAACAACAAACGTAAAAGGTAATTTTAACTCGAATACAATACTAAAGGTGCAGCAGATTTTAAATCGTTGTGGGTTAAATATTATTTAAATATGCAAAAAAACTGCTTTAAATGTGGGCAATGACTCATGCCATATTGTTATCAAACAAAACGTTAAAATACTGACTATTGTTCAGTGGTAGAGACCCAAACACAAGTCCCTGCATATCAAGCTTAACTAAAAAATATTTTTTTGTAATTATTCTTGATGTTTGTTTTAATCTCACGTACCCAACGGATAACTAATAAAACAGGCTACGTTCAATAGGAATGGACTTATTGAAAACCAGCGGGAATAAAAGTTGCGCACGTAATACCGGGACATAATTGTCTAAAGTCCTTGATTATTGTTGGCGTAAAATGACTAATAAGTATTTGCATGTTCTTTTGTAGGCACGACCACAGAATAAATACAGAATGTTTAAAAACCCATTGTTTTAGAAATTCACAATTCTTGTTATAATTCCTGACATTGCTGGCTTATTTGTCACGTAATTAAAATTTTTACGTAAGAGTTTAGTCCTCCTTGCGTAAAAAATTGCAAATTACAAAAATGTCGCCGCTCGGAATTGCCGAAAATAATTGCCTAATTAAACGGAAACTACCTTGACCTTAAATCACTGTGAAGGTGGTTACTTTGTTTGCAAAGACTAAAACATCTGTATTGATAATTTGTCATTAACATAAATTGCAAAAAATTATGTAATTGTTAACTTTCCAATTACAAGTGTTGTTGTGGGTGTGAAGTTTGAGTGATGAGGCGTACATTTTTGTTTGTTACGCACATAAATTATCATTTTGGTCGGATAACGGATCGTTGACATAATTAATCTTCTTTAACTGACATTCTTAGTGGGTATGCATGGATTAGGGCGAAGGTTTTTAAAAGTCTTTGATAACCTGCGCTCTTTGATTGTATGATAATCCCGTTCCACCCTTTCAGTTGAAAAGGTGTCGTAAAAACTATCAAAATTAGTTCTACACTCAATAATTTAATTATTCTACGACTCATTACTTATTAGTTTAAAATTGAGAAAAATAATATTGTTTGTTCCTTGGTTTGTTTTTATTTTAATTTAGCTCACCGCGAAATGAAAAAGTACTATAAACAATTTTTCTTAGTCTATTGACCACATTTATTACTATAATAATTTTCTTTACTATGTAAATAAATCTTAAGAATTTGCCATCATTACTTCACGCAAAAAGTACAGGGGCGTTAGGAAGGATATCTTCACGTTTCACACAAGATCAAATAACTCCTACCCTCATTCCGGCGCGTAAGTGGTTATCTACTTAAAACTAAAAATTATTGGTTTTTTTAAATTCCGGTGTACTTTTAATTTATATCCTTGTTTAAGAAAATATTTGTCTAGTATATGAGAACCGGATGCCACTGATGTTACGACTTAGGGTTGAATTTTAAGCCGTTTTTTAAATGATGTCGTTTTTATTTGTGAAATAGTACTGGAACGTTATCTTTAAAGGGTTGTTAAGTATAAGAGCTTTATAAATATACGTAAAGGGTTTAGACGAAAAAATCTGATTAAAATTTTTTTCTCGATCTTCCACTTGAAATACTTCATCGTTTGTGGGAAATAACATGCGTCTTCTAAATTTATTATGCTATTTATTTAGTTTTGAAACTTTCTTTTTAATGAGGTTATGCAACGTCTTACTAAATATTTATCAATGAGTGAGAAAATGTAAGTCATAAAATCAGTTACAGCCGAAAATGTTATTGAGACAAGTTCCATCATTAATCAATTCTTAATTTTTATTATCGTTTTCAGGAAAGAAGATATTTGCTTCATTAATTTAAATAATTGGTAAAGACACCTGCGAACATGTATCAATTGCGTCAAATTTAAACGTGGATAAAGTTAGCCCCCATTTTTAAAAATTAAATGAACTGTTAGTTGTTGCAAATTGTTCTACGTTTGTTCTGTATTATTCCAAAGTTATAAGACCCAAAACCAAAAAACAAACCAGTAAACTCATAATAGAATATTTTTTGAGTGGACCCCATTTCTTGAAAAATCAATTTTGTTTACTGTTCTAGGTGTTCTGAATATTGTTCCAAATTATCAATTATCTAAAATAAATTTTTACAAAGATACGGCAAAATACATCAACAAGCGCTGAAATAAGTTAGCTCCCCATTTTTTAAATTTAAATATCTTGTTAGTTGTTCCAGGTTATTCTATGTTTGTTCTATATTGTTCCGAAGGTATAAGAACAAAAGACAATACAAAAAAATGCAAAAACACATTTTTTATTATTTTTTTTTTGTTCTAAATTGTTTTAGGTTCCAGGTTATTTGCTTTTTATAGCGTCTCCTCATTTTTTGGAAAATCAATCTTCTACTCTCTTCTATTTAAATAATTCAGCATAACTGGTGACCGATCAGTAGGTGTGTGTCACAATTAAAATAATTAAAATTATCATTAGTTGCAATAACTGTGTATAGTATGTAGTGTTTTTTGAAGAAAACATGGTTCTGCGTGCAAGGGGACCGAAACGGAACTCTACTTGAAACTTTTGTATATACAGCGTGTCCATTTAGTGTGTAATGTGTAGTGTGTACCTTCGAAGTTATTGTAGAGATAAAAATTATTTTTTGAGGTGTTGAAAATCTGAGTACGGCCTTAATAAGAACCATTCTCGATGCCTGAAAATATTGTACAGGGTGTCCGAAAAATTTAGTTCAAACTTTGGCATCACGAATACCTGTAAACTCGATTTTTTCAAATCGAAATTTTATGTCACTAGTCAATTATCCTCCGAAAATCAACGAGAAAGTATCTAACATGTCCTATACCTGAAGTAACTAGTTTTTGATTTCTCGAAAAAATCCAATTTTTTTGTGAAGTACACTACGAGAATTGGAATAACAGGTTTCTTATGTCAATTTTTTCATTGACAACATTGCCTAAAAGACAGTTTTAGCCTTCAAAGAAGCACCCATTAGTTAGGGGCGAAACGTCAGGCAATTTTGCACTAAAAAGGCAGAGGGTTTTGTTTTTTAACCTCAACCTTGAATACCCTTAAAAGGATTAATATTATAAACAAGTTTAAGTTTTCCGTAGGTAAGACCGAATTGCGCCCTGCCGAGTCCACAATATAGAATAAAACTAAAATTCTAAACCAATGACACACGAGGTGCATGAAAAGGTCAACATGCAAACCTTCATTAAGCCGTCCATTTATACATTCATGATTACATATTAATCAATATACCTCATGCAAGATTTTTTATTTAATTGCAAAAGCGCCCATTTAGAAGATCACATGAGCAATTCAAACGTAAGAAACTTGTTATTTCAATCCTTGTAGTCCACTTTACAAAAAAAATTGATTTTATCGAATAAATCAAAAACTGCTTATTTCAGGGATAGAACATGTTAGATAAATTGAGTTTACAGGTAGTTGTGATGTCAAAGTTTGAACCAATTTTCGGACGCCCTGTACAATATTTTCGGTTGTCGAGAAAGGTTCTGATTAGAGCCCTACTCAGATTTGAACACCTTAGAAAATAATTTTTATCTCTACAATAACTTCCAGGCTACATTAATGTCTTTGATACCGTATATCTATTAAAAATTTTGAAATAATGCAAGTAATTTGAAAACCACTAAAGATAGGAGTATGAATTACGCGCCAAATGTACGCAAAATTTTGTTATTCGACGGTGCAAAAATATACAGGGTGTTCCATTTAAACAAAATCGACTTTGATTGACTACGTTTTTCTGAATCACCCTGTATATATGAAAGTATTTTTAAAATGTGCAACTTCTTGTGTATTTTATGAAGCCTACACACACTAAATGGACACACTGTACACATAAAAGTTCCACCTAGAGCTCCCTTTCGGCCCCCTTACACGCAGAACGATATTTTCGTCAAAAAACGCTACATACTATACACAGTCATTGCAACTAATGATAATTTCAATTATTTTCATTGTGACTCACGCTACCGATCGGTCACCAGTTATGCTGAACTATTTAAATAGAAGAGAGTAGAGGATTGATTTTCCAAAAAATGAGGAGACGCTAAAAAAGACAAATTACCATGTATTTTGTCTTATACCTTTGGAACAGTATAGAACAAACATAGAATAACCTGGAACAACTAACAAAATATTTAAATTTAAAAAAATGGGGGGTTAACTTATTTCAGCACTTGTTGATGTATTTTGTATCTGTAGAGAATTGATAATTTGGAGCAATGTTTAGAACAATCCCGAACAGTAAAAAAAAATTGAATTTTTAAGAAATGGGGGGCCACTGAAAAAAGATGTTTTTTGAGTTTATTGTGTTGTTTTTCGGTTTTGGGTCTTATAACTTTGGAACAATATAGAACAAACATGGAACAACTAACAATTTATTTAATTTTAAATCATGGAGGGCTAACTTTATCCACGTTAAATTTCAAGGTTATAAAGGCAGAGAAATATTAGACCGTCTACTCATAGTCATTTATATAAAAACAAATATGCCTTAAAGTTTATGTGTAACTGTAGCGTGTAGACGTTTAACGTGAATTGCTGTTGCAAATTATTATTTACACAAGTCGAAACAATTAATTGCATAAAATTGTTAACAAATTCATAAGATGGAAGGAGATACTCAAGAACGCTACACTAGATCTAAAAGCACAGATAAGGATAAAGAAGAAGCCATGATTCAGAAAATTGTCACAAGAATCTTATCTAACAACACGCTGATAGACAAAATGGTGGCAACAATTAGTGAAAAAATGAATACGCAGTTTGAAAAAATGGTGGAAAGTTTTGAGAAGAAAATTGCAGGATTGGAAAATAAATTACAGAAGGCCGAAGAAGTTATCGAAAATCAAGAGCAATATTCAAGAAGAAATAATTTACGTTTCTTTGGCATACGTGAAAAATCTAACGAAAACACCAATAAAGCTATAATTGATGTGTGTCGTGATAAATTGGGCATTATATTAAGTGATAGTGATATTGACTGCAGTCATAGATTAAAGCATACAGTTGGCGAGCACCGACCAATAATAGTGAAATTTTGCCGGCGTACAATCAAGGACAGCATATACAAAAATAAACGAAAATTAAAAGGTACAAATGTAATTGTTCGTGAAGATCTCACCCAGAAACGAATGGAGATAGTGAAGGAAGCCATCAAACAGTTAAGTAATAAAAATGTATTTACTAGTAATGGTAACATTTTTGTTAAAACTGATAATGAAATCAAAAAAATTGCCACGATGAACGACTTGAGAAATTTAACTTAGTTATTGTACCTAATGTGCAACAGTAATTTACGCAAACGAGACTTGGTTAGTTTTGTACATTACAAATTATTGTATACGTTGATTCTGTTAAAATTAATTTACATAGGTTGATTTTTATTTTACTTTTTTTGTATAATTAGTAGATAATCGTAGTTAGAAAATAGTTTATCAATGATTTGCATTACCTAATACTCGTAGAGGATATATTTTATTACTAGTATGTATCCTGCTTTTGTTATCATTAAATACAAATATGAAACATAATCTCAAAGTTGCACATATAAACGTACGCTCGCTAGCTGTCAATTTTGAAGAAGTGAAAAAACACTTACTAGAAAAACATTACGATGCACTCTTTTTAAGTGAGACGTGGCTATCTGAAACTACGGAAAGCTCATTGTATCAAATTGAAAGTTATAATCTTATCCGTAAAGACCGCAAAACACGTGGAGGTGGTGTGGCAATTTACATTCTAAACAATTTGAAATATATGCAGCTTGAAGTAAGTGATTCAATTGAACAGTTGTGGGTATCAATTAACACTAATCCCCCTACTTTTATAGGAGTTGTGTATAGGCCGCCTAAATTTCAAATACAAAATTTTTTCACCGAACTCGAATCAGTTTTATCTAACTGCATTTCAATCTCAGATAGATTCTTTTGCTTTGGAGACTTCAACATAGACTTAATAAAAAATAATACACACGCTGCATCATTTCTACAATCCTTTATTGAAAACTTTGGCTTAGTTCAAATTATAGATGAACCAACAAGAATTAATGCAACTAGTAGTACGCTATTAGACTTAATTATCACTGCTAATAAGGATTATGTGAAGTCATCCGGGGTACACAACTTCAATGGATCCGATCATGATCTAACTTTCTGTGTTATTAGAGCGGTAATGCCCACAAATAGAAATAGATTCGTAACATATCGTAATCTTCAGTCAATAAATGTTAGTCATTTTGAAAACGATTTAAAACTACTTCCGTGGAATGCAATTTATAATACTTCTGATATTAATAGAAAAGTGATGATTTTTAATAATTGCATTAAAGAAAATTTTAATTTACATTCACCACTTATTACACGTAAAATATCAAAGCCACATGCGCCATGGATTACTGATAATATTAAATTGTTGCAGTCACTTAGAGATAAAGCAAAAAACAAGTTTCGTAAAACAAAATTGCCAAAACACTGGGACTACTATAAGTCGCTTAGAAACTTTGCTAATCTTGCCATAAAAAAGAAAAAAAGCTTATTTTCAGTATATACTTAATAAGAAAACGTCTACAAAAACTTTATGGAACGAAATAAAAAGTTAAATATTAACACATCGATTCGTAATGAAATTCCACAGCACCTAAGTAATGTTAATCTGGTTAATGAGTACCTACAAAACAGTGTTGCAAAGCCTGAGGTAAATACTATGCAGATAATTAATTTTATAACTCTCAAACAATGGGTACCTTGGGGAACGGTTTTAATTTTCAGAGTATAAGTGAGAGTACTGTAACTCTTTGTCTAAAACAAATTAAGACAAACGCTGTAGGTCCAGATGGTATTAGTCTTTCAATGATTAATATGTGTTGTCCATTCATCCTGCAGTTCTTAACACATATTATTAACTATTGTTTGACAGAGAATGTGTTTCCTGATTGCTGGAAAATGGCTTACGTAATTCCTATTCCTAAAATTAAAAATCCGACCGAATTGAAACACCTTCGCCCTATAAGTTTATTACCTGTTTTCTCTAAAATTCTAGAGAAGGTTATTCAAACTCAAATTAGAAGCCACCTTGACAGATTCAACATCTTACCGGAAATGCAATCAGGATTTCGTCCAATGCATAGTTGTACCACGGCACTACTGAAAGTCACTGATGATGTATTGGAAGCAATGGACCAAAACAAATTAACAATACTAGTAGCACTTGATTTCACCAAAGCATTTGATACTGTTGATCACAATATCCTATGTGCTATATTACACTATGTGGGGTGGAAGCAAGGTGCTATAAAATTAGTGCAGAGTTATTTAAGTAATAGGATACAAATGGTAAAAGTAGAAAATGAAATATCGAATCCTGTAAAATTAAAATGGGAGTTCCGCAAGGATCAATCCTTGGTCCATTGCTTTTTACAATATATTCATCTTATCTCAGCAGATGCATAAAATACTGTAAGTACCATATATACGCTGACGATACTCAGGTGTATTATTCATTTACCCCTTCGGACTTACCAAGTGCTTTAGAAAAAATAAATGAAGACTTAAATAATATTTACGTAAACTCACTGAATCATACTTTACATCTAAACCCATTAAAATCTCATGTCGTTGTAATTGGAAGAAACAAATTACGTAAAAACATAAAACCAATAGTTAAGATCAACGATAATGAACTACCTGTACAATTAAATATTAAAAACTTAGGCATACACATGGATCACTCTTTACGTTTTAAAACACATGTATCCCAGTGTATCCAAAAGGCATATTTTAAGTTACGAATCTTATTTCCACATAGGCAATACCTCTCGATTCAGTTAAAAACCTTACTTTGTGATTCATTGGTCTTGTCGCAATTTAGTTATTGCAATTCAGTATATAGTCCATGCCTATATGCAATAGATAACGAAAAAATACAGAAAGTACAAAATTCCTGTTTGAGATATATATATGGAATTCGCAAGTACCATAGGATCACGCACAAACTGAGTGAAACCGGATGGCTCAACATGAATAATCGTTTTCACTTATGGAAAGCATGTTTATTTCATAAAATAATATGTTCCAAAACTCCTCCGTATTTATTTAATAAAATATCATTCCGCGAGGACGTTCATAACATTAACATTAGGAGAAGGGGTGACATAACAGCACCAAAACATAAAACCAAAAAGTACGAAAGCTCATTCTCATTTAATATTTATAAGATTTATAATAATGTTCCTAAGGAAATTAAATATTTATCGCAAAAAAATTTTAAAACAAAATTCAAAAAGATATTATTTGAAAAGCAACAAATGAGATCGTAGCGTAGCGAACAGGATTGGATTTTGTAAGTTTCTACGAGTAATGGTAATGGGGATACATAAAATGTAATAATTACAATTAACACAAACCGAATTTTATTTTTTTATTTTATTATAATTTTAGCACTGTTTAGTTATAGGTAAAAAAACAATAGATGTTATTATTTAGCTTCTAGGTATAAGTGGTAGAACAGAGTGCTGGGGATGCTTAGCACAACTGAACTTCGCCTAGTGATTTGCCCATAAAAGAAAAATGTATCTTTTGTTTATGTTTATATTGCTATTGTATTTAGTGTGGGTAAATAAAGACAATATTATTATTATTATTATTATTAATTTGTGTTTTATGTTACAATAAAAACGTTCAATGAAAGAAGGTGACTATGATTTTTTTGAGGAGGTGTACTGATTATGATAACAGAAAATTGATTATAAAATTGGTCAGAGCTTATTTTGTATGTGCTGTTTTTTATTAAAACCAATTCGGGAAGAACCTTACTAAGGTTTTTTTCTCGTTTTTTTCAAAGACATTTATCACCATGAAAACATTTTTATACTTCGAAAATAACATTTTCTTATAATTGTTGTTTAAAATAAGAATAACAAGTGAGCTGGGGTAGCCGTGGAATTGGTTTGATTTAATTATTTTTACAGTGTCCACAAAAGTCCACCAAAATAACGCTTGGTGGCCTGGAACTCTGCTTTAAAACCTAATATTTTAATAGCCTAAAAATTGACGACATGTAATTGCAAACAATTTTCTCTTAATTTAATGTAGTATTTTGACATTCTTTAGTTAATTATAACAAGTATTTTTACAAAATGGTAAAATTATACAATACAATAGTATATCTACATTTTTTATAGTATGTGAACATGCAATTTTATGCAGATTATGGTAAATTGTAATTAAACATTTTGTGAAATTAATACAAATACTTAATTGTTTTGCTACATTTTTATACCTAATTATGAATTTTTATATCTATTAATTGAGCAATTAAATTTCTTTCTTTCGTAACAACCAATCTAATGGCATAGAACAAAAACCAAAACCTAGATTTTTATTAATATCCGTTTTTTTACTCCACAATTAAACAATTACTTAACTGATTTATTAATTTTATACGAATGTTGTAATAACCATGATTTTCGAATTGTGCACATCTAGGCAGAATAGTAAATAAAAATACCAAATACTATAAATGGTATTTAGAGAAAATGCTGGATATATGATTAGATTTTGGAGATAATCCTGATAATAAAAACGGACACTTTAGAGAATGGAATATCAATTTTTTTTTAGAAAAGTTTAAAACATAGTTTTATTATTTAATTAATCAAGTACACAGTGCAAAGGTTTGAAATTTTTTAAAGGGATGAAGAATTTCTAAGAATAATTGAAAGTTATTCTGCTCTAGAACCCATTCGTAAATGGAAATCGCTGGGTTAGCGTATTGAAGGTAAAAGTGACAGAATTTAGGTAACCGATATTCGAGAATTATCATCGATAACTATACTCCCTGTGTTATTTTTCGCCCCCTTGTTTTAATGTTTTCAGAATTATAAAAATGAGTGATTATTTCGGAAAAACGGAATGGTTTGCACTACGTTTGTAGAAAATTTACGTTGAAAGAGAACAGAGTCAGCATAGATGGCATTGTACAAAAAGCATGCGAGGAGCGAACGTTACGAAATGTGTTGTGGTCGCCAACGGTTAACGGGATTAATGGATTAAAAACCGCGCTGCGATTCCCGTGCCAAAATGTCACAGTTCCGATGCTCATACTGTGACAACAGAGTCAACTGTGACATTCACATATCTTGATCGAACGTACGAATCATCTGAAGTTTCAGAACGTATTGTTCCAATCTCACATGAAATTGTGGATTTAATCGTAGCGAAATTAGAATTATCGCAACGGAAAGATAGAAAAACTTGCATCTATGTTGAAAGACCGGATACGCCACCGACAGACAGACAACAAAGGAAGAGACGTACCTTTCAATGAAAGTTATATTGGTGCAGTTGGATTCACTAATCACGAACGGCGCATTTCTTGTGATCTAAAAGTGATTGCTCTGCTGTGTGGTCTCCAAACGGGATTCACAAAATCAGTACCAGAAGCGCGATTGGGTCAAGGGAGAGAATAATATGTTGCCTCCGCTAGGTGGGTGTCGTTAAGAGTTTTGAGATGGGTTAGCATACCATAATCTACGTCAAATACTACTGAAACTCAGCGAATCAAGGAATTTTAATATATTTAATAAATAAGTACTCCTTTTTCTTCTTTCTTCGATAGGTATGTTTAATTGACCTAACATGGAAGCTCATGAAATGTACAGAGTTTAGTGATGGTTTAGACACATTGGAGGATAGGGTGTTTATGTCCAAAAAAAATATTGTCTCCATCTACATCTTGACTATTTTTGAGGACAATTAGCCATGCCCTTGGATATAAGATACATAGGAAAGAAATTAGGTGTTGGTGGTTAAAGTCGAACATAGCGACCGAAGCGGTGACAGCAACAGCAGTAATGGCACCAACGAAGGCGAATAAAAAAAAAAGATTAAATAATAACTAATAAATAAAAAAATTTATACCACAAACTTATACTCTACCATGGATTTATTTAAATAAAATCACGCGCTTTATATCTAAGCTGAAACACCACCCAGTTGCAAGCCTTGCATTACATTGAAAAGATTCAAAAAGGATAAAGAGAGAGGAGAGCACTCGGGTGCCGTTTCCAAACGCACCCATAGCGTAGGTTCGTTAGGCTATTTGTCCCAAATTTGATTGTATCTCATTCGAACCTTTCAATATACTTATGGTTTATCAAAAATGGTTTCCTTCCCCTACACAATACCCGTGTGTGAAGTTTTTTGGTCTATTTTAATCATTTTTTAATTGTTCTAATTCTGCCATTTGTACCTAATGAAATAAGCTTAAATGCGCTAAACTAGCAATTTCCCTTTAGGAAAGTTTTCTGGGACACAAGAACTTTCAATTTCTTTTTTAAATTCCCTATTCCTTTTTTGCCTGTCGCACAGTGGTATTATTAATATTATCTTCAGTACCATTTATTACTTCTATCAAATTAGTTATAAAACAAAAGTTTTTGTAAAATATAACCTTTTTAATTGTATAATGCACTAGCTGATTAAGACAATACCACGACAAATCCTGATTTCATTGTGAGTTTTAATTCATTTAAGATTACTCCAATTTCAATTTTATTATATTATCGGTAACTGGTATTTCTTGGTTGGCGTTAAAATCTTAAAATGTTAGTGTGTTCAACTGAACAAAAGGAGTCTAAATTATGAACACATAGTTTGTCATAATTGTATGTTATTTATTTTATTTATTTGTTTGTATGGTACATTTTCATTATTGTATTGTGACGTAAGTGTTATGTTGGTCCCCCAGAAGATCAATAAACCTGTATATTGTATGTAATAATAGTAGTGTTTCTATTGATTTTGATTTTGTTTACGCATCTTCATTCATTCTAACCTGTATCTCAATGATAATTCTCTATACTGAGTTTCATAAAGTACATATTTTAAGCATTTAATAAATCAATTACTCATAGTTTTAGTTAGATTTTTCTGTAAATTTTTCTATTTAAGTTAATTTCTTTTGGCAAACATTTTTGGTTCAATTTTGAAGCAAAAACAAAACTTCAAGGGATAAAATCGTTCACCGAAAAGATACTGATATAACTTGATTAAAAGCTATTGTAAATTAACATGTTCAATAACTAATTTTCTATAAAAGATTCTTTTAGAGCTTCTTATCTTTCTCATACCAAGCAACACCAATACTGGTTTGTGTATTTTAAAAACAAAACATAACCCATAATCTAAGTGTTTAGTAAACTCATTTATATTTGAAAATTATAGTCTTTATACCATGTGCGTTTGTCAGATTACCATTGCGTAATCGTTCAAAACTTATTAGCAAACAAGAATGGTCGGTTCCCTGATAAAACAGAACATGACAAAGTAGAACAATGAAGAAACAGAACAGGGTAGAAGAAAACAATGAAGAAACAGAACTATGCTAAAGCAAAATAGGAAATGTAAAAAATACATAAGAGCGTACTAGATGTCTGGACCCGTTATGGAATGTTTCGAAAGAAAAGTCAGGTTCTGGGGAGGTGACGTTTCTCACCCTAAAATGTGTGTTTCTTCTGGCCAGTAACAAAATTAAGTCGTCGGTAAAGTTGGCATCCTAACTTAGTCTAAATTAAAAAAACCAATGACAATGTAGCACTAATTTAGCACTATTTTGTACCGAAATAGATTTGCTGCAATGCAGATTTTTTCAAAATAAAATTTTAACAACTCAATTAAATACCTTGAATAAAGTACTAATGTGTACCCACGATGGTTTCTCCATAATCTCAATAAATTAGTTAATTATCAATTTCTTTTATATACTTTTATCACGCATTTTAACAGTTTCGCCAAAAAACTCTTTAACAAAATTCCCAAATGAGAAACCAAATTGACAATCTTATCTATTAAATTTAGAACTAGTCTGTACTCAGGATTATTTACTCATAATGTCAATAAATAGATTATAGCATATTTTTATATGTGATAAATGAGGTTTCCGAACCGAAAATGTTAACACCATTTTTAATTTTTTTCTGGCTAACTAGTGCGGTTTAACAAGCAAAACAAAATTCTGTCTGGCGGTCGGTTGTCCGTATGTAAACAGGATATCAAGAAAACCACTGGTCTGGTGTTCGGTGGAAACCGTCAACTCCCTTATTTATCAGATACCTATTGAGTAAAAATGTATTATAATCTATTTATTGACATTATGAGTAAATCATCGTGAGTACAAATTAGTTCTAAATTTGATAGATAAGATTGTAAATATTGTTTCTTATTTGTGATTTTTTAACGAGTTTTTGCCGAAACTGTTAAAATACGTGATAAAATTATATAAAAGAAATTGATTATCGAGTATTTTATTGAGATTATGGAGAAACCATCCTGGATACAAATTAGTGCCTAATCCAAGGAATTTAAGTGTGTTGTTGAAATTTGATTTTGACATAGTGGGTGTCTTGAGCTCAAGTTAGCATATCCACTTTAAAAATCGGTATTGCAGTAAATCTATTTAGGTAAAAATTCTAATTTTGGGTACAAATTAGTGATAAATTGCCATCCGTTTTTTTTTCAATTTGCACAAAAAGGGGGGTTGCCAACTTTACTGACGTCAGAATAAAGGAGTGTTACATATTAAGAGACCTAGAAGAAGTATCTACTTTAGGGTGCAGAACCTGAGTTTTGTTTCGGAACATTTCCACCTTCCATAAAGGGTCCAGATGTTCTGATATGTTGGCAACATTTTAGTAATACACTTAACGGAAGTATAATCTATTTACGCCGTAAAATGTAGGTATAAGTTGTTTGATTAAATAGTTATTAATACTTATTTAATAATTAAATAGAACAACGACATTAAAATTTAGTAATGAATAATAAAAATATTTTATTGAAAATTGGTCATTCAGAAATTTATTTCAAATTTTTTCATTTAAAATATGTTCTCGTAGGATATGTTCTGTTCTGTCCGGTCACGGTAATGACCATGTTGACAGAAAAAGCGGTATTGGATATTTTGATTATTATTATTATTACCATTACTTTGATATTGAGAAATCAATGATTCAACCATTTTTTGAATTCTAATACCTCTCTTTAAAATTAAATTACTATCAGTTTAGGATTTAATATTTACTATTTAATTACTCTTAAATTGTGGACATTTTACAATTAAAAATCAATTCTTTTTTATTGTACTGTTGCGCATAGGTAAAAAAAATATAACCATTTGATTGGATGGCGTATTTTTTTATTCCACTAACATTAATAATGAAAATCTTAATAGAGAATTTGTAAACTAGAAGATCGTACTAGAAAAAATAGTTAAGGTATGTGACGCACAAATAAATTTAAAAAGAAAAGTTTTGCAGAATTTTTGTGTTTAGAATATTTTCATTTTTAATATTTTACATCTTAAAAACGTTATCCTTTTACGTTTGAGAGGACCTGCTTATTAAATCGGCATTTTTTAAAATACGACGTTCCTTTTCCTCTTCAGCGTTTTCGTTCATGGTAGGAGTTGATGTATAATTTTTTAATTTTCTATTTCTGAGGCGTTTGAATAATAGTTTAATATCTTCAGGTAAAATCGCCTTTCTCTTTTAGTCGAAGTTTCGGTGTCTATATTTATATTATCTTACCATTTCTACCAAGACTGACATTATTTAAATAGTCCAAATACACCTATATCTAAAGGTTGCAATTCGTGTAGTATGGTAGAAATTACTATGGATTTTAGATGTGACTCATTATTATGGATGAGTAATACAATTGGTTAGTTGGAATAATGAGCTTGAACCTTAGTGGTGGCTCTGTATGCAATACACTGTTTAGGTTTTCGTATTTTGTCGAACAACGTAGACCGATGGAATTATATTTTCGAATGCGATGATTATTCTCCCTTTGTTCTTTGAAGAGATTTTACAAACTTGCTCTTTGTCCTTTCAAATACCGTTTAAATCCGTTTACACGCTAATATATTTCGGCTGTACGACTTCTTGTTGTTAGAATATTTTGGAGCTACGACATAAATTGTTTTAGACTATAGACTATTTTTGTGTTGACTTTGTTACGTTTATCGGATGTTAATTGTGTATTCACTTTTTTGAGAACAAGTATGAATGCCCACAAGTTAGGGTGGTTCATCCAAAGTTCTTCGTATAAACTTCGATGAGCCGCCTCATCATGGTTATTAGTTCTGTAAATATTATTTAATACACGAAACAGACCATACGTCAAAAGAAAGATTGAACGTCGTCTTGCACCCTCCCTTCGATTGGGACATGCTACATAATTATCCTCAAACCATTCTAAAATGGGCGGTAGCTCTTGTTATAGCAATTCTTATAAGGACTTGATTATCTGCGAAGGAATCATTTTTGTTGAAACTGCAAATTCTGCATCGTTATTATAACGACCAAGAAGATTTTGTTCGCCAACATGCTTCTTCATATTTTTGGAAAGAGAACAATAAATCTAAAAATAACCTTGTAGTTACTAGAAAGAAAGAACACATACCCAGAGATTTATTAAATGAATAAGCAATTAAATAATCATGTCGCAAGAAACCAAACCTCTAGGAGAAGTTCAGATTCGTACTGTAAGCTTTATACATCATTGCTCTGTAGGGTGAGGAGGACACAATGGTTTCTCGCACCCTGGTTTGTGCTTTATAAATAATCAAAATATTTGTGGAAAAAGCATATAAATCTGACTTTTTTATTTTTTCAATTACTCCTATCTTTCGGTTGATTTTGATTTGACTGAGACTATAAGAATATTAAGCTAGATTCCCCCATTTATTTAAAAAATATATTTCAAGTGCCGCTGTTAAAACGAACAATATGATAAATTTGTGTGCTATTTATGTGATTGCGTTATTAAACATTTTCAAAAAGTCAATTCAGTTATGAAAATATCAACATGACTTGTATATGATTGAGCGGGCGACCACACTTTTTCAACATACTTCGACGAGCAACAAATTCGATGCTTGAGATTATTTAATCCGGTGACTGATTAAGAACATTTTGACAGCAAAAATTAGAGTATCAATTTTTTTCACGAAATAAGCTTCTGTAAAACGCGTTCGGAATACATTTGCAACACTTTTATATAGCAGCTCCAAATTGTTAAATTTTCTAAATTTTTCAAAAATGTTTTAGATTATTCCTAAAGAACATAAAAAGCACATAATTTCGGCTTTGTTATTTTTTGGTTGTTTATGGTTTGGGCGAGACTAGCAAAGGATTACAAGTAGACTATGGTAAATTTATATGCTATTTATATGCTTTTATTGTGTTATGAAACATTTTCAAAAAGTCAATTGAGTTGTGAAAATATCAACATATTTTGTAGGTAGGTACATGATTGAGCGGCCGACGATCTACTTCTTTACGAAACTTTTTGAACATATTTCGACGAGCAACAAATTCGGTGCTTGTTGTAAATTAAAATTTTATTTTATTAATAACATTTTGACAAAAAACAACGCAATAACTAAATTTGATTATGATTTAGGTGAGACTAGAAGGATATCAAGGTAGACCCCCCATTTATTAAAAAAATATATTTCAAGTGCCGCTTTCAGAACGAGTGATATGATAAATTTATGTGTTTTTATTGCGTTAAAAAGCATTTTCATAAAGTCGATTAAGTAATGAAAATATCAACATAATATCTTGTATATGATTAAGTGACCGACGATGTACATCCTTGCGACACTTTTTCAATATAGTTCGACGAGTATCTAATAAATTCGGTGCTTTCTGATTATTTAATCCGATGACTAATTAAGAATAATAATAATAAAGACAAATAAGTGTTGTGACAATGTTTTATATTTGAATACACCAGTGTCTTGTGGAACATATTGCAACATCGATTTTAGAAAATTTGGTAGATTTTTCTAAAATGTTTGTATGTATTCTGAAAGCACACTAATATCACATAATTATGGAATCAGTTCTCTTTTAATTAAACCAATATATCTGTATGAAAAGGTCTAGCTTAATATAAATAAATATAAAATCTATTAAATATCAATAAAATAAAATTTACAATAAAATATTTATAAACGATAGATAACATTGACAACTGCAGTGGATGCATCTACGGTTGAAACAAATTTGTGTCGTAGTAACAATTATTCAGTACATTTTCTCTTATGGTTTTTAAACAAATAAACATATAAATTTTTAATAGACAGTGGGAGTTTATTAAAAAGTCTTATGCCTAAAAAGTTTTTTCCAGTCACACACAGTCTGTGAGATGGTCATCTCTATGTCTAGTATCATATACGTGTCTCGATCCTAGGTTAGTAAATAAGTGTGTGTTTGTTTTTACGTGCATTAGTGAATGAAAAATGATGCACGAAGGCAAAGTCATAATTGAGTACTTACGGAAGAAATCAACGCAACTTTCAAAATGATGTTCTTAGCAATAGTGCGGATGGCTTTTTATTGTTGTTTAAATATTCTATCGATATTGACTTTGGGTGTGCTACACCACGCTAACAGTCAGTACGTAATGTGGCTGTGAAATAGGGTATGGTAAGCAATTATGGAAGCGCTTACGTTGGCATAATTACTAATTTTTCTTATGGCATAAATCGGCATAAATACTGCTAGATAATTTTTATATCTAGATGATCATCGCAAGTGAATGATGAGTCTACCGTTACTCCTAGGAATTTTGATTTAGATTTTGTAATATTTTTACCAAAGCCAAATTCTAAAAATTCCACATTTAGCTTGAATGTTAGTATTATCAATAATGGTTGTATCATCTACGAATAATACCGTATAAGATTCTAAATTTGAGCAAAGAAATTGAGAAATAGGATAGGTCCTAGGACACTACCCTGAGGCACACCTGTATTAAATACTTCCTTAGAACTAGCCCGACCTTTATAACTTACAATACTGACATCTATCTTTTGAGTAGCTTATGAAATATTTTAAAACAATACGTCGAATTTCACAGTGTTCAAGTTTTTCTATTAGTATGTAGTGTGACACACAGTTATATGCTTTACTAAGGTCGATAAACCCAGCTACAGAAACCCTACTATCTTCCAATGCCTGTGTTACAATGCTAATGACTTTCAATACAGCTTATGTTGTGGATTTCCCTTTACGGAATCTAAATTGGTTTTTGTGTAATATTTTGTTCTTTTTTAAGTGGCTTAATAGTGGTGCCGCAACACTTTTTCGGATGAGTCGCTGTTGGATAAAAAAGAGTTAGCAACTTCCACAGTGGTGGAATCGAACAATTGACCAAAGCGGAGATCTTACTCGTATAACCCTCGCTTCTGTCGAGATTTTCTTTTCTCATAGGAGAGTATCTTTTACGTCTTTATTATTGTGATTATTTCATCTATAACTGTATGAATTTGCAATTTTTTTATTCTTTCTCGATTAAAACCAACACTACGTTTTTCTACTTATGCACATAGGGGGAATTGCGGACCGTATATCGGACCATCTATCACAACTGATTAAATTTAATTTTTATCAAACAGAAATTAGGTTTAAACTGCAGCTTTAATACTCAAAGCTCTGCCTGTTCTTATCGCTAATTGTATTTTCATATTTCACTCTTCTTCAAATTTGTTTTTTACTACATTTTTGTTAATTATTATGATGATCTAAAATAAAAATTGTTGTTGGTACCGACCAACTAATATAGTTACTTAAGATTTAATCCATTTTTGAATTTTTATTTAAGTATTTCCTATTGATACTTTCACGTTGACATACATAACTCAAACGTTCCACCTAGTTTGAAAAATTGAACAAATAACTTATGAAATTTTTAGATTGGTCTCTTAACTATAATACATAGATACATCATAGAAAACTATGTGCAATGCTTTAATATTTGTTCAGCAATTAATTTCTCGTGGAATGTTACAGCTTTGTTCTGCCAACCATGAAATTATCTTCTTGTGGCTTAAATGCCACTTAAAGAGGTGGTAGTAGTATGCGAAAGGATAAAATTACATACGCTAGAGTTATTTAAAAATCGCAACCGATTAACTAATATTTACTTAAGTAAATGTTAGATATTGGAAGCAGGTGTGTACATATCTTATCACCAATATTATGTCGTAAAATTAAACAAAACCTGCGGGTTTATATTCCAACATTCTTGTTCCCCTAGTTTTCATAAACTTGTAACGCAAGTATATTACAGACGCTGACATTGTTTTTGTCATTCAATATTAAATATGATTACGCATTAACAACTACGAATGTACGTTGCAAATTGGAGGTCTTAAAGGTTCCCTTTTAAACTATACATACTTGAATTGATTATATTGATGGTGTGGGTCATGGTTTGATGCCGAACTTAACATACTTTTTAATGGTTCAGTAGCGTGGGAAGTTTGCATGAAAAATGCACATTTTAAGTAACTAAAACGTGCTCATTCATAAACAATGCTCAACACGTAAATAAAATTTAATTGAAATTTTTAAATTCTCAGTACGTCATAACAACCAGCCATTCACGTAGAATTTTACCGTGATGATATGAATTCTTTCAAATGATTCATTTCCTAGAGGCAATATGAAGTAACATTAGTTAACATCTTGTTTATACAACATCTAATCTCAATGAAATTTATTGTTATACTCCTAGAACTAGTTGAATTTATACGTATATAAGGAAAAAAATTAAACGTCTGTGAAAGTTGTTTACGAGCAACTATGCAAAGTGAATTTAAATTTTTAAGATGTATTTGAAAACCTACACACAATATATATTAAATAAATAGTTTTATTACATTTTTATGATAATAATTCTCGTCTACTTTCTACTATTGAAAAAATGAATGTCTATGCTTCCTTATACGATTTTTAATCATTAAAAATAGTGTGCATCTAATGTGTTATCTTATCTATGAGAGTTTATTATAGACAAATACTTGATGATTACAGAGAACCCGAAACTTGCAGTTTGTCCTGGTATTATGAAATTGTGGAATGAACCCGTAGATACTTGAAACTAAACCGTTACGATATTTATAAATATAAATTTTAACAAAACGAAAGTAGTTTCTCTTGCATGCTACAACCAAATAACGTAGAAAGGACCAAAAATGCATGAGTTAATGATAACAAATCGACTTAATGGTGTTCAATAAAAATTTTATGTTAAGAAAGTTGACCCAAAAATATAAATTTATATTTATAACAACGTTTACAATAATACTAATAAAATTGGCAACGTAGGTACCAGGAAACAAATATCAGGAGTGTAGTACTTATGACAATAACAAAATAATGACAAGACAATCATGATTTAGTTTTTTGATAAATAACATTTTCTATTAGATACCAAGTAATCCTACTTGTCTAAAAATTACGTCGCCCGCAAATTTTTATTTGATATAAAACACTTAAAACGTGATGAAAGTACAAATCGAATAAGTGCCGAAATCTGAACTTCAAAGCAATTATACATTTTTATCTAATTAGCAAGGACGCACAGCTATCTGATTCTATGAGTGAAAAATTCTAAAAAGTCCTTCCACAAATGTAGTAAATATACATTACCTATTTACATATACTATAAATATAAATATAAAACATTTTACATTGAAAAAATATATAACTTTGTGTGTAAAATTTAATGGAATTTCTTTGATTAACAATTACTATACAGTTTTTTATTAAAATACTTAATGAATTATATGAGACACTCAGATTAATTTAGAAACGAACGAACGAGAAAACGAGTTTTATTTAAATAAAATTAACATTGATAAAGCCCTCGCTAGCTGGGATGAAACGTCGGTAATCCGTTATTTACCTCCATCTCCAAGGAACATACACAACATAATTGAAATAATCGGAGGAAAAAAATATTCTCAACTATAAATCGGATATCTTCAAATATGACAACCTCCGTTACTTTACCTGTTATTGTGTGTTGTTGTTTACTTATTTATTTAGTACTTCTATTGCAATTATTTTTTCTTCTAACCTCAACTGGAATACTATCATATGTATAATTTTTAAATAAATTTATTAAAATAAACTGTTTAAAATTAGAGAACAATATTAACGTGTGTTTTAAAGTTATACAAAAAGTTAAAAATATATTCTACCACACTATATCATGAAAAGGAAACATTCTAAAAATACTATGTTATTGTCATTTCCCAACAAATTTCAAACAAGTTAGATACGTAATTTACAGGTCATATTATTTTGACAACTAACAGAGTACGTTGTTTTGCGCATACGCTTACATTATTTATTTCATTGAGAATAAACACTTTAATATGAATGACATATTATATTAATTTACTAGTATGGCTGGTACCAGTGAATTTAGTGAAGATACTTTTAACGTACCTGAAGATCGCTAAGGAGAGAGGTAAAAATCTCACTATCCTAAAAGAAACGCGTTCACATATTAAGGCAGTTGAAGTTAGGTGTGAGTATTTGAGATGGATTACGAAAAGAAAGCAACTATCATCTCCATAAACCACTTTTGCTTCTAATTCAAATTATTGAATTAAATTTGTTAATCCTCCAAAATTGTACTTGTAGATAATTATCATTGTGAGAATTCCTTTAAGTGGAGGGACGAAATTAAATTGGGGTAGTTTCAATTTGCCAACGTTTCTCCCGACCTATACGGGCTTTTTTGTCTTTTTCCCACAAGACAATTATTAATTTAATCATAAGAAGTTTAAAATGTTTAAATTTGCAAATCACATCGACAGACGAAACAATACATATCTTTTTCTAATTTTGACATGTAAAGTGACATTTTGCATAATCAATGTAGGTTTTGAAACCATCTTAACTAGTTACAAAAAGTACACTTTTCGTAACTACTTTTTTTTATATTTCTTATGTCATAAGTTGCAAAAAAAAACCGTATTCAAACCAGATTTATAAGAGGAAAGCAGGTGGTATTTCTCAAACCATGTTTACCATGTTTAATTTCATTATGTACTGCATATTGTACGTTCAATTTAACGTTTACTTTGTTTTTGTCAAAATTAGAAAAAATCTTGTATGTAATACGAAACATGATTTTTTGTAACTCATATGATATCACATTCGTTACAAAAAAATCATGCGTTTCGTCACTGATTACATAAATAGCTGTTATACATCATGTTATTCTTTAAGCACATCAATGAAGTAAAACTGATAGGAAAGGGTACGCGAAGAATAGTAAGGGAGATTAAAAAAATCAATCTTAGGTCTTCATACAAAGGGCACTATAATAAAATGTCATTCATGTCTCCATATTCGAACCCACAGTCACATGATGGATCATTTTTGTAAGCGGGCTTTTTCGGTACTTTTATTTATTGTTTATATTTTTCGTCCTTTCCTGTACAAGTGTGTCGTGTTAGTATAGATATTTATTTATTTTTTATATCACATTTACTACTATTAATAAAAGCCAATAATGGTTGTTAAAGTATTTTATAGATTGTTGGTTTTTGATTTATTATGTTAGATTTGACGTCTAATTTCAACCAGCCTTGAAAAAGCCTGCATTGGTCGGGCGAAACTTCACCAAAAATGAAACCAGGGTAGTGGTCTTTAATTTCGTCCCTTCACTTAAAGGAATGCTCATAAGGATAATTATCTACAATTCAAATTATGTTAAATATCTATACATTGTTGTTTATCAAATTTTTATCAAGAATTCTTAAGCTGTACGGTTTCAAATTTCAATTTTTTAAAATACTTGTATGATAAATCTATAAAATTTTATGAAATAATGAGCGATAAAGTAGGTTAACTCGAATTTCAAGTTGTTTTTGACAAATGAAGCAACCTTTTTATTGCTATAAGCAGACAGACATCAACCTTGAATTTAGAATGAATTTTTAATCATTTCTCCACCATTTGTTTGTTGATATTTCTTGGAGTGATACTTCTTCGAAACTAAGCATATTATCTTCATGTTACTTTACTTCACTTCACTTTACTATCAAATATCAGATCCTACATTTGAAATGTTTGTACGAGAACCAAATAGTGCACATTTGAGGAATCTGATAGTACATATCGTCTTTTGATTATATTTTTACATTCTCAGCGATCAAGTAATTATGCCAGATGATAATCGCTGGACCTTTTTATTGGAAAGCAGAAGTTCGAACAACTACAAACAATCCTGTAAATGACAACGTTTTGCATTCTTTTACAGGTGGGTGGTTCTCCGGGTCAGTGGTAGAAGAGGTGATATTATATCTCTTAGCAATTTTCATTCAGCATGAAGAGATACACGATTTCATTTTCAACATAGATTTGAAAAAAAAATTGATATTAAGAGTAGCATTGTCTTTATCGACGACAAGAAAAATGTTTGAACATGCATTTCCATTTTTATCAAATTTGTTTACTCTCTGAAATCAAATCTGAACTGTTTTTCCCAGTACTGTGGCAGTTAAGATACTTTGAAGGATTGTGAAATGAAATGAATTTGAATTTTTGCATTATAAATTTGGTATCAGAACTTTGATAACGTTCAGTCCGACACTTCACTTCTTCTTCGGAAAGTCGACAGAATAAAATTTTTTTAAACAAATATTATAGTTGATCAAAATGAAGTATTTGGGGTTTTCTTAACTTTTGAACTTATGTCATGTATTTGTTCATTTTTTGAAATCGTATTTCTTCATTTCAGATATTATATAGGATGAATTTTATTTTTCGGTATTGATTGAAAGAATCTCGCAAACTTTTAGATTAAAAAGTCGGTCAAATTATACAGCAATTGCAAATTAGTTTTCAGCTTTGCAGAATAGAATTCTGATGGATTTCTCATCAAAACTGAAGAAATTAATTATCACTGCTTCTGATTTGAAGGTATTGTTCTTCTTGTTTTTGGATTTAATAGCTCAATTCACATCAATTTGAGATGACAAAATTAGTTATTCCATTAAAGATCTACATATAATCAATGAACACAACAAAATAGACATAAATAATTTGTTTTGCATTACCCCTTTACCTTTTTCTTCAACACTAAAAAAATGTTTATCAACAAAGACCTATACACTCACTTGTATTGGTTCATTTTGAGTTATTTTTTTAACACAACAAGGTCTTTAAAATATTACTCAAAATCCTTGTCTTATCAAACGTTTTACATGCTTGTAATTGCATAATTAATAATAAAAAGGAACACTTTAAATTAATCGGTTTCCTTTCAAACAAAAAAACCTAAAATAAAAAAATAACGTTATGAACAAATTGAATCACGTTGCAAAAATTATGCATATTATTCCCAACTTCCTACTTTAACAAACTACGTTTAATAAACATTCGCTAATCGGATAAATGTAATTTTTCTCAACAAAAATTTAATACTAAATTTATTTATGTGCAAATCATTCCCAATAGGGCGAAAACGTTCTGAGAAAGTTTTATAACTTGTTTAGTATTAGAAATATTTACTTTGTCTTTTTTCTAAATTATAGCTAAGTTTCTGTTTTGTATTAAACACAGGGTGTCCCAATTTTTAAAAAATACTATAATTATATTTTTTAATGTTTTGTATGTATGTACCTACATATATGGTTGTTACTTATCTCTCATACTTTTTAACATGTGTTACTTTTTGCATCAGAATTTCTAAATTGCAGGTTCTGTAAAAAAAATTGATACCTTGAGCTTCGACTTTTTATTTTTTAAAGGAAACATCTAGGCTTAATTTCTTACACTGAACATTGATTCTTAGAGCAATGGTGATTGTCAGAATTATTTGTGAGTCTTAAAATGATTAATTTTCAAATTTTTGTTGAATAATTTCCTTTTATTTTGCACTATTAAAGGTCCGTCAATTTTATAAAACTGAGAAAATCTAAATATACAGTTGGAATCATAGGGTAAGTGGGGGATAGATGGACCACATTTTATGAAACCAATAAAAAACAATTATTTGATATGATACGTATATTTAAGCACAAAACAACAAAATACATAAAGCAAATGTAACCTCCTGAGTAGAGGTGAGACGGACCAATAACGATTCCGTAGATGGACCAGTAGAAAAACAATCTATAACATATTATTTTTTAGCGGATGCATGAATTCCACATCGATGACAGGTGTTCTTGAATGATGTGCACCCTTCGTGCAACCACCGGCCGCATACGATGCAACGTATCCAGTCATCTGTCTTTTTAGTTTTTCGATAATCTTCGCCGCAACCGACACATTCATTTTCATAGTTTTTCCCGTTTTCATCATCATCAGAGCTGTCGTTCAGAATTAGATCTATTTCTAAATTTGAAGACGAGTCTCCAGGACGATTTAATTTTGTTTCCTTATTGTTGTTTTCTTTTTATCAACTTTCTTGACACGTTTTCCTTTTTTTGCAGCAGATCCTTTTCTTTTGTAATTTCTGTTTCCGATGTAAGTAGTGTGGCAATACTTCGAGCTCTCCTTCGTACGGCGATAATTGTAGGGGTTATTGGATGAATATCGTCAAGGATCTTTCCAGGTGTAATTTTGATATGGAATCAGGTCCATTTGTATTGGCTGTATTCTTGACCGGACTTTGAAGTCGGTTCTGCGATGGACCCGACTGGTATTATAGAAGACGCCTCGACGGTACTCAGGCTTGAATATTTGTTATGTAGGCATAATCTGGTATCGCTTCAGGATTAAATGGCGATATACCGGTGGAACTGAATGCTGAAACTGCATTTTGAACTGTTGCAGCCTTAGACCAAGCATCACCAAGCAATCCTCCAAACTGCAATCTGCTCAACTTTCGGCTTGGATTGTTTTTACAAAATTACGACAGGCATCGTAGTAGTGCGATTTTAATGATTTAAAGAAAGCACGATCAAGTAGTTGCAGATAGTGTGTTGTATGCGATGGAAGACACAGTAGTAATACATCATTTTTATCTGCATATTCTAACATTTATATGTTAGTAGTGTGCGAGTATGACCATCAAGTATTAGAAGTACTTTGCCAGGACATTTTCTCAAGAACAACAATGTGACCTTAGCTACTGAACCTGGAGGCATGCCATCTGAGAACTCATCTTTCCTATTTTTGCCCTTAAATATGCAGTAAGGTGGAAGAAATACTCCTTCTGAATTGCAACATGCCAACACACTAATAGTCTCTCCCTTTTCACTAGGACTAAGTAAGGGGATGCTTTTTGAGCCTTTTCAGCTAATACATTAGAGGCTCTAGTGTTTAACTGAAGGCCCGTTTCATCTGCATTATAGATGTACCCTGATTTTCCGTGAAGATTATTTTCTGACAATATTTTATCAAGCAAATCAAAGTAATCTGTCACCGTTTCTTTAGACATGCCAGCTGCACGAGCCACTTATGTATTCTCCGCTTTCCCCACAGATATATCAGGTTGTCTACGTAAAAAGCCATTTGTAGCCTGCTTTACCTAAAGAAAAAATAAATAATCAAATAGTAGGTTACGTTGAATTAATTTATGAATCTACCTTTTTCTTTGTTAAATTTGTGTTTAAGGCCCATTGTTTCTGCTAAGTGGTATCAGTCATTCGCACTTCATCTCTGGAAGGAGCGAATCCACTTCTTTGTAGTTTTTTTATATGCTTTACCAACTTCCGCTCAGCAATACGCCCAAAGATGAGTCTGGCCCAAGCCGGCTATTTTTGACCACATTATTATTTTAAGCGACGTTTTAAAGTTGATTTTGGAATTGAAAACCGTCTAGCCGCCTCATTAACGCCCATTGCACGACTTTGTATTGCAGCTATCGCGTTTTCCAAATCTTCTCCAGTCCACAAACCTCGATTTTGTGACCTGGACTTCCTTGTATAAACAGTTGGCATCTCTAAAATAATACATTTAAATGCATATTTTATAGGTCCAACTCTCCTCTGTCCGTCTGGCCCATCTTTACTCTCAAGGGAGTAGAGATGGGCCAGTCTGTTGTTAAGAACTGTAAACGTTTCGTGCGTTATGTACATTCCTTAACATTCGTAGTATGTAGTTAAGTATAAAAGTTTAACAAAAACTGACCGTTGGCCAAGTAATCTACACAAAGGTAAGTACTTGCACAAACTTTTTACACTCTCAAAACAGCAAATTTGTTATTTATTAAAAACCGGCCACTAATCTTTAGTTGCAACACTGACATCATATAACACTGTGCCTGTTCTTGCAATTTCATGCACTACTGCTGCGATCTATGTGTTAAATTCGAAATATCAGTACTGGTCCGTCTCTCCTGCTGGTCCATCTATCCCTCACTTACCCTATGGAAAACTTGTTTATTGTCGGTTTTTTGAAATAAAGTTATTCTTGATAAAAAGTTACGCATGGACCAAACCTTAAAATGCAACCATCAGATATCAATTGTTTAAGCCCTATACGAGTTTGTCAAAAAATATAAATTATGTTTAATAGTTAAGTACCATTATTTTTTACAATACAAAAGAATGTTATAATGAAAAGTTGTTATGAAATGAAAGTTGTATCCAAATATGAAATTACAGCCAGTTTAGCATGAAAATTCAGGCTTGGTGATAATTGACGTTTTACATTATAAATATTTGTAATTATAAATTGCAATACTCTTAGTCGTTAAAAATATAATAACCTTTCTATCTGTTAATGTTTTCAACAATCTTGCAATTTAAATACGTAATGAATGCACAATAATTATTTATTTTAGAAATAGAAAAATCCATACAAAGAATATTTAATAAACAATATACAGAAACAAACATAATTAAATTTTAATTCAATCTACTAAACTTCGACATATCCACCTTCTCTTTGTAAACATTTTATTGTAATTTTCTCAAACTCTGTTATTATTACCCGGATCACTCTGACATTCAGTGTCAAATATTTCATGCCAGTGCATCCTAGATTACATTAAATGTATCAACCCAGAATAAGTAATACCAGAAATACATCATCTCCCCGGAATGCATAACGCCCTGATGATTCTATATTTGCATATGAACTTCCCGTAGTTGCCGATAGGTGGCGATACGTGTTACATTATTATAATATTTTCACACCTAACACTCAATTTAAAATTAAAGATTAATTCGAACTAACTGAATAGTAAAAAATCCTAGTAATATTTATACAAATGAAATATTAAAAACTTAAAAAAAATCTATTTTTAAATTATTGCGTTGTTCCGTCGTGTGATAACATTATTTTGCGATATTCAATCAATGACGAAACTGGAAAGCCAACGCATAACGCCATCTATCGGTGACTGAAGGAAACACTAACACGTATAGAGAATCTACTGCTTGTATCTATGGGACATTATGGATTCCGGGGAGATAATGTATTTCTGGTAATACGGAATGAACTTTCCTTTATAACATTTATTAAATATTTTATTTTGTTTATAATTAGGTTTATATGCTTAATTCGGTGTAAAATTTCTTATCGAAATTTTGCTGGTAAACTTTCTTGAATTCAGTTAAAGAGGAAAACTCAACTTAAACTTAGTTTTGTTGTGCATTATACCGAAAGTGGTTAGTTTTACTGTGAATTTGTTCATGATATTTTAAAGAAATGTCATTTTCACTATACTGTTGATTTTAAAAATTTATTGTGCGTGCATAATTTTGAAACCTTTCTTGAAAGTTGAAAGCGACACCTGACTGACTACCTGCACCAAACCTACATCCAGTGCGTAATACAGAAGCTCCTAATTTTTTTTACTTTTTTCAAATATTTATTATTTTCTAAATTTTTTTTATCATATTCCCGACCGATGACCGAAAATCAATTCTAGTTTGGCAACCAACCCACGCCGGCTTATACTGCTAAATGCTAAACGCTGAATTGTTACTGGTTGGACCACTGTTAATTTGTCTAGAAGTCATTAAGTTCTAGAATCCCCATTTTAACTGTAATTAAACTAGAAATGAGAATAACATAAGAAATTTAAAAGTATATCATTGCACCAACTGTTAATTAAATACGTGGTGCGATTAAGAACTCAATTGTATACGTACGAGTTTAGTAAGAAGAAGACACGAATTTACAATAAAATATCTCAAGGGAAAGAAAAGTTCTCATCTTTATATTTCTAAACATAATTGTGCAGTTCAGTGGCTTTTCTCTTAGATGTTTTAAATCGGGTTTTAATGGATTAGAACTCGCACGAATGCCCTCGCTTGTAGGGATTCTTTGTAAGAATCAAAACCCTTAAAGTAGTTTTCTTACAGGCTATATTAGTTTGTCGAAGAATGAAATAATAATACGAACGTAGTTATTGTGGTTGGACTTGGAATTCTTAAATATTATACACCTGCAAGCAATAGTTTGTTGCTATGTACACTAGAATTCTTTGAAATGGGTTTTTTAGACGCAGGTAAAACTAGTTTTATCATTTCAATTTACTTTATCCGCTACATAAAATAACAGGTAAAATTCTAAGCTAAATACAGTCGTCATCATATTCTTACGGTCACGAATGTGTAAATTTGACGTCACGTAAGTTTTTATGTGGCGTTTAAATCCAATCAACGTGGCGCATCCAGTTCTTAAAAGTGATGGCCAGGGGCAAGGATGTTCAACTCGATAGGTGACCTGTTCTTGGTCTTTACTTTCTTTGTATACGTAGAAAAAGAATAGTCATTTCCTAAACGTGAACTCATGTTGTGTGCTAAATTTTAAGTATTTCAATTAACGCTTTAGAGTTTTCAGAAGTGATCCAAAATAGTTGGTAATTTGAGAAGGGGGACGTTGAATAACTAATGTGGTCCATTTTACAACATCCTGGCAAAACTGGGTGTAGCTAAATCTTTTAGTGGCTCAGGTTACATTTGCATCATAATATGTAATTTGAGATTTTCTGTGATATTTAGTTTACGTAACAATGAACGTGTTTTTAACTGGACGTTAATGGTATTTTTCAAATGAATCCACATGTGTTTGTAATTTACATTTTGCACCCCCTCTGGGGAATTATATTTATTGCAACAGAAAAGGTTTATTTGTATGTTGTGCATTTATGAAAAAGTTAATTGATAGTGTAATGAACCTTCATTAATTGAGCAGGAATTTTGAAATCGACCTTCGATTTGTTTGAATCACATCAATTTTGACGGAAAAAAACGACGGAAACAAAACTTAATTAATTGTGTTGTTTTTAATTAATACACAGATTAGGACTTTTTTGCATATGTCAACTTGTCGTGATTTAACTGTGCGTGTGTGTAATCTCTATTATAGATCATCATAACATTATATATTTTTTATTGCTTTTCCCATGACAAAATTTTAAGCATTCTTAGTGTATTCAATTTTTGTACCTATCAATTGAATTGAGACTGACCAAATTAGACTTGTAGGTTCATGAAAATTATATACAATAATGTAATCATTTCTAAAAGTGAATCGGAAATTCTATGTAGTAATTGGACACTTACCTTTACCAAAGGTTGAGGACAGACCTATATATTACTGTAATGAACTTTATGCAAAATCCTTGAAAACCCAAGAATCTGAAGCAAAACATATTTCTGTTTGGAAATACTGTTTTGATTTGATTGTTTAAACCCAAGCAGGAGAAGAAATGCACACAAGTGATGGATATAAAGAAAAATATTGGACGTAACATGTTGCTACCGCAATTTTATTCGATTCTCCAGTTACTTAATTTACTATCATTTCTGGTTTATTTGGACAATCTGACTATATACAATTATAAAAGAGTTTTAAATTTAATTTATACGTCAGCCACCCATTATATGGTAAATTAGATTAAACACCAACCATTTCAATTTTTTTGGCTTCTAGTAGGTACTATCGAAAAATAATAATTCTCCACAAAGTACATATAAATCCATGTCTTGGGGGTTCAACTATTCTTGTTGCTGGTTGCAATATAACATATTTTGATTGAAAAGGAACTAATACATTGATGTGTGTCTTGCTTTGTGTTTGCGTGTTGTCGGGTTTTGTGCGGTATTGTTACTTTGTGCGTTTTGCTGTTGGGTGTGTCGTTATTGGTAAGGTTTTTTTGTTTTTGGTTGGGTGTTTTGTGGGTTTGTGCGGCGTTGTTTTTTTTGTGGGATGTGTGTGTGTTCGTTGTGTGTTGGTTGTTTTTATGTGAGTTGTGGGTGTGTGGTTTGTGTGGTTTTGGCTGTTGGGTGTGTCGTGAGTTGTGGGGGTGTGGTTTTTTTGGTTGGGTGTTTTGTGGGTTTTGCGGGGTTGGTTTTGTTGTGGGTGTGAATGTGTTTGTTGTGTGTTGTGTTGGTTTGTGCAGTTTTGTGTGTGTGGTTTGTGGGTTTTGTTTTTTGTTGGTGTGTGTGTTTGTGGTGGTTTTGGTGGTTTGTTGTTGTTGGGTGTTTTTTGTGTTGTTTGTTTTGTGTTTGGTGGGTGTTTTGTGTTTTGGTTGTTGGGGTGTTTTTGTTTTTTGTTAAGTATGTCTGTCACAATTTTTTTCTAAAATTGTCACATTGCCAACAGATACACTATAATCGCGTTTATTGTTCACTCTAACCTTCACACTTTTCAAGGAGGAAATAATTGTAAGCCCTTTTACACACCATGCCAAAAAATACAGAAATGTCTGTGATTGATCTACAGTTTATTCTATAATTAGTGTCACGTGATCGTTATGTCTCAATAATTATTTATCGGATAAAAAATAGTTAAAAAAAAATTGTACAATACAAACTTTTATTAGAGGAAAAAATGTGTAAAATTAATAAGTGTCACGACATCTAGTGTAACATTTGCACTAGTATGCATTTGCAACTTTGGTCGACAGATGTGTAAGTTACGTACATAAGTCGATCCCTAGATTGGTTATAGCCAACTAAGTGTTGGCAAAAATTACAATCTTGAATCGCCTGCTGTAAGTTCTTAGCACGCATTTATTTAATAGTGAACTTACACTCGAGTGATTCTTCAAGCGCGTGTGTTTTTGTTAGCTATTGTAATCTCTTGCGAACTTACAGCAGGTGATTCGAGATTGTTATTTTTGTCATCACTTAGTTGGCTGTAATAATCGAAGGATCGACTTATGTAACTGCTTACACATTTATCAACAAAGTTGTGTAAAATTAATATTTTTGTAATTATTCGAAATATAGGAAAATTATGTAGGCTAAGAGCTTAGACGACGAATTGTGTTCAAAAATCTAGTCAGACCTTCAGAATTTTTATTATTCATTCATTATCACGTACTAATATGAATTTGTCAGAAAAAGTGAAAAAAAGGGTGTTTGAATTTTCGTTTGTGCGAACGCATTTTATACGCGATGTGGAGTAAAAAAATGCAAACAGGGAAAAATAACATTTTGGTTTTCAACAAACAATTATTCGGTACGATTGTGAAAATTATGTTGTTTTATTTTTACTCGAACCCCTATGAAATGGATTAACTTGGGACATCTTATAAATGATATGATCTGAAATCTGAAATTATTAAAAAATTAAAGTAGTATAGGATTCAATCAAAATTTAGGAAACATGATTGAATAACTGAGATTTTTACTAAAATCAATTGATTGAATTGAGTTTCTTGTCATAACAGGAAAAGTATCTTGACGTAATTCGTAGAGTTCAAATGATGAATAGTCCTTTTTGTCAGAATTTCTTTACTACACTGATATATTTGTATGTTTACAACTTCTACAGCTTAGAAATTGAATTTTGTTTTGCATCAAATAATTAAGGGTGCGAAACGTTGCTATATACAGTTTTTTTTAGTTTGGTTCGAAATCCGCCCTTCCAATAAAATGGTTAAAGGAGTCGGTTCGTGTTTCTAAACTCAGTTCCTGCAGACTGGATTTTTTAATATCCATGATTTTCTTAATACGGAAGTTCTTGAGTTGACAAATATGGGATGGTTTAAAATAATTTTTATAATTTAGATCCATACTTATTATTAAAAATAGAAACTATTAATTATCAAATGATTCCATTAAAGTGAACTTGATAGAAATTAATTCAAAATTTTTTAAAGAATTCATCAGGTGGAACTAGATAATGATTTTTTTTTATTATAATTTATATAGATACGGAACTATAGCAGTTAGAAAATTGATTACAATATATGAATTTGAAAAAAATTTTCAGCAATTTCCCATAGTCACTTATATTAAAAATATGTTTTTCCTTAAAATGTGCGATTATTAGTTTCTGAGATATGGCCTTCTACCTTCAAAGTTTAGTAACCAAACCAGTGTATGGACGTGGTCTATGTAATGAAAATAATTTTTTAACTTATCTGACACTGCAGAACAATTGAGTAATCGACAAAATACTCTGGATTCTAAATTCTTCTCTAAAAGATTCTGAAAATTCCAGATTCCGAATTGGATCTATCGCATCTGTACACAAACGTTAGAGTAGGAACTGATTCATAATTTTCGTAGGCCATAATGATAGCTTTTGCTTATCATAAAACAGGGTCACATCTATAATATCTATACTAGCTGGCCCAACAGACGTTGTCCTGTCTTCTTTACGAGTTCGACATGATTTGGAATTGTTCCACATTTTTCACCCAATTGTTATGTGCACAATGCTGAACGACTTATCTTGATGAATCGCCAATAAAACAAATTCGAAAAAAAAATTGTCATTATACTTTGGAAATAAGGAATCTGTTCGATGATATAGTTGACTAACCTGTAAGGTAAAAAGCGAAGTTTGTTGCCATTGGCAGGGAAAATACATTGACATAAATTTCTTAAAATAAAAATTAAAATAATAAACACATACTTGGTTGCTTTTGGATTTACTACCCAACGTACTATCTGCCAACTATTTTCACCAAACAATTGGAAAAGTTTATTGTTTTCATAACACCTGAAAGCAACTCCAACAACTTTTGTTTCCCAAATGATAAACAATTATTTTATTGATGTATATAAATAAAAAATGTATAGAATCTGGATCACTTCCGGAAACCCATTGATCTAGTGAAATAATATAGAGTTTAGTGGTGTAGTGTCTCTGGTGACAGTATCAGTGACGTCAATTTCACTTAGCCACTGGTACAACACACTTCAAGGGTTTCATTTTTTTAAAACTGAAATGTCATGTAATGTTGACACACAACTGACATTGGTTTAATAGCAACGATTTGCTATGAACTGTAATCGATTACCACTTTATAATTGAATGGAGCTCTATGGGGATTAAACTTACTCCTATATATCTTTGATTTGCAGCATTCCTAGTTCTTCAATCTAAGTTCGTACGTCTAATTGGCGGCATTTTGAAGAATTAAAATTCAACTGGTAAAATAATACTTAGGACCTGTTCACCAAAGTTGGTTAAATTTAGTCATGTTTAAATATAATCGTATCCAACAAATAAACACAGGAACAATTGTCTTTACTCAATGATTAAATTTAACCAAACTTGGTGAAACTGGCTCTTAGTCAGTGTTTCGATTTAACCATCTATACCACCTGCTAGTCTAACAAAACTTACCATAAATCCATATTTAAATAAATTATCTGCAATGAACAAACACTACTCAAAAAACTCGCGAAACTCAGAACTTACCGTGCCTGAAAAAAGATGAATGAAATCGGTAAAGTCGTTCTCAAGTTATGGCTTGACAAAGTTAAATAGGCATCAATTTTTATACAATTAAACGATTAAATTGAAATTAAACCAAGTACAATCCCTTAAAGTTTGATATGTGGCTGATCATCATTTGTCTAATTTCTATCCAAATTTAGTGCATTTTATTGTGTTACAATTAGTAAGTATTTTTTTAACAATGGTATTTTCCCATTTAGAAATAGTGATATTAGAAAACTAAATAATTTGTAGGAAAAACTCCTAGCGCGTTTCTTTCAACATTATGCATAATTTTTACTGAAAAAATTTGCCTAATAGGAGGTATTTTATATTGCTTATCGAAACTTTCGATCAAATGAATTAGTTTTTGGAAATCGTTTTTCCTAACAATTCAATACGAGATTGTGTCCGTGACGCTTCAGTATGTATTGGAACTGTGCATCATATTTTGCGTAAGAATAAATTGTACCTTATAATTACAAACTTTCTCCAACCTTACATCCTGGTGACCAAGAAATACGTGTCCAATTTTGCCTCTGGCTAGTTAATGCTCTCAGAGAAAATTTAAATGTTTTCAGATCGATTTTGTGGAGTGATGACGCGAATCTTTCTAACAACAATCGAAGATATTGGTATTATTGGAGTCGCAAGAATTCTTTGCTGCATCAGCCACATAATCCCCAAGTGGATTCAGTATCAATGTTTGGTGAGGCGTAATTAAATCAAAAGTCGTGAAGCCTGTATTTTACAATGGAACAATTACATCTCAGGGTTACGTAGAATTACTGAGGAATACTATTGAGGAGTTTATAGACAACGCAAACTTGGCTTATCGGCAGCAAATTATTTTTCAACAAGATGGGGCTCCCCCACATAATTCTCAGAATGTTACTGACCTTCTAAGGAAACTCTTCCAAAACCTTTGAATTGCTGCACGTGGGCTTATCTTATGCCCACCTTGGTCGTTTATTATTCGGTAATTTACTTAGTAACAGTTCTAATTTGTTTAATAATAAATAATAATAATAAAGTAATAAAGGAAAAATTTGGTTTTTTGTATAATATAACGTTTACTGCTTGTATCTTTATTATTCATTTTCGAGTAGTTATGTGTAAACACGTTATATTTGACATTTCATTTTCTTTCAAAAAATGTAAAATATACAGGGTGTTCCATTTAAAAAAATTTAATTTGATGAGTATCTTGTTAACCTGATGTGCAATTGTTCTTCTGATTTGATCAGTGCAATTGTGAGAAAAATTGCTTCATATTTGCTAAGTTACTGTCGACTTCATTTTGAAAATACATTGTATATAAGATTAACATAGGTTACCACACAATTCAGGTTTATACTGATTTCTGGCGTAGCATACATAACACTTACATCACAATGCAATATTTAAAATGTACCATACGAATATAACTATGTAAATGTAGGTGATTGTGTGTCTGTTTGTTTGTTACTTATGCGCCTAAACGGAGGATTTCTTTAAATTCTTTATTTTCTTTAAATTTCTTGACTTTTGGTTCAACTTCCTTTTTGGAAATGATTAAAGTCTGTATACTATTGGCGCGGAGTAATAAATCATAATTGCTTGAAATAATTCTTTATTTTCTTGTGAAAGCGGTACTTCTACGGTTAAGTAAAACCAATAAATTCTAACCAAAATACGATCATTGTGCCGCTCTTGCAGCATATCGACCCATCTAGGGTCTGAGAACAATAGTTTAATCTGTGTAAACACGTTGCCATCAGCCCAGGTACTGACAGAAACGAGAATCATAGCCGTAGATGTGGGTATTATACCAAGATACAAAAATAATGGTATATAATACGTAAGTAAAATTTGTAATGTGATCTACTATACAAATAAAATAAATAACATATAACCACATAATAATTCATATCAAGGTAGATTTTACTATTATAATATATTTAGTCCTACTAAAAATATGATTTTCCAAACGTATCAGGTACCTACGCCACTGCAATACGGGAGATTCGATAATTCTGACAGGTTTATTACTCCGCGCCAATAGTATACTGAGTATAGTATATTTTGTATTATAAATTACAAATTTTCTGAGAAGTGTTTCCTGAATTCCAAAATAGCATCAAAGTTAAATTTAATAATTTATTACAAATATTTCTGACAGACGTTCTAGTTCGGTACTAAACCCCCAAAATTTTTTCGTTTGCTGTATGACTATCGATAATAAATTCAGAATAAAAAGTTTAATCTTTATGGGAAGATATAATCGACATTACTATTGCCTCTTAATATTCGTATTGCAATGCAACACCTCTCTTCGTTTCTAATTTTTTGGAGATTTTAGTCACGAATGACAATAAAGTCTCGACCGTTTTGCTTTCTAATCGTCTGACAACTGTCTCATAAGCATTCACCGATTTCTTTAGATACGTACACTAAGTGAATCTTAATACGATTCGGATAGAGTAAGTAGTAACACAAAATATTTGATCCCTTAATTCCAAAGTTTAGGCAATCGAATTATTTTTTGAACGTATTTATAAACCTGTTGTGCTTGCAAAATTGATTTTCATTGTTTGTAACGAAAGTTCGATGACAAATACTGATAATATCTTAATCCCTTAATAACATAAACAATTAAAGCTGATTATAAATGTACTGTTTTGGTTTGATATTTTTCGGATATCTCAAATAAAAAAATGGAAACTAATTCATAAAAAATTTATATAATTTTTTATTTACATCGACTTGATAAATTTAATTTATGTAAGTAATTCACCTATTTTTTTAAATAGATTATCAAGTCTTAATATTACGTTAATGCATACCTATATTGAATTTCATTAAAGTAATTAACTGTTTTTATTTACTTTCGATTGATAAATACTTAATACGCAATTTACAAGCCCAAAATTTGGCTTTCTACATTTAAAAAAATAGAAATTTGATGCTAATAGTTTAGTCACAAATTTTATTTACATGTGGATTGTACTTTTAACGGTAATACAGTTTGCAAAAAAATGAATAAAAAACCACTTTCAAAATGTTACGAAATGGATGTTGACGAATAATCGAAAACGCTTAAACGTACTTGTTAAACAAAATTATCGATTAAGCACCTTAAATTATTTTTGATCTGAAAGAATTTACAGTGTGAAAAAAGAATAATTAATTATCTAAAGATGACGAAGAACTTTTTGAACGAGACCAGAAACTGTTCTAAACTAATCCATCGTTTTAATCCAGAACCAATTGTTTACTATCGCTCGATCTTCTTCTACTGATCATTGAACACAAAGAACTGAATCATCTGTCGATGTCTTTTTGATTATTTTATTTAAATAGACACGGCTACCAGACGATGTCTGTTATACTTACGGACCAAATTAATTCTAAATTTTTTTTGTTAAGGTGAAATAGATTAATATCATAATGACCGAGATCAATTTAAATTCTTTTGATAGATGAATTCCAGAAGCCTTTGTTGTAACCATTAACTAAAAAAGTTAATGCGCACAAATTTAAATGATAACAAAGAATATAAAAACCGCTACCGCGTTATTGGTTTTTTCGACTGCAATTGAATTATAACATGCAGATGTACTAATTTGACCGTTACTCTCACCTAAGGGGTTGTGTGTGCGTTGATGCGTGGCTTCGGTGAAATAGTAATTTTTTTCACAAAAATTAATAAGATACCTGTAATAAAACATGCCGCACTTTACCATTAAGGAATTTTAAGTAATTTTCTTATAAATATTTAGTTAAGATTAATATTCTCTGTGAGTGTGTGGTAAGGGTGGGGCTGCATTTTTTATCGTATCAAATCATGAATAATACGTTACACATGTTCTTTACACTACCTACTTGCATTCCAATAACAGTCAGACATCTTATTAAATAATTGTTGGTATTGTATGGAAAAATTATCGCAGGTAATATTTTCAGACTCGCTATAGTATGACCATGAACTTTGGCATAATAAGGGTCGAATGCCATCAAGCAGGTCTTAAAAGCGCGACTTTAAAACAGTACGAATTTTGATTGTAGGTGTGCTTTTCATTGACCTTTGAGTTCGTAATACATTTAGTCTTGGAATTTCGCTTGCACTTCCACGGAACCCACTCAAAGAAATTGGGCTTAGAAGTTTTCAAATTGTAAGGGGGATGAGAATGTGCCTTGATAAAAAATTTCCCTAGTAGTCAAGCATGACATGTTGGACTTCCCTAAGGTAATAAGTGCACCTGTTTCCTTTGTGTTTACCTGCGTATCTCCTACCTTAATCACACAGGTAGGTTTTCTGGGTAAGAGGATTCCATAGTCAAATTGACTTAAATGGTGATTAAACTATTTTGTTTTTAAAAACGATGACGCAACAGATCATTTCGTTACTAAACTAACAAAAAAATCATGTACAAAAGTGGAAAACTCATTAATCACTAAAACAAACATTTTAGTTAATTATGTAGATATACCGATAATGATAAATTTATTTTCTGTAAATCAAAGATTTAATTTAATTAATTTAATTTCGAGTCTAAGTATTATACAATAAAACAAATACAATTGCCATCTGCCCCCATAGTGTAGTTCACACTTATCACATACAACATAGAAAGTTTACTCACATCATATAAAGTTATAATTGAAACATTTATCTCAATACTATAGGCAACCAACACAACACACGTGAATCAAAGTTGTCTAATCCAAACCATCTGTATCTTTCAGATGATTAAGGATTAATTTATTTTTTGTTGCCCGTTTAACAAAAAAAGGGGTTTATATATAAATCGGAGGATAATTACTCGTGACATGGATGACAGCTTTTAAAAATTTCTATTCATGCCTTCAAGTATAAAAAGAAATGGTTTTGTTTTAAAAGGAAATACCCACATCAGACAAAGAGGACCCTTTATTTATACAGATGCAGGATGTGTTGTAATTGCACTCTCAATTTTTTTAAATTAAGTTATTTTAATAACTTCTTTATTCTAATCAAAGTGAATATTTCTCTGTCTAAAATAAACTCGATGGCATTGTAAAATAAAGTTATAGCACAGATATTTATACTATCAGTTAGTCACACTGGTCTTTAGCAAATTCAAAGACGTGTAATAACTACAGAATTTAGAAAATCAATTATTTCGTTTAGAGTAAAAAAACATAGTATAAGGATCAATATTTGGTTGTGCTAAATAAAAGGTTTTCCTTATTCTTCTTTTCTTTTTAGTTTAAATGATAGGCAATCAAAGTGATTAAATTTAATTGAAAATTTAAAAATGTAAAAATTAGATAAAAATTTGATATACCTTAAGTTTCCAGAATTGTTAGTTATCTTGTATGTCCAAAAGTATGAAACACATTTTTCATATTATTGTTAATTTCAAACATCACTTTAAATTCTTTCCATTCTAGTTATACATAATAAATTCATAGTGGTACCATTGATTACTTTATAATCAATGGTGATACGAAGAGAAGATAATGTATCAACTACGCAATTTTTCTTTCTAATTCAATTCTACGAAACCATGAGCGGTTTTGCACTATGTTCATAGGGCTCTAACGCAAAAGGGACGGAGATGAAATGTTCTTCTAAGGAACGTTATTTAGTGATTTTTATCTACTACCACTTCATAAACGCCTCCCATAGTACTTAAATGATTTAATGTAGGATGTGTCAGGGTAACTATAGATGTGATGTCAAAGAAAACATTTTCTATTAGACCATGGTATCACAATTAGTCCATCGTGGCTATTTCCGTCATCTCTACTTAGTCCGGTTGGGAACGTTAATTGATGCCAAGGCACAATGAATAAGATCATTTATATCGTGTCTATCGACCTATACTTTAATTGTCCACTTATTCGCCACAGGGACATGTATGTGGAATACATAAGTCCATATACTGATATTCTGAAGATATTATTCTCTACAAGCGTACCTAGAGATACCTTTCCTGGTCCTAAGGTGAATTAAATGTGAAGTGATACAGCTGCATATATCCCTATTTAGTCCCAATTCTTTAGGCCACTGTCAAAGGAAATTTACTTATCCTATTATTCAATACATTTCTATAATTGCGAACTTTCGAAATTTCTTTTATGAGAGGGTACATCGACTTGATAGGTCTAAAGAAGTTATTTAATGAAGAGAAAAAAGAAGGAAGGACTAGGAAGATAGATAGTAAGATGCAATAGTTTATTTGGCTATTGTCCAGCTTAAAGTTAATAATAATCACTTCTAAAGTTAGTCTTCAAAAGAAGAAAAGGTCCTCAGTACATAAACAAGTTTTGGTATTCCAAGACAATGCTTTAAAATAAAGTAGGCAATATGCTGACTGGGGTTCTTAAATCTGGAGGATAGGAGTTTGATTTCTTCTAACTTCAATTCGTACTTAAGAGTTGAAAGTATTTTTGTAGTTTAGTTTTTAAAGAACTATTTTGAAATTAGAGTTTGTTTAATTTATTTATTCGTAGGGTACATTTTCATTATTGTATTGTGATGTAAGTGTTATGTATGGTGTCCTGGAAGATCAGTATAAACCTGTGTGGTGACTAAACCGTATGCAATTGTGGATTGGTTCGTCTTGGCAAAGCTTTGCTTAAAGATTTAGAAAAACCACTAAAACCCAAACATGTCAACCCTTACTCACCAATATTTATATGCAATAATATTGGTTAAGTGTGTAAACATTATAGAAGGTAAATAAGAGCATAAAATATAACAACACAGCCATTGCATGATGACATATAGGGTGGACCAACGCCTACGAAACAGAGCCAATTGTAGCACATCGATAATTAAAAAAAAAAACTCAGACCCGTCAATTTTATTTCTGAGAAGGACATCTTATAAATTTTTCAATTTCATTATGAAATTGTTACTGCAATATCTTTTGTTTTATTATATCCGCGAAATCATATGAGGGCCACTAAGGGTTTTGTACGGTTGTTCTAGCCGAACGGCCAAAGGAAACTAGCAACATGTGGGATTTTTTGAAAAGCATTTTTGTCGTCTATCCTATTTTCACAAAAAACTGTGGGTTGTCATTTAAAAAGTTTGATGTGACGTCATTTCCGTTAAAACCAGAGGTAATACTGTATGCCGACAGGCTGAAATGATGCCCCCCTCAGAAATAAAATTGACGGGTCTGAGTTTTTTTTTTAAATTATCGATGTGGCTGCAATTGGCTCTGTTTCGTCGGCGTCGGCCCACCTGTATAATATACCGGTCCAAGCGCCAGTCACGACAATGACGAAAAAAATAGTAGGTTAAAGAAATATAGCAATCAATATATATAATCAAGTTCCTTTCTTACCCATTTGGGTGTAAGCATTACTTAGTACAATTATTTCTACATTTACACTCAGGCTGTTATAAACTTTCCATTTTTTTCGGGCTACTGCTATTCTTTTCGCTTCTGCGGCGTTTTAACTTTTTCTTCTAGTACGGTATCCGCCATAATAAACAGTACCGAAACAGAAAGTGCTGTGGAGTTGTTTATGTAATATGGATTTGTCATATTTGCTTTAATTGTCATTAGTTGATATATTAATAGTACGCTGCAGTTAAATTTGATTTAAAATGGTTCTAACAACGGAAGAAAAGTTTTTTTGGTAGAACATTATTTTCGTTCATATTTATTTTTATTTTCGGTACTGTTTATTTTGGCGGATACTGTATTTTCTGTATTGTCTCGTTCCACGTTTGTTTTGGTCTTCCTCTTTTCCTTTTCCCTGTCATTTTTGACTCACAAATTTCCTTTGTGTCCCGCTTTCCATTCTTGGAGATGTCCCCACAACCCAAGTTGTCTTCGTTCAATGTACTTTTCAATTGATTCTGTGTTCAGTTCTTCTCTTATTGTCTTATTTCTGATCCTATCATTTTTGGAAACGCCCTTGACCCTCCGTAGGAAATATAGCAATCAAAATAATGGAAAAACAGATAATCAGCATAGAGAACACAAAATATTGCTTAACTTTAGATGTCCTTCAGATTTGTAAGCCATAATACACAGCTTTGTGTAGAAAAGTAGTAGATTATGAACAAAATAGCTATTTATATAATGGCAATGTCACATGACAAAAACTCATTTTCTTATACACGAATTATAATTTTAAACGAATCTCAAAACAATCTGACAAGCGACTAAAAGTTTATCTGGTTACGTAAGCTGGATCAATTTTGACATTTTACTTTTTTTCCTAAGATGGTTGGTGAAAATGATCATAAGACTACAAGCGTCCTCAGTTTTATATCGTTACCCTATTTAAAACCACTGTCAAAACGATCAGACTGTAGTAAGCTTCACGAAGCAAAATGGCTATCACGTTTTGAATGGTCGCGAAACGAACCACCACATCAACAGAATTATAATGATACATATTTAGTGTGGCGTAAAGCAGTCTATTTGCGATGTTCTTGAATTACTGATCAGCCAATAGCGAAACAATCGTGAGCAGTACAAGTAAATGTAGAATTTTCTAGATTTGTGACTGTTAGTAGGTAGAGGCAGCGGTTGTGGCCATTTTAAGCTTTTGATCGACTTTGCAGCGTTGGCATAATTTTGTTTAAAGTAAGTCTTTTAATTCTGGTACAGAGTATACTCTTCTTGAGTTAAGTTGCTTTGGTTCTTCTATTACCATAACAATGTCATTAAAGCTGTACCATAACAAATAATTTTTGTCAGGCTATTTGCATTGCGCAGCAATAATACTCATTGTTCTCTATTTGAAATATTTTAGCAGGATACAGGCTATGGTCATATTTGAGGATTACAAACGTCCCTATATTTAATGAAGTTGCTGTACAATTTTCTTTGCTAATTTTCTTTTTCTTTGGTTTCTTATTTTGTATTTCTTTCTCACTTTCTTTCTGAGTTTCACATTTGGCTTTTACTTCTTTGGGGCTTTTTTTACTCACAGTCTTAGTCTTTCTTGTCTCAGTCCTTTTACTTTTGGTGTGTTTCTCTCGTGCTTCCATCAGCTCAATCCATTTATCAGATGTCATGACAGAAGGAAATGTTTGTCTTTTCTTCTTGTAGAGGTTGGAAGAATTTGAATCTTCTGGCTAGATTGCAAGATCTTTCAAAACGTCACTTACAGATCTTTTTAAAAAATCTTAATTCATGGTCCTGGATCTCTTTTTCACCTTCCAAGTTTGCTTCTATGCTATTATTTGTGGTGATGTCAGTCGCTTCTATGCTATTATTTGTGGTCATTCGGTTCCAACATGGCGGCAACTGTCTTGGGTCTTCCCTGACATCCTATTTCTGACTGATGTCCTTTGGTACATTAAACGTTTTGGAAGAAGTTGAAACCGCCATACCCTCTTCTCTAATTGCATGCAAAGCAGCTTTCATAGACTCTTCCGAGTATTGAAATAATGCTTTTTCAGATGGCATTGTAAATTCTGAAAAGAAGAGGCAGCTGCTAGAAAATTGCTTAAAACTAAAAAAACTGAGAACGAGAAATCATAAAAAGCAAAGTTGCTATGAATAAAATACAATGATAAATATAGAATAAGAAATAACAGAAAGTAAAAAACTTCAAATCGAACAAAACCCCAGATAAAACGCAAATACCTACTTGCATGTACAGTAGTGTGGCCACAACTAGTTCTGCACTGATCCAGTTCTGGCCAATATGATGGCCACAGATAGATAATCAATGAAAAACATTTCTCCAATTGTGGCCTACTGTGTATTTATATGAAAGGGGGTAAAATTGGGCCTGCAAGCTCTTTCTCATCACTACAATATTTCCTATTTGTATAAAAACATACGGCAAGTAGATATCTTTAACCAGTTTTGTAAAATTATTCAAAAACTTACGTTAGAATCCTTAACTAAATCTCTTAGAATAGTGATGCTGCGAAACACGTTTGTCTTATATGGCCTCTCACTCGCGACTGTTCTGTATTTGGTACCTGATTTGATAGGCAGAGGGTGCTAAACACAGTTACTTCGGATCTCACTTATAAACCATGTTGCCACTTCTACTAGAATTCTTAATATTTAAAGATTTTGCCCCAAGTGGCCACAAAAGGATAAATGGCCACAACTGGTGCCTCTACCTATGGTGACACAATTTTCTGACAATTTGTAGATATCAAGTCAAAAAAACTGCGTTTCTTTCTTTTAAGCCAAACCAATCATAGGTTATTTGCGTACACTTTTGTAAGAAGTAAGTAATAAGTAATATTTGTGGTAAACTGCTTACAAAATTATTCGCCTATTATTCCTTGACGCCTTTTGGTGTGTGCGGTGGTGCATTATCATGAAGCAAAATTTAGTTTGTGTGCTTGGGTTGAAATCTATCATTTTAGTGGGTAGATTTCAGTAACGGTGTTGCCAGGCTTTTGTTTCTTGCCTCAATATTCTGCAATTTTTGAATCACTGAAAAATTTTTATTAGCAAAACCGACCGAGCGATGATAGTTAGTCATTTTGTTACACTTTGAGGGCGACAAGTTAGTAAATTGACCAGGGGCCTTTTACCGAAAATGTATATTATAAATCTAACAATCATTGCCTACACTGATATAAGGGAAGTTTCCAACAACCAACTCATACAAATTTCGCTCTTCCATCTATATTTTTTCTTGGCTTGGCTAAATAAACAATCTACTAAGCGTAGGCTTATTAATTGTTTCACAATACGAATGCTGTTACCGCTATTTTTCTAAAAAGTTGATAAGTTTTGATCTCTCTCATGAATTTTCTATGAAATGATTAAGAACAAAAAACTTAAAATAATAAAAGTTTCTTCTCTATTCGACCACTGAATTACCTTTTAGGTGATTACTGGTTCCTATTTTTTATGGTAATTCTAGATGAAATCATCAAGAAGATGTGGCACATCATTAGGCACAGCGGGACATTTTGAGCAAAGCTCCACCCTAATATGTTCTTGGGTAACACAATTATTACTTTTAAGATTAAGCACTTTATTAATACTTATGTAAATGTGTATTAAGACAATTCTTACAAGATAGCCGACTCAACACCAAGCGTGGCTGCTGCCCGCGCGCATGCTTCTTTTCACCGTGTTGCCACTTTGTCCTTTTTAATACACTACACACCCATTCATTGGGTGAAGGTGTAAAAGCAAGTACTGGCAAAAAATGTAGGGTATGATTACAAATGAAATACCATTTTATCAGCTTGTAGTCTTACAGTGATTTATTTATTTATTAATAAATAAATTACAAGCGACTATTAATGGTTTAATTTCTGGTGGCGCAGAAAAAGCAGATCAAGCCAATATCATATTGTTAAGTATGTAGTACGATAATGAAAACAGTTTACAGTAAATATGGTTTTAAATAACTAATCATAAGACTCTTACAAGTTGCATATCTTATTTCATTTTCATTCTTTTCTGTTATGAGAACTAATGATGATTGCCACATTTTTTCTGTAACATTTTCTCTTAAACATATTATTAATTTTCGTTTTGATAAATCTTTCTATTACTTTTACAATTTACTTACATGATTGAAATTGATTACCTAAAAATTAAATTAACTTTTATCCTTTCACCTTACCTTCAACACGCCAAATATGCACGTATAACAAGTTGCCTACACTTGTCCACAATAATTTTACAAAAAAGATTTTTGAAATCAAATTATAATATAATATAATTTAAGTAGTGAATGGAAAATTTTGACATAAAGAATGTGGCATCAACGAAGCGTATCATTTTTAACATCGGATCCACTTTTAATTCATTGTTTACAGGATGCTGAGTGATTCATGCACCTTTTTTCACAAAGGCAACAACAAAAACTTGATTTAATTAATATGAGCAGTTTTTTTCTTAAACTATTTAATCTACTAGCTTTAACGATTGTTGCTAGGTTTTAATGTAAAATTATCGAGTTTACGTTTATAAATAAAGATTTTGTTTGCGATGTACGGCACGTTTAGATTCAAGGCCTGATATTCGAGTTATATTTTTATTTCTAGAAAATGCGTATAAAAAGTGGTGCTCTTTAATTAATATATAATACTGTAACGACCTGTTCATGCAATTTAAATGCTCTACATGCTTTTATATAGTATAATTATTTAGATCGACGCAATTCCAGAGCAATACATTATCTTCAATCAATTTTTTCAAATTTATGAAGATGGTCCCTAACATTACAAGGGTACAAGTGCTGACAATAAATCCTAATCCATAAACATAAAGAAAAGCAATAGCATCTATTTAAATAATCAATTATAGGCGTGGTAATTGTGCAATTAGAATTGATAGGTTCTTCTACCATGTGTTGCTTGCTGATTTATACAACGCAAGTTATGAAACGTCAATTTTGTAATGTTGGCGAATTAATAATTTTTTTTCTCATTTTAGAAAATTTTATGTTAATGTATGGACATACTATTGTCTTCCTTTCCGAACGTTATTAAAAATATGTTATTAAAAACAAATTACTACTGCATTGATGTATTTTGAATTATGGTAACCACTACATTCATTTTATGCTTTATGATTTTTCTTAACTATTAATTTCCATTAAATTTTATATTAAAGCTACTGCAGTTATTGTTACAGTTATTTGTTACGTTTCCTACTTTTTCGAGTTGAATCAATTTATTTCTATCATATTTGATGCCTGTACCGTTTCTATGGAAAAAGAAGCATTAACACTTTTTATCGATTGTCGTAATTGACTTCCAACTAATATATTCTAATTTGTCTTCTTTAAATAAATCACGGGAAAGTCAGCGACTTTCTTTAATTGGACACGAAAACGCTCTTGTATAATTGACCTTATTTACCTTAAGTGGGTTTGTCGTATTTTGATTATAAACAAATTGTAGACACTGTTGTAATAAAGTATGTGTGTAAACATTACTTACGATTGCAAACAAAAGCGAAAGATTTTTTTACTTCTGCTCTTCAATATACAAATTGGTGTCATTTTAGAAAATACTTATTATCTGTAAATTGCACCAAAAGTTTGGATATTTTTATTCAATTGTGTGCCGTGAGAAATGCAAAGGCGATGAATGCTTGCTTCAGAAAGGTCATAATAATTCTCAGCGATTTATTGAAAGTCGAATTTGTTAATAGTTTCAATTAAATACAAAATCGGTAACGAATTCTTTCCCAAGAATTATTTTAAATAATTATTTAGTGGATTAAGTGTGGCATGATCCACTTTTTATCGACGAAAGGTAGAAGGATTTTCTGATAATATATATATGATCCACTTTTTTCCAAACATTGGCTAAATAAGATTTCGGTTTTGCAAAACAGATTTGAAGGAATACGGATGTTTTCTTGTAGGCTTGTCGTAGTATAAATTATTTAAATGTTTTAAACATTAATTCTTTTTAAGTCAAAGGTGAAAAGTTCATATATTTGCAACGTAAAACATAACGAAAAAATCTATCTATTATAATTACCATGCAAACAATATTGTCCGACAATACTTATGGCAAAACTGTTAAATGTTGGAAATGTGGTTCAACACGAACCAAGTGAAATAAAATGAGACCTTTTTTCTGAGGGTCATTTCAAATGTACAAATATTTATGTGACTATTTTAACACTCCAATTGATGAATTAAAGTAGATTATAATTAATCAAAAATAATTCTGTCCTAACCCAACCGACTACAATCGTCTTCTTCCACATTCATAGCACTGGGTGTTAATTCATAATTTCCATTTAGACACTGGTGCTTTTCCGCCAAAATTGGCACACGGAACGTGGGTTCGTGTATTGCTAGAAGTGAAGATCATCCATAGTTACAGCACAGCATAATAAACACTCAGCAGTGTATGGCCTTTGAGGTTACTGATTAAAAAATAAAACAATCTAAACAAATCATTTTAATCGATTGTGTTTGTTGTGGACATCAATCGTAGCGGTTCGGTCCTAGCTGACTGAAGTGACTATCATTTGTATAATATAGTTTAGTAGACCAAGAGATTCGTCAGTGATAAACAATGGCAAATTGGCGTCTATAAGAAAAGCAGTACATATTTGCATAAATCAAATTCTTATCAATAATGAAGTTTTCAGTTACGAACCACAGATTTTTTTAAATTTTGTTTGTACTATTGTTGATTACATTTAGACGCAACTTGAGTCTAATTTAACTAATTATGTAGCTTTTAAATAAAAATGTTATCCATGGCCCATTAATCACCGTGAGTCTAATTTAACCAACTGTAATTTGAAAGACATGTTTAGGAAGCTAAAATACGAAAAATAAACCACCCACTTCGATACACTTATTTGTGCGTTTATAAATGAACCTGGTAACCTGTTTCAGTGAACGATGATTCGCTCCATCTAGTAGTTGATCCTTTGTGTCTATGGGAGTGAGATTCGGTAATCTTGGTGGCCAAAAGATCAGGCCTTCTTTAAAATAAAAACCTAATTATGTATCTCTGAAACAAATGAAAATCGAATTTGAACATATAAGCTTATTTCCATTTCCTGCCGAATAGAATAGAAGGATCCATGAATCACCGGGCCGGAACAGTAATTTTATTTTACTGTGCTAAGAACCGTTTGATATTTTGTTTGGTTTTCAAGAAATGATAAGACTTCGACAACATTGGAATTTAGTTTTATGGTATTACTTACATGATAAAAGATAACGTAAAAATTGATGAATAATTTAGTTTTTATGGTAATTTTAGTTACCAATTGAATTCATGGCAAATTAAAAACATTGTTTTTTTTAAGCTTAATCAAATAAATAAAACCTTTAATTACTAATAATAATAATAATTATGGAAAATTTTAAAATAAAATACTCTTTTGGGACCCCTTCAGTGTGGAGGTAGGAAAACAAACAACTCAAAAAGATGTGCTTGCCGACGTTTGGCTCCTCATAGTGAGGGCTCTCTCAAGGCTGTAATTTATTAAGAAAAACAACACACAATTTGTAAAATACATGAATACCTAGTTAATTAATACATAAACGACATTAAGAAAACGGTATCGCTAAATGTACATTGAACATTAACATTAAAAACTTATAAATATATGAATAATAATTTATAAAACACAAACACAACTTGTATACACGAACGACATTAAATCATGTAAATCAGCTATCGCCAATGATAAAGACCGCTTTTACGTGAAAATTGCGTACATGCGTAAATTAGATAAATATTCATATAAGATTTAACTTTGAGATCTTTTAAAAATATAGATTTAGATTAAAATTAGTTAGTAGGTTAATTGGTGGTGGGTTAGTTAATTAATTAGTTAGAGTAGTTTGTATGTTAGGGTTGAATAGGTATACGTTTTAATTAGGTTTGGTTTTAATTTAAAGTTAATATTATTATGTGGAGAGGCTTGTTTCATATCAGTTGAAAGGTTTTATTCTGCTAATAATATTACTATAAAATAAATGGTGCTTAATTATTAGTATCTGTATTGAAATTTATGTTTAGCGGGTGCATTTTGATGGCAATCATTTCTGAAACGAGTCGTTTTTTAAAATTATGTTCCACATCTAGTATAGCCGGTTCTTTAAAGTTAAAAATGTGCCCTGTATTTTTATGATGAGTCGACAGTCCTGTATCTTCTGTCTGTTTTTTACAATTACATTGATGTTGTTTTATCCGAATGCCCAACTTCTGTTTAGTTTGTCCGATGTAACAACTAGAACAATTACTACAACAGATTTTATATACAACATTAGATTTATCTAAAAGTTGAGTCTTATCTTTTAAACGGGAGTAAATGTTCTTATAAATTGTATTTTTATTATATAACACTAATTTGGTACTGTCATTTTTAAGATATTTATTATTTTATGGCTAAGTATAGGTGTATTTATGATTTTCTTATAAGTCGTTGTTTCAATAATATTATTAGTGGTATTCCGATTACTGCCAGATTGGGTATAGTTGGTGTTCTTATTTATCAATTTATTTATTAATTTATCCGGATAATTATTATTTATTAAAATAGATTTGAGAATTAATTTATTTTTATGGTGAAAGGTACTGTCAGTCAATTTCAGCACTTTATTAAGCATAGAAGTTATTATATTGATTTGTAAAAAAATATACATGGTGTAATTTGAAAAAAATATATAGTTACATTTGCATACGTCAATATAATTCTGGTTTATGTAGCTCATTCCATGGTGTTTACGTTATTTACAAGTATATACGGTTTATAGTATTTTTTCCTTACAATAAAAAAAAATAAAAACCTGCGAACACCAAACAAAATCACCCTATATCTTCGGTATATACCATTGACATACAAAAAACAAAAATTGATTTTACTGGTAAGCAAGTGAAATTTATATACACGTGATGTTTCACAAAAAATATTACAAAATGATGTGCACGTTTTCTTTATTTCAAAGTGAGTTATATCTTAATTTTATTTATTTAATGATATTGATATATCATGAAACAGTATTCGGGTATATTTACACTACCTGCAACTACAATTTGACATTAATAAATTAAAATATTAAACTAGAACATTCAATAGTTGTTTATATTGTAATAAAAATTATAACATTTATTTTTTAATACACTATATCAGAGACTGTCTTCAAATAATGGAACCATAAAAGTACAAAAGTAGTGCATACAGAATGTGGAAAAATTAATTCACAGAAACTTTTGTTTTTTTTTTACTAATTTACCAGGGTTAAGAATCGGGGATAAACCGCTGTGGAAGTCGGTGTACAATCGAATGGAAATTAATTGCAAATCGATGGAAATCAATGAAATCAAGCAAACTTGGGCTTCAAATTTAGTATGAAATTTAATTGTCCATGTCAACTAAAGGGCTTTAATTTTAAGTTCTAAATATGTGGTGTTAAAATACAAATTAAACAAACACTAATAACACTTAAAAGTTTGAATAATTGGAAAATATTGAAAGGTAAAAAAAACAATACAGTGCGGTACAAAGGTACGGAGGCAGTAATTGTTTGACCGAAAAATAAATTAGCAGATCCTCAATGCCTCAAACCAACATTTTTGTCCCTACCTTCGATTTTTTAATAGGCTTGACGAAAAGTTAACAATTACTAGAAAAAATTAAGTCTTTCCACTCGACGTATAGTGACTTAACGATGCTTAGAAAAGTGTTTTTCCATTAATACTGCCAAAAAAATCATTAATGACTTCTTGGTAATTGGAGAAATTACTTTTTTTTTTATTTATTGAAACATCTACTACCAGGTACCTACGTGTATATTTTTGAATATTTTCAAGTTGTTCCTCTCCTCTCTCCAAAAAAGAAGAAAAAATTAAGTGTTGATTTGCTACCTGAACATTGATTTATTTATTCGTATGGTAAAAAAAACTGAACATGAAGAAAATGATCATATATAGTCGTATTATAACGTAATGATCATTTCGATGAAGCTGTCGCTACATTCCATCCATTGCGTTTAACTATGTCAGATTTTGTTAAAAACATATTAACTGCATGTGGTTATATTCTCCTGCCTAACGTAGGTACTCTGTCATGGTATAATGAAATGTCTAGGGAAATGACATAAACTAAACGTCAAATTATTTTTGAGTAATTCAGAGATTTTTAGGATTTGTTGGAGCATTAAAGAGTTGCATTAAACTCTTTTAGATGTAAATTGAACAATATCTGAATTACGACTCCAATCACAGTGGAACAACAAAGAAAGGGATTACTGAGCACTTATGTGACTTCAAAACTTGTTTTATTCGTTTTTTATTTATTTATTTCATGCCCATAAAAGCTCAATTTACACAAAAACTTGTTACATAAATAACTATATTTTAACAACAAATACCTTTTTCAAAAGGGTTCTTTGTTGAGAATGTGAACGGAAGTCAATGAAAATCAATCGAAGTCAGTAAATATCAGTGGATGTCAGAGGAAATCAAGTGAAAGTCAGTGGAAATAAGTGAAGATTAGTGAAAGTTAGTGGAAATCAGTGGAAGTCAAAACCAAAATGGAAGTCTGGTGTACAACATTTAGCCAGCGGTTTACCACTCGTTAATATCATAAACCAAACGATTTGAATTATGAAAATATATTGTTACATGTAGAGTTAAGACGAAACCAAAAAAATGAATAATTTAAATTAAAATGAAACATACAAAAACAATAAGAAACTCGGAAATAGATGCATTAACAGATGGAAAATAAACATAACTTATGAAAATAAAACAGAAGTAATTAGTAAAAGAAATTCATTAAATCATGAATTGGTATTTAATTTTAAATTCAGTTAAAGTTCATTTGTTTGGCTTATCCCGATGACGTCATCATCTTCTTCGGTTCATCAAGTCGCATATCTGTTACCGGATGTTGCACCTATTGCATGTATATGTGTTGAGCGTTACAGTAGACACATATACTTACATGGAACCTACAGTTCAGCGCCGATTCCGAACGGCTTAAAGTTGAGAGGTTTACTAGGCAATTATACTTTCGTTGGTTTGACATTGCCTTGCGAAATAGTACGGCTGAAAAATTCGATGTTTGCACTGGGAATCGCACCCGTAGTGCCTTTAGCAGCTAATGCACGTAACTGCAAACCTACAACCGCACTTTGATGACGTTATGTGTGCATTAAATCATGAAATGATCGTCGTCTGTATAGCATTTAGCATATACAGGGTTTTCAAACTTAAGTCGGCACTATTGCTAACTTTGTTATTATTAGAGCTACAGGGTTGGTTAAATAGGCAAACTAGTAGCATTTGTTTCTCTCATCACTATGGTGAAAACAGAATAAAAATCGAACATTGCGTTCGCGAGTTATGTCAAATTGTTCCATTTTTTCAATGGGAACCCTGTATTCAATATTCTCAATCGATAGGAAATTAAATACTGAATAAAAAGTGTCATATTATTTTTTATCCTAAAGTCAAAAATGACAGAGCTATTGATGATTTTTCAAATAAGTTTAAAGTGGCTGTGATTTTATAAACTACAATCGTTTGTTGTATAAATATCATCAGGATTAAAATGTCAAATTGAAGTTTACAGTTTACAGCCACTAAAAGCGTTTACAGGCGGGCTCAAAAATGCTTGGACCAAGAGGTGACGTTTTTGAGCATCTAATTTGAATTTTTCTTTTAATGTTCACAGAATAAATTAAAATAAACCATATCCTTTCGCTTCATGGATATTTCTCTTTTTTTATTTCATTTACCACTTCTGCTGGATATAGCCACCATGAATTTTGTATGTTAATCTATCCCCATCACGAAATAATTTTTTTAAGTGTCTACCGTGAACAAGATTCAAACCGCCTCGACCTACGGTTTTCCGACTAGTAAATTTGACTACGTTCTTGGCATTACTACTCGACCACCCGCAGGTCTGATATTCTTCCTACTTTCTACTATATGGTAAGACAAAGTTATAACGAACACAGCCACCTTAACCAATTTGAAAAATCATCAATAGCTCTGTCATTTTTGACTTTAGCTGTGTCATTTTTGACTTTAGGATAAAAAATAATGGAACACTTTTTGTTCAGTATTCAATTTTCTATCCATTGAAAATATTGTATACAGGGTGTCCCATTTTTTCAAATTTGACATAACTCGCGAACGCAATGTTCGATTTTTATTCTGTTTTCACCATAGTAATGAGAGAAACAAATGCTACTAGTTGGCCTATTTAACCGACCTTGTAGCTCTAATAATAACAAAGTTAGCAGTAGTGCCGACTTAAGTTTGAAAACCCTGTTTATTTAAATTGTTGAGGTTACGTACGTTTAGTTGGGTTTTTTATTCACAAACGACATGGACATTTGACATTTACGTTAAGTTGGTATCAAAACTGTTTATACAAGGAAGCGAAATATGTTGTTGTATTCAATATATAAAAAAGGATAGCCATACACAAGTGTGCGCTTGATTCATCGATCAATCGGAATAAATAAATCGAATGAACTATATTCTAGGTTGATTGTAAATTCAGGCCCAGTTGATTTACTCTTTTATTACCCATGATAGACAAAAAGTTTATTAAGAAAAGTTTTATAAGTATACAAGATGAGTATTTTCCAAACTTTACACAAAATGACTGACTTCCGGTTTAAGCGGAAATGACATCAATTTTATTTTTTTAAATGAATTATGTAGTATGTTTTAGGTTAAAGTGATTCTTTGATAAATTATCTTTAAAAAACTATAACACAAGTATAGCGCTAAGGTTACTCATAAATTAGTTATTTATTATTCAAAATCTAAAGAGATGCTTTTGATTGGTACAATTAATTTTAGGAGGCTGTGGAAACTAATGTGCACAACGGTCAGAATACGATGAAATAACACCCGAAATGTTGCAAGATGTACAAAGTTTATATATTTTCCACTTAAACCGGAAGTCAGCCATTTTGTGCAAAATTTGGAAAATACTCATCTTGTATACTTGTAAAACTCAACCTGTATAGTAGGAATCACGAGAACTCGAGTATGACTCAGTCTTAAAAGCAGTATTAAACCGTCATACGTTGTATTGAAAGTATGCTGGACAAACATGTTATTATTTTCAGTCTCTTTGGTACTACATAATTCTCAAAAGTGTGATAGATAACTAAATATTGTTGCTTCCTTAGATGACTCATACTCGAACTCTCGTGATTACTACTGTATATACAAATTTACGTCTAACTTTGACAACGCGAGCAGTAATAAAAGATTACTAATTATATTGTCGAAATAATTTCTATGAAAAATATTAGATAAAGACAAAGTATAATATAAATAAATAAATTATTCTAAAAAATTAATAAACAAAATGAGGATAAAGAAATAATTGGGAAGTGCATTAAAGAAAGTTTTCTCTGTAGGATAAACCACATAAAAGAAATAAGAAAGAAACTGATTGGAAGTGAAATGGAAGAAATTTTTAATACTATCATGTGAACTAAATTCAGTATTTAAATTCAGAACGTATTATTGTTATAATTTACGAATGTGAAATGACAGAAAAAACTTTTATTTTAAAAATATTAAACAATGAATAATGAATTTAATGAGGGAGCGGGAAAATAAAGGATGCAAAAAAGTGTAATTTATTGAATAATTTACAAAATATAAAATCAAGAGAATATTGTAAGGATTGATTTATTTATTTTTGTTTTGTTTAGCAAAAATTGCAATAATGAATATTTAACAAATTGTAATCGTAAAATGAAGACGATGTTAATACATAAGTATACTATAAAATAAATAAATTAAAATAAAAAATACCATTTTCATAAATTTCAATTACTTAATGCATTTATAGAAAAAGCATGCGAAACTCTCAATATAAAAAATTCCGATTACAAATTTCCCGATTGAGAAACATTCTTAGATATCGATAAGCGATCAATTTACTTTTATAAGGATGATGTACGTATAATGTTACTTTCAAAATTATGGGCCACCTGTTTAATAAGGAATTTCTTGAGACAGTTGGAAGGAAAGTGTTTCAATTTTTTACAAAGAAAACTAAAAGTGATTCTTAAAAATTAGCATCCTGTAATTTCATTATTTTTTCTCTCTTACGTATAAGTACGCAGGACGTGTGCTTTAATTAAATTAACAAAGAAAATAAGTTGCAGAGAAGGGAAATTATTTAAATAATACCCCTCTCGTAGGTTTTCATTTGCGTTTGCTCGCGCAGTTTGTTAGTAACCACAGTAGTGTACAGGTGTATATTCACCTGTAGGCGACGTCATACCACACTTGTGCAGTGTCTACAATACAATTGAGTACAAACGCTTGTGTTGCATCACAATCATATTGTAGTTGTGTATACGGTGTGTCGTGCTTTCTACTTAAAAATTTTTTTTATTAAAAAATTCGAAGCTATTATTGCATAGAAAGTTGTGGAATGTAAAAAAGTCGTGAAATGCCAGTGATTTTATGCAGTTACGTGAGTGAGATTCTCGTAATTTAAAATTGTTCTGAGTGCTGAAATGCAAATCTATTAATTAATCGAAATTATTAGTTTGCTTTGTTTAGTGTAGGACTTGTATTTCTAGTATTTTTACGCTGACTGAATTGCACCCATATTATAAATGCGAAGCCACTGACAGGCGGATGTTGCATTTCCTTTACCAACAATTTTCGAAAAATTCGCTGCCGCAATGGAAGATTTTCATAATTGTCGCGATAAAATAATAATAGCGCCAACAACTCAAAATGGTGGTACAATTAAAACAAAATTAAATGACGATGAGAGAGAATTTTCTATCATAGCGACGTTTATCATGTTAGAGGCGTTCGTATTGTTTAAACAATTACTCAATTCGATAATCGCGGGGGAGTATTATAATAATTAATCAACAATGATAAGAGAGATAAATGAGCTTCTCGTATTCATCGTCTAAAATTTGAATCATTATCTAATTATCAGATTGTACCCACACCAAACCTTGATTGCAATAAGTAAATATTTTTGATATTGTGTTTAATTATACGCACTGATTATTAAAATTGATGTGCGATAGAAAATTGATTTCAATGGGATATATCCGCTTTATCTAATTAGTTTATTATCGAAATCTAGAGCGGTGGATGTATCTAGAGCAACGAAGAGATCTATTTAACCTTAATATATTAATTTAGCGAAAGTTACGCCTTTATCAACGCTAATAAAAAATAGGTTAAAGAAAGTAAATATTTATTAACTAATGTGGATTTTAAGAGATTTATGAAAGAAACGATGAAACAGGTTGTAGAATCTGTGCCGTAAAAATGTTTTATTCAATTTATATAATTTGCAAATCGTCGTCACATAAGGTGATGTTGCGCCAAGTGTACGTTACATAAGAACGGTGTAATCATGGATATGGTTAAAAAAAGGACCATGGCAAAAAATCGGGTTTTTGCCAATTATATTCCTCCTGTTCGATTTTTTGTTTTTTTTTAGTTGTTTCGGCTTTGAGCCATTAATTATAAATAACTTGTCTTTTTTATACTAAAAATGGTATACTAATTAAGATAAAAACGTGGCGCAGTTAACGCAGACGAAAATAACAAAACTGGTTTGTGTATCAGCCGGCGATTTGTTTATTTGCAAGTTTGTCATTGGCACTGAAAAATCCTCAACATAAAGTTACTTATTATTTTGTAAACTGAACTAACAAAAAAAATTTTAATTTTAACATAGTATTTTAAAAAACATTTTTTAATGAGTGTTTCTTCCAAGGTTGTTTTCATCTTTCATGGCAACGTGTAGTTAAAATAGATAAGATAAAATAATACATATTTAACTTTAATTATAATAGCCATCCGATGTGGGTCATTAAATACGAAGATTTTTTCAAACATTGAATCACTTTAGAATATTGTTTTTTTTATAAATTTATTGCGTCTTCGATCTGCATCAACTTTCAGATACAAGGAATGTGATTTTTCTTTTATTTTATTTATTTTTCCGCTTCTGGTTTCTTGAACACCTTTTTTATTATAATTTTGCAATTGATTTGTTACTATAGAGCATAACCCACCCCACCCCCCGAGCGTGACTAAAATAAAAATTGGAATAGATTTGATAAGGTAAAATTTTTTTTTATGTCAAGTACTTTTATTATTTTGATGAATATAAAGCAATGTGTTTTCTCATTTTTGCCGGAAAAACAAACAACCAAGTAGTTTTTCAAGTTGATTTTGATGAATTGATGAAGTTTTGGTGAGATCTTTATCAATATCACAAATTCTTTTAGAACGTCATCATGACGAAGACTGACCTTGCAGGCCGAAACGTCGACGAGAATAAAGGACACGACGTCTCACTGACTCCAATCTCGCCAAAACTTCTAACAAGAAGTTAAGTTTGATTTTTATGATAAACTGATAAATGACAATCATAGCAAGCGATGACATCGTTCTGATACTAACAAACGTTAGAAGAGTATCGAGTGTGTTTTAGAAAAAACATTGTTCAAATAACAGTTATACAATACAATTTTCAACAAAAGTTTATTTGAAACAAAAATGTATAAAACGAATATTTTTATAAATTTTTCTAGATTTCAAAAATCTATGTAGGTTAACGGCTCTTTGGGTAGGTCAGATTATACCCAAAATCTAATTAGATCTGCACCATTGTAAATAAGACCCATCTCCACCAATATCCATTTTTAGTTTTAGTCAAAATTACTTTTGAAATTAATCACACACACAACCATGTTTAAATATGCAATTAAATTTGTCTTTAAATACAGTTACTTCGCAGTTACTAAAGTAATTTTTGAGTAACTGTGAATAGTTATAAAATTAATTTTAAAACTACTTCTAAAAGTACTTTTAAATGACAACAAAGGTTTTGTATTTTGTTTCTTTTTTTAAATTGTAAATAATTATCATTAATGTCGTCGCCTCATTTAAAATAACAAAATTTTTTTGCAATTTATTTCCATTATAACCTTTTAGTTGGCATAAAAATTAAAAAGGAATAAATTATATTTTAAATCTTTCTCTAAAACAGAAAGATAAGAAGAAAATTATAGTTTTCAGCAATTAATTTTTTAAAAATTCGACAAAAATTGATAAGATCGCTTTCTTAATATTCTTAATATTCGTAACCAACACTGATATAATACTAAGGACGACAATAAGGATATGTTCCTTATTACATTCATAATTATATGCCCCACGAATCAATGTTTGTTTAACAACAAAATTCGACTTCTTCTTTCGAGATTTATTTGTTTCTATCAAACCATTGGCAGATACTTTTGTTTCTGTTGTAATTCTTCTCTGCTCACTACCAGCAATCCTTCTATATATGGCAAATTGTACCAAAGCCCCCATAAGATCATGCGTGTGCAATGTTCCGATATTAAATTTTCAGTTACTATATTTCAGTTATTGTTACTCTGGGACCCCCGATTGTCTTACTCCACTGATGGTCCAAAATTTATTTCCATTTTTTTTCATAAACATAAGTTGATATTGTAAGCTACTCTTCTAAACGGATTGATTCGATCCCTTAAGCCTAAAATGTACATTCATCTTTGGATTGTTTGTAAGGATAATTTTACAATCTGCTTATAATGTTTCTAATTTATATTTACAAGTTTTATTTAAGAAAACATGTTTTTTTTTTTACTTTAAATTGGCCATTTTAAGAAATTTTCAACAATATTTGTTTTGTACATTTTTTAAAAATAGTTTTTGTAGTTACTGACCGACTACTGGAATTTGGTCAGTGTAATCCAAAGAATTAGAAAATAAAAAAATCTGCTATGTACAAATATGGGATGGAAATAAAAGGTTATTATTTATTATTCATAATCCATATTAGGAAATAATTACTAAAGTATAGTAGTCAGGTAACCTTTGTTTAACAATATTTTCTAGGATATTAATCTGATATTAATTACATAAAAAGTTGAAACAGAGGTTATGGTAAATTACATTTTCTATAACTTTTACTTGAATTGTGTTTGTTTTACAACATGGTTTGTTTGTTTTTATTTTTATAAATTTTGATTTTGTGTTTTTTTGTATTTTTCGATCATTTTACTGTTACTTTGGTAAAAATGTCAGTTCCAACTACGACCACAGTGTTGAAATCTTTTTATTGTATCAACTTTCTAAAACTCAGAGTTAAGTATCTGTTGAACGATATGTTTGTTATGTCTTTTTTTTTAAGATTGTGCTTTTTTCCGAGTTTCATACACATTTTTTGTAGCCTTTTGAATTAGAATTGATACAATAATTATAAATATATTATAATTTTGTTCTAACTAAGTTACAAACATGTTTTGATTAACGTTCTTTTTTATTTTTCTCTTGATCATGCCGATATCATCGAAAAATATGGATTTCTTTTGACCATATATAAAATTATGGGTTAAAACTTGCATGAAGTTGTCATTAGAACATTCACTCTAGAATGAACTCTTCGTCCAGATGTAACAAATTACAAAAGTAATATAGGAAGAATATGTAACTTTTACCATCAGATACATTTTCCACAAGTCAATTTCAATTTAATATGCAATTGTCACAGCGGCGGTGTGTTTTGGAGGACTTCTTCTTCGAAGATCTTTTTTTCTAAACGAAGAAAACTTATTTTGACACGGAACCATCCAATTTTCAAGATTCTTTCAATCTATTAGCAAATAGTTTTGATTTTTCCTTGTTTCATTTTTATCAAGGTGTTCCTACAGTAAGTCTATCAACTTCTTTATGGGCGTCACCATCTAAACAATCGCAATTGTTTTAATGGGTTGAGGTGGGGGCAACCGTGTTACTCGAGAACGTGATATTAAATTTTCAGCTAGAGCGTCACTAATTCCAATATACGAGGTTTATTTTTTTTCAAAGTCCGGTTGGTCGCTAAATGAAAATGACTAAGACTTTTCGTCGTAGTCGCCGTTCCGATTCATACATTTGTCGTACCGTAGTTCCAATTTCCCAATACCTTCGTCATAAAAAGCAGCCGGCTATGTTTTCAGCCAATTATGCTCGCTGATCTGAAGCTTGTTGTCTGTGGCAATATTGTGTACTATCAACTGTTACGTGTGGATAAAGAAATGAAAATTTGAAGGAGTCAAGTCAGGACTGTATGGTGGATGATCAAAAGCTTTCCATTTAAAACGCTGCAGGAGGATCGTTGTTGCAACTGCAGTATACGGCCGCACATTGTCATAAAGAAGGACATTGCCTGACGACAACATTCATCTTCTCTTGCTCTATATTGCCATTTGAAGATGTTGAAGAGTTACGCAAGAGAACATCTTTTTGGTTGCAAAACAGATTTAGCGGGAGACTATTTTTTAAGAATGTTTATGTGCTCCCTACGTACTCCGAAATGACAACTGCGAATGGACGCGTTCCACGGGCCAACTAGACCTAGACACACTGCGCAAAAACCTAGCGGGTTTTCTCCGAAGCTTTTCTTTAGCGACCAATCGGGCCTCGTATACTGAGTTGATCTAGCAATAGGGAAAAGTATTGCTTTAAAAGAAACTTTTGGTGGATCTGCTTTCCTTTCTTTATTGACTCAAAATTTCTTCTCCAAAACCACGTTTAAATATCATTTGATTAACTTGACGTTGGAAGCAATTCTTCTGAATAGGTTGATTCAAGCTATGAAACCTGAAATATACCTAATAATCTATTAATTAATGGATTGTAATTTTTGTTTTGCTTTTGTTTCTCATTAATTAATTATCAATTTATGTAAAACTCTAGTATTGAGTTAATACCAGATCATAATATGTAGTTATTCAGTTTAGTTATATTTTTATCCTTTGTAAATTGTGCAATAACGGTGTTTCAATCGGTGGATCAATTATTAATTTAACTACAGAGGTGAAAGGCAGTTACTTAATTCAACAACGTCTCAAGTAATGACAAGACATTAGTTTCATATGAATGTTTACAAATGTGAGTGGGCTGTAACAGTTGCAAATATAAAACGAATGCTTAAAAAAAATCGTTTAGGAATGAATGATAACTCTGACAATAAATTCCATTATAAAACTGCATAATTTTTTTATTGTTTGAACATGATTGGATAATGGATAATCTGGCAAAAGAAAACATTATTAAAATATAATTTAAAAATTAAAGAATTCTGGAATTTAATTTGTAATTAAGTACTGGTGGATGATTTAAAACCGAATTCAACTTGGATTACATAAAATTTGTATCGAATAAATTAAATATTATTGAATTCAATTTTTTATTTAAGTTCTTGCTTGATTTGTTAAGCAATTTTTGAAATATTAAATGTTTAATTTGCATATAACAACATTTGTTGCATTTCCGTATTTTTTTTTAAATTTGTTTATTCTACTATCGATTATTTTGATTGTAGATCATCCAGTATTTCATATATCCGTAGATTGTTTTGTTTGTAATATTATCATATCACTTTTCTTTCTGTCTTTGAACACATCTATGGCCAGTTTCACCAAGACATTTAAATTTAACTAGGTTTAGTGAAACTGGGTATTAACTTAGCTGATTATTGATGAATCTGAGTACATAGCAACTGTCCATGGGGTGGTGACACCGACTATCTTTTGCCTAAGAAGCTCGTTTCTTCTCTACCAAATTAATCTTCTGTGCATCAGAATTGGTGGTTTTCTTATACGTTTGTTGTTCGTGTTATATTTTTCTGTCCAATTACCAACAAATAACTTCAATTAAAACAATTAATTTTAAAAACTCACAGGGCTCATCGAGGGGCTGATGCAGCAACGAGTTTGAGAAAAGGACCACGAATTTATTTTCTATTTCATTTAAACACTTTCATTTCATTTTTGACGCATAAATTACAATAAATCATACAAACAAGTACACAAGATTGGGAATTAAGACCGCTATATAGCAGTAAATCGTAAAAAAAGATGTATTTCCCAAGGCATCAGTTCTTTTCTCCTTTATGAAATTAGTCGTTTCTTTGCAGATTTTATTCACATAATACGGATTATTTAAGTTTCACGCCTCCTCAAATACAACAAGTAAAGGAATATCAGATTTCTTACTAAAGGGTGTCTCAATAAGAGTGTACTTTGGGTATGTTCCACATAAAGAACACTAGTCATATACGATTACCTTGAGGTACGTGATTGATTACGTCACCAATCGCGACCACTCGAAGCTCACAACGCCTCAGATTTACTGGTGGGTTGGAGTGGTCGTAAACGTATCAGGAATCCGTTCCACTTGAACTTGAACTCATTTTGAAGTTTAAGTGGAACGGTTTGTTTAGCGATTGCGGACGTGAGCGTTTTGATGTTTAAGTAGAACATACCCTTTAAAGGTTCTGTTCTGATGACCAGTCATTACTCTTTGCATGAAATTTTCAATGACTTTTTGGCCAAGATGTGGCTGTATCTCACTGATAACGTGTGTGATCTTGGTCTTCAGCTCCAAGAACGCATAAACCCGAGATTTTACCAAACCACAAAGAAAAAATCACATGGCGTTAAATCGCATGATCTTAGTGGCCCCAAATTTGAATTTCGTGAGATAATTTGGCCTGGAAATCTTTGCAGTCATTTTTGTAATGAGTGCTCTCAACACAATAATAACACGTGCTTCTTTTGTGGCATGCTCCATGTTTATTAATCAGAACAATCATACATGATAGCTGTCAAATTTCAGATACACAAAAAAAAATTACACAAAATTTGTGCACTCATCGATTATATAACTCTTACTGAGACATCCGTTATAATCAATAGAAAATATTCCCATTACAATAATTAGTTGTGGATATTCTCAATAATAATGATGTGTTGATGATGGCTATGGCCGCATTTGATTGATTTAGAAATTTATTCAAAAATAATCAGAATACCAATGTTATTCTACAATTGCCACTGTTGATTAAAATGCAATTAGTTTGAATAATACGTTTTACTGAAAGAACTTTTTTAAAATAATTACTATAATTTGAGTGTAGGAGTTTCATTGTTAACATTTCCGACATTACTTGCGCATCTTGCTTCTCGTGTTGTTTAATACATTACACGTATGTATTGTTCAAAGTCAAATAATCGGTAGCTATTCCATTCACCGACGGATGAAAGCCTTTCCATGTGTCTTCCATTCTAATGTATCTTCTGCTTTTCTCATTCAGTCGATACTTGCGAATTTTTTTATCTCATCCGTCCATCTCGTCTACGGACGTTATATATAGGTTGGCGTGGCATCCAAGATCTATAACTCGCCTGGTCGACCGTTTATCATGCATCCTGGCTATGTGGCCCGCCCAATTCCATCTTAATATGCATATATGGTATACGATATCTGTTAGTTGTGTTCGCGTCTTCGAATTCAATTATTCCTTTATTTATACAGGTAGTATAGAATGTATTTGCTTTAATGGTATTTGGTAGATTCGATTTAAAGATTTTCTGGAGTTTACCGAAGCTGGCCCTGCTAATGATACTCTTCTTTTAAATTTGCTTTAGGGTTGTTTTTATTATTTTGTAATTGTCAGGAATAATTTTGGAGACATTAAATCTCCTTGTCTCACTTCTTTTCATTTTAACTTTATTGGTTTTTTCTTGTAAGTTCACTTGAAATGTGGCTTTTTCATATATCTGCTTTGTTATGTTAGCGTATCTATGAACTGCCCATATTTCTACAGAGTCGAAAGCTTTCTCATAGTCAATGAAAGCTATCCATAGTGTGATGTATGTTATATTCGTTTGCGTTCTCTATTACTGTCCTCGTAACTTGCAGATGGTCAAGTGTACTGCATAATTTTACCGAAACCCGCTTGTTTTCTTGGTTGGTATTTATTCAGTTTGGTTGTTATACTTACTTTCTGTAATTATTTTGGAGAATACTTTATACAGTCGCGACATGAGACTGATTGCGCGATAATTCTCTAGCTTCTCCATTTTTCTTTTAAATATTAAAACCATCATAGCGTTGTGGTATTTTTTGTTCTGTAACACATTTGTCGTACAGTTGTTTCAATATGTTGTTGATCCACCATATTTAAGCATCTCAATTATTATTTGATCCTCTCCAGGGGCTCGTTTGTTTGCCATTTTCTGTATAACATATTCTACTTTGTCCGTTGTTATATTTGATAGTTCCTCTGACCCTACGTTTAAGGCTTTAATTATATGTTGTTTCCTTTTCTCCAATTCAGTTATTAATTTGTTGTTATTGTGTCTTAATTTTATTATATTTGCCTTCTGTACACGATATTAGAGTATTTTTTATACTTTCTCGTTCTTCTAAACTTTCCTGTATTTTCTGTATTTCATATTTTCTAATATCTCTTCATATGTTCTCTTTTAGCCTTTTACTTAATTCTGATATCTTTCTTATATTTCCACCTACGTGAAGTTACCTACATTTTTAGCCACACAAATTATTTTGTATATGGACGAATAAGTGCATTTTAATTGATTTTAAACCAAAATTACTATTTCGGTATATAATCTAAATATCGCGATTACGTCCCTCGGGTATAACTTCCCGTTTTTTTTTTAAATTAACAGCTTCTGAATTTTTTAATATGTTGTTTCTATTCTATTATTATACAGTGAAAGCTCTCGTAAGCGGACACTCACGGTTCTCCTATTTTTGCCCGATTATGAGAAATGTCCGGTTAAAAGAAACTGAATAATATATTAACTTGAAGTTGATGTTTTGTATTTCTTTAGATTAGATACATGAATATTTTAAAAATTTACACGTAAATATGTAGTTTAACAAAAAGTACTTCTAAGATAATAATAGAACAAAAAAGAGCTTTTACTACTAAATAAAGTCTATAATACTTGATTCACGCAAGCTTGTTCTCTTTTCGGCAGTACACAATTTTGAAAATGACCATCTAAATTTTTATGATTTGAAATGCTGTGAAATCATATAAAAAATTTCAAATTGTCAATAACTCACAGAGTATCCTCATAAGAATTTACCACGTTATCTGTTTGAATTTCGTTTTCTGACTCTATCTGATTACCATTTTCATTATCTTTTTCTTCATCTATCATTCCCTGTTTCATTTTCCGTTAACACATTTTCTTCCAATCTTATAAAACCTTCTAACTCAACGTCGTTATTTAAACCAATCTCATGAGCACTTCTCAATAATCCAGAGAGTGTGGAAAGAGGGATGTCATCTTCGGATTCAAATTCTGCTGAAGTTTGTTCCATTTTCTTGAATCCGGCTTTGCGAAAACAATTTTGAATTGTTGTAGAAGTTACTTTATTCCAAGCAGTATTTGTGAAATATAAAGTATCTAATACAGTGATACTCTTCGAAAGTTCTGATACAGATTTGACGCTCCCCATTTTTGTCAAAATGTGTGTTAAGATGAGACTTCGGTAAAAAATTTAGAATTACGTATGATTTCCTGGTCTAAGGGGTGACAAACTGAAGTACAATTAGGCGGTAAAAAAATAACTTGGACATTTTTTAGATTTAACTCACGAGGATTAGATTCAGCATTATCAACAAATAGAATAATTTTTCTTTTACGAATTCCCATTTTTCGGTATAACTGTAATAGCCATTCACTCATTATTTTTCGTGTCATCCAAGCCTTCTTTTTTGAATGCGAAAATACTGGTAAGTCACTAATAATAACATTTTTGAAGGCTTGAGGGCGAACCGCTTTTCCAATCACTAGCAACTTCTCCTTCTGTCCTGTCCTGCTCACACTGTTCAGAATTGTCAATCTCTCTTTGGACAATTTACCTCCGAAGCATTTCTCACATTTCAAAGCTAAGGTTTTGTCAGGTATTCCTTAAAAGAAAAAGGCACTTTCATCAGCGTTGTATACATCTTCAACTTGATATCCAGCCAACATAGACGGAAGTTTGTTCATGAACTGTTTTACATCCTCTACGTTTACATCGGCAGCCTCACCTGATATGCACTTAAAACTAACATTGTGTCTTTTCCGCCACTTTTGAAGCCACCCATTGACGCCATAAATCCCTCGTATCCTAACTGTTGAGCTACTTCTTTAGCCTTTGCCTTTACTAACTGACCAGATATGGGGATATTTTGACTTCTAGCCCGTGAGAATCTTTCAAAACACGCTTTGTTTATATTCAAACCTTCTGTTTTTAAAAAAACTTCTTCTGATTCACGTTCCTTCCAGATTGCCACTTTAATCTAATATCGTCTTTATTTTTAATAATATCCGCAGCTTGTGTTTTTCTTATCTTGAATCTGGGTGTTAAAGCGCGAGCTGACAATTTTTCTTTGTCAAAAACATTAACAATTTCTATCTTTTCTTTTAATGTCTTTCTTTGGGCCCATTTTCGCAAAAGGAAACGTGCGCTTCGGTTAGAGTAAACCACAAGAGACCAAATAATACTGGAAGTTAACAAATCGTATACGAAAAACACTTAAAACCCACACAACAGCACGTGTGCTGGTTGTACAGTTATTAGAGATTTTCAATCGATTTTTTAAGAAATCCGCTGTCCGTGTAAGTTCATAAGAGAGTCCATTTGTTAGAATGTATTCTACATGCAAAAGTATAGGAATTAAATTGGTCCCGTAAAATTTGTCCGTTTAAGAGAAATGTCCGCTTATCGGAGCTGTCCGCAAGTAGAGCTTTCACTGTATCTAGTATTTTATTCTTATTGTTAGAAATCACATCCATTTCGTACTTGTAGGTCCCATCTATTTGGTGACTTTCTATAGAAGAAACGCACTCAAAATACTGTTATTTAATTACTGCATTTTGTAGACAAATATAAAATCATTATTATCGCCACTGATTTGGAAATCTTGTATAGTTTAACAAAAAAATGGCGGGTCTACGTCATAGCCGTTTCAATGATATCATGACAACTAAGAATAATATTCAAAAAAATAGGGAGGAAACAAGTGCTACTTTTTCTATACTGTTCTGTTTTATCACGAAAGTTTAGACTGTTTAGAGTAAGACTTCCTTAAATGAACACTTAGACCTAAAGTATAAATATCTGGCTTTAACCAAAAACCGGACATTGGCATAATATGTGAAGTGTTTGTTCCACTTCTCTGCACATCTGGCTTTTTAGTCTATTTTTTCTTAACGATACGCGTGTCTAATTTACTCAAACAGTAATTTGGCAACATCTAACAATTATTATTAATTTTTTAATTTTTTTGGAATTGTGAGACACTTGAGTGTTGAAAAAAATGTCTAATATCGCTCTGTCCGTTAATTCAAAAGAAGCTCTGCAATTGCCGAAGACCATAGACAGTTGTTGAGTATGATTGATTATTGAAGTGTGCATGCGGGCTTTAAGAGTGGTACATTTTTATCCAAATTTATCCACCAAGATAACATGGAAGTATGGTACAATATAAAACATGCTGGGGGCCACAAACGAGCAGATGGATTAGTGTGAGATAATTTTTTACATATCTGTAACTAATGTTTTGACGATTTATATCAATTTAGACTTGGCAAGATGTGCAATATTGGGCCATATGTTTTCTAAGGTCGATGTCACGAGGTAATCGTTGTCTTGTAAGTTGCAGTTGTTTCGTATCAACCAATTTATACAATATTACCAACATATTTTTTTTCTCTCTTCGTCGCTAAAACTTACAATTTTCCCGTTCTGGTGGTTCAGATTGCGAATGATCTTTATCTACATTGAGCTTCATTTAAAAAAAAACATTTTGTCTTCCATAGTAAATAATCTAGGAAAAAATTTAAAAAGTAAAACTAGTCGCGATGATGTGCAAGATCAGATGCCTTTTTTAATATTACACAAAAAAATCATAGTTTAAAATAATTAACGTACGAAATACGGAGAGGCATTTCAGCTCCCTTCTTTTTGATTTCCTTCATCTTCATGATGTCCCTTTGCCCATAGTAAATTTAATTTGTTATACTTAACTAGATTAATTAATGAGTTTAGGCAGTATGTCTCGAATGTGTTTTAACCAAATTCGTTTGAAACGTTCTGTTTAACATACCCCCATAAAGTTAACTCTCCAACAACCCAAAAATGATTTAAGCCTAATGCAAAATTTAGTGCTATTTATGTGGTAATTAGATTTATTTATTTAATCGTATGGTACATTTTAAATATTGTATTGTGATGTAAGTGTTACGTATGGTGCCCCAGAAGATCAGCATAAACCTGTACAGTGTAGTAACGAAACCGTGTGCAATTGTGGATTGATTTGTCTTTGCTAATTAGATGCTCTAATTTCAATGTTTGTGCTTCAACAGTTTTGCACAAATTTCAAATTAAAATGGATATCAAGCTAGACTACCCCCCTTCAGATACATTTTTTTCAAAACACCGATGTATTCATATATATATTCATACTCCGCACAACAATTATCGCATCACCTAGTTCTATAGTTGATCTATAGTAACAGGCCGTCAAATGTTTGACTTTTAATACACAAAACGTCTTTGACATATATTGTAAGTTAAAATCGATTTATATCCCGAAACTTTTAGGATATTGTCAGAATCAAAACAGATTACAATGTGTACTAGAAAACGTTTTGCGTAATTATTTTTAATTTAACCAAACATATCAACAATACTTCAAAAATGTAATGCGTAGTAAATAGCTTACTTTAAAAAGGATGTAAGAGTTGCGATTTCTATCGGTAATGAAATAAAATTAAAAGTAGTTATTTTTTTTTTTTTTTTTTTTTTTTTTTTTTTTTTTTTTTTTTTTTTTTTTTTTTTTTTTTTTTTTTTTTTTTTTTTTTTTTTTTTTTTTTTTTTTTTTTTTTTTTTTTTTTTTTTTTTTTTTTTTTTTTTTTTTTTTTTTTTTTTTTTTTTTTTTTTTTTTTTTTTTTTTTTTTTTTTTTTTTTTTTTTTTTTTTTTTTTTTTTTTTTTTTTTTTTTTTTTTTTTTTTTTTTTTTTTTTTTTTTTTTTTTTTTTTTTTTTTTTTTTTTTTTTTTTTTTTTTTTTTTTTTTTTTTTTTTTTTTTTTTTTTTTTTTTTTTTTTTTTTTTTTTTTTTTTTTTTTTTTTTTTTTTTTTTTTTTTTTTTTTTTTTTTTTTTTTTTTTTTTTTTTTTTTTTTTTTTTTTTTTTTTTTTTTTTTTTTTTTTTTTTTTTTTTTTTTTTTTTTTTTTTTTTTTTTTTTTTTTTTTTTTTTTTTTTTTTTTTTTTTAATAAATTTTTTTTTTTTTTTAAATTTTTTTTTTTAAATAAATTAAATATTTTTTAAAAAATATTTTTTTTTTTTAAGTCTATTTAATTTCTAATAATTTTAAAAAAAAAACAAATATTTTATTTATTTAATAAAAATTTATATTTCTAATATACAGGGTGTTCGGCAGAAGGGTGAACACAGGAAAATGACAGGTAGGTGGGGTCTTCTCCTATGTGCTCAGCCCATAAAATTTGACCTAGGCCCTACTTTGGGTTTTACCCGATTTTTTTAAAAAAGCCGACTTTCGCCGCTTTCACACCTTTAAACTTCCATAAGTTTCCTTTTTATTGACAAGTCTGGCAACAATTATTTTTTTTCTGATCTTGATACATAGTAGGTCTTCAAGTAATCAATATTTTTTATAAGAATGCCGGTTAACAAAAATAGGAGCTTCTAAACTACAAAAAGAGGTAAGAAAATTATTTGAAGACGAACTTTGCATTGCAATGAAAAAAAAACTAGAAGAGATCGATGGCTTCAGATTTTATGTAAACATCTCTACTGTATGCCCTTTCTAACGGTATGCGACTTTATGTTTTTTTAAGAATAACTGGAGTTATTCGTAATTTTTTTCAAATCGGACGATTTTGACGAAACTCTACTTTTGGAGAAAATTAATTGTTTGACAAAAATTAAACAAAAGTAGGACCTACTATGTATCAAGATCAGAAAAAAATAATTGTTGCCAGACTTGTCAATAAAAAGGAAACTTATGGAAGTTTAAAGGCGAAAGTCGGCTTTTTTTTAAAAATCGGGTAAAACCCAAAGTAGGGCCTAGGTCAAATTTTATGGGCTGAGCACATAAGAGAAGACCCCACCTACCTGTCATTTTCCTGTGTTCACCCTTCTGCCGAACACCCTATATATGAAGGATGTCACAAAAGGCAATGCAAAATCTAATAATATGGAAAGGTAAACACATAAAAGGTGCGATTAAGAAATTATACTTTAAGAACCAACTGTTGAAGAAATTTTAGAGAAAGTGAAGGTGCTCCACAAAATGTGGAACCTGGGAATTGAAAGGTGACAAAAGCAAATAAAGAATAATAGTTTTCAGATCTCGAGAATAGTAAAAAAACTCAAATACATTTGCACGGTTGCTTTCATTAAATATTTTTCTATACATATGAAACCACCGTGATTGTGTCAATACGTGAAGAAGGTGGAAACTTAATAGTTTAAAAATTAAAAAACCTTAGCTAATGCAAAGAAAATAATATGAATGTTTTTTATTGCGTTCTAATTCAAGGTCGATTATACCAATTAGATTTGATACCATTTGGATTATCGCATTGATCTTACGTAACAGTGACCTTCGTAATGGGATGGAGTGGATCCTCTAAGGTTTCTAATGACTGTCAGTTGCACGAATATTCTTCAGTAAATCAATTTATTAAATTTCTACCTTTGCGAAAATTATATAACATCAGCGAACTCACCGCACCGGTATTGTTCGTTTCACATCCTTATTATTATTATTAATTATGAATTCTAAGCATTTCCCATTGCATCGGAAGCAATATAACAGTCGTTACTTAAAAAGGCGCCCATAAGCACTATGTTTAAACTTTTAATTTGTACGGAGCGTTTCACGGTGCACTAATCGGGTATAATTTTATAAATCTTATCTGAAAAAACACAATCCTTTTAAGGAAGGATAGTTTTCTAATAAACTTATCGCTAACTGCTTAAATAAATTTTATAATTCTAGTTCATTTTACTGCTTGCACTTCACGTTTAGTGGTCAGCGGTCGTTAATCTTTTTACTGTTACGTTGATACTTGCATATGTTTACTCAAATATTCCGGTAAGATGTACTGGATCTGAAAATAGAGTAGTACAAGAACGGTACACCTTGTTTTTGTTTAATGGTAAGTGTATTTTCTCTTCGTGTATGTACGTATTTCCTTTTGTATTAGATAAAAAAAGGGTACACTTTTGAAAAATTCCACCGATACGCGCTTTTCTAATATAGTTGTTAAATTAGAACGTCGATCTTAAATATAATTAAAAACTCGTTTTCCTCTAATTTACGTTCACATGCCTATTGTATGCTAATGTAATCCTCGAACGTTTTTTTTATTGAATGAGGCAATCTTCTCCTTGAAGGTTGCGGTAAAACATTAAGTATAAACAAGTGTAAGAATGGAATGTCTTAAATTGCGATCGGTTCTTCCGGTACTTAGAATTAATTAAAATTCTTTGTTTTATTAATTTGTTAAACGTTAACGTTACCTTCGTTATTTGCAATAAATTCTTCTGCTTTTATGCTCACGCCTGTAAGTAACTGTTTTGCAATTTCGTAACGCAATTAACCGCAAAGTTAATATTTACTTATTTTTCGTGTGATTTTGTAATATGCAGACGTTCACGCGGCCGTAACCATTTGTTTACAAAAACTTTTATCGTTTGGATGCCAAAAATATGAACGTCGTTTATCTAGTAATTTGCACGCGTTTACTCCGGATTATAATAAAAATGTAAATACTAGTAGTTTTCTTCACGCTCTTTGCTCAATTTCCTGCCATTACCTAAATACCAGGAATACTCGAAAATCATTTACACCGCGGCGCGGGTTCGGCTACATGCAAATGTAAAACTTTCAATAACAAAGTAGTATGTGGGTCAGTTTTTTTAATTTTCACTCGTTGTTGTTGTTGTTGTGTTGGTTTGCTTGAAGGCTTAATTAAAACACACAAATATTACCAATATTAAGCACCAAGGTTAATCGGAACTAAATATCAGCATATTAAATAATGTACGTACTCATATTTTTAGCAAAATGTTTTATTTTGCTAAACAGAAGATAGGTTTGCTAATCAAAGACTTCATTCCTAAATTCAATTGAAGTTGAATAAAATCAATGACGGTTTTTTATTTCTATGTTCATTAATATTGGCCACATTTCCATATTGTGTTGCAACATTAAAAATAGAGTAAGGCAAAATTAATTTGCATTATTAGGTTGTAGTAGTCAAATCGTGAGTTAGTTATGTCGTAAAACTGGACCAAATAAAGTAATGGTCCTTACTGAGAGGAATGTAACGATTGATTTGAATGTAATGTATTCAAAAGAAGAAATTTAAGAGCAGATACGTATTAGCGTGCACCATCGCTAATAAGTATCACTAAAACAGCTTCTAATTTTAAGTGTTTGAAGTAAAATTTATGAAAGACACAACTTGGGGCTTTGGCGCTGGTAGTATTTCTTTTTTCAAAATGCTTACTTTTGTTTTTTTTATATATTTCAATTTGTACATTTTATAAAATTATTAACACTACAATTTTTATAGAAATACACAAAATCAAAATTTTACCACAAGTCACTTCTTATATCTACCAATTTGAATCAAAACAATAGAGTCAATTTTTAGGTACTTTAAGACCATTCGAGTCATTCTTAATTATTAGTCGTGCATGGTTTAGCAATGCCCAATGGCGCACTGCTAGCACGTCTTGCACTTAACTTTGTTAAATAGAATTGATACAGGGTGGGGCACTACCAACGAATTATTCTGTAGCATACATATATCGAGATTATTTGAAACCACATTTGAAAAATATTTTCGATTGCACAGGGTGCTCCAAAAACACGTACTATATCGAAGTTGGGTTATTTTAAATGGAACACCCTCTATTTTTTTTTCTATTTTTGAATTGTAGGATAAAAAATAATGTATGTTCTTTAACATGTCTCTATACCAACTTACATCCGTTTCTGAGATAAATCGATTTTACCTGATTTGCAGAGCCTCCAAAAAATGCAATAACTTCAAGATAAATAAGAACAAGCAATTTTGTTTTACATTACCTTACTAAGAACCTTCAACATCCCTTTTGCAATATTTACTATTATGTTATGATGTACAGAGTGTTTTAAATATTACCGCATAACGCTAACGACTTAAAACTTAAATAACTTGCTTAACTTAAATGGAACACCCTACATTTCTGTTTCCTGTTGGAATCAAGAACTAGTTACCTTTCAATCGGAATTAGGGTTACCAACCCCTAACTCTGATAGTTTTCGAGATATTTTAAAATCTGCTAGTTAAATAATTTGCAATTTACTGGAATTTAAGTTACTTGTGATATAAAATAAACATTAACTTGAAACATTTTTAATGTATAGCCCAATCCAGCTTTAAATATTAACATTAAAAAAATTTTTTAGAACAAAATAACAGAAATGTGCTCATGACTTAGGCCTCTAAGAGTCAGTCGAATCACGCCCATCTGTCACAAACAACAGCAATCGTTATTAGTTTCAGCAAAAATCGATGACACTGTAAACATTAGTAACTTCGTTAAAAAATTCTAAAAATAATGGTTTTCGAAATTATCGTACTACTATTAGAGCGATTTTATTACATTCTTAGTTAACAGGTTAAAGTTTGTCAATGTTTACAGTATGATCGATTTTTGATGTACCAAACAACGGTTGCTGTTGTTAAACATCAGTAAATTGTGATCGGTGTGCGTAATTCGACTGACTCTTAGAGCCCGGGATACTAGTCATAAGAACATTTCTGTTTATTTTTTCTGAAAAAAAAATAAATATTTTTAAGGTAAATATTTAAAATTGAAAGTTGCATGATAGGTTGGTAACTCTAAAAGGTAATTAGTTCCAGCTTTCAATATGCTACAGAAATGTAGGGTGTTCCATTTAAGTTAAGCAAGTTATTTAAGTTTTAAGTCGTTAGTATAATGCGGTAGTATTAAAAACACCCTGTACATCATAAGATAATAGTAAATATTGCAAAAGAGATGTTGAAGCCTCTTAGTAAGGTGGTGTAAACCAAAGTCGCTTGTTCTTATTTATCTTAAAGTTATTGCATTTTTGGAGGGTCTCCAAATCAGGTAAAATCGATTTATCTCAATACAAAATATTTTTAAAATGTGGTTTCGGATAATCTTGACATATGTATGCCTTAAAATTTCTAACATTATTTGTCGTTTTATTGATATAGCATAATTCGTTGGTAGTGCCCCTACCTGTATGTAGAACTACCTTTATAATCAATGGTAGAACTTTGTAAGTACCGATTTGGGTAGCGATTACAAACGTTAGTGGAACAATCTATTACAATAATCACCATATTGGAACTTTTTTCGAAATCAATAAAGGGATATTCATCCGAAAAAAATCTATAATAGTTTACGTGAAAGTTTATTTTGTAGCAAGAAGAACATTATTTTAAAATTTGAGTTAATTTAAATTTTAATCATTCATTTGTTAAAAACCTAATTCAAATATACTGGGGTTTTTCAAAAAGTTGAAATAATGAGAGTAATTTTGTAGACTACTGACTTCAAATGACCCCATAAAAAATAATCCAGGGGTGATAGGTCCGGAGACCTAGCAGGACACTCTACAAACCCACGTTTTCGGAAATCTCTTATTTTACTGTTAGTTGTCGATAACAGATTCTACCTTTTTTATATCAGACTAGGGTTTTATCACTTTTTCTATTCACAGATAAAAATTTACCAATATTAATCTTTTCAACGAATCTGATTGATCCATGCCATTTTTCTCGAAAGTATCATTTGTTACCTACGAAATTAATGCACAGCTGTAACAACAGCCGCTTTCAAAATTTGAGGTTAAAAAACTTTTGCCAATGTCACCGTAAAATTTGAAGTACACTAGAAACGGCTTTAATTAAAACTACTTTTTTACCAGCATTAAAGCAACTTTGGCGGCAGATGGTAAACAGTTACATAAGTGGATTCTTCGATTACTATAGCCAAATAAGTGTTGGCAAAAATAACAATCTCGAATCGCCTGCTGTAAATTCGCAAGAGATTGTACAATAGCAAACAAGCACTGAGAATCACACGACAGCTGTTTCGTCCTTTTAAGACTCTTCAGGAGTGGGAGAACTCGAGCGCGGCTTTCGACTTATTACCCACAGGGGTAATATGATGCAACACTTATTTGTCTACTTTTTATATTTTCCATATTTTAAAGTTACACTCATTATTCCAGATCTTTCAGCCACACTGTATACATAACAATTTAGATGAATAATGCAACTATTCCAATTTCAGTGCAATCTCAATTATCGGAATTGGCAACAAATTTGGACACCAAATCAAGATACATAGACTATTCTCTTTAAGGCTCCTTCGAACAGAGAGTATGCAACACACCTTACAAATCAAAAATGAATAACTTTTGACACAGGTTACAGCTATAATAGTTTATATTAAGAGATTCTAATTTCAATGTTAAGTGCAGTAATTAATCGAATTTTACGGGAGCATTTAAAAATTATCTGTAAATAATATTAATTCCAATAATAGTTATCTATATTTGTGTGCGGAAAATTAAATTATATAGCGGAGTGGTTTAAGTTTATTAAGCGCTGTAAAATAATTTAACGCACAAGATTTGTATTAAATTTTTTGGCCGACGATTTTTAAATGGTAAAAATGCATCCAAACATAAGAATTGTTGGTTGACTAACTATTTTTATTTTAAGGCGCAAATAAAAAAACTTCAGCTCTCCGGAGGAGCCTTAACATTAAAGATATAACATTTACTCATACCACTACCAACGCATTATTCTGTAGCATTAAAACAACAAATAATGTAGGAAATCTTAAGGCATACATACAGGGTGTCCCGATATTCCGTGTTCATAGAGTTACTGTAGATTTCTGCGACTAAAATATGCCGATTTAACCCAAATTACCGTAGTCCAGTACTATTTTTTATTAGTTTTTTTGGATAATTTTTTTAATAGTACTATTTGCACGAAATTCGGAACTCGGGGTTTTCGAAATCCATTCTCATTTTTGAGGTATATTGCAGGGGGTGCCACATACCGCACTTTTTTTACATTTCAAATCCCCTAATTTGTTTGTACCTTCCTGTTTGAAATTTTTATTTACATATTTTTATACTTCTGCCCCAAAAAGGTATACTTAATAAATCTCCGAGCAACAGTTTCTGAGATAATTGGATTTTTGCTTTATCTTTGATATTTTTTACAAATATTAAACATTTGAAAGTTTTATTTACGAGTATCAATTTGTGCCTAAACGAAGGTGCCGATATTGAAGGTTTATTATGAAATCAAAACTACTTAAGTTAAGCGATTATCTTTATCCTTTACCTTCATGGCCAGTTTGCTTTTACGTTATTTCTGTTGTTGACCCTTTGGTCTTTAAATTTGTTATTGTTTGTTGTCCGTTAGCTTTTAAACATGCACAATTATTAATTTGGACTAGTTCTAAGCCTGGATCAAGTGTGAAGGAAGGCAATGGTAAATGCGTCTATTTAATTAAAAGCAAAAATCCAATTATCCCAGAAACTATATATCAGAGCGACATTAATTAAGTATACCTTTTTTGGGCAGAAGAAGTTGGAGTATAAAAATTATCAAATAAAAACTTTATACAGGAAGACACACAAAAATTAAAACACTAAATGTAAAAAAAGTACTGTAAGTGGCACCCCCTGCAATTTACCACAAAAATAAGAACGGATTTTGAAATCTCATCCCAAAAACCACCGAGTATCTAATTTCTTGCAAATAGTAAAGGTATGAAGAAAATTATCCAGGGAAAACTATTAAAAAACTTTGACGCTCTATATTTTGGAAACTATCAACTTTTGGACTAAGGTAACTTGGGTTAAATCGGCATATTTTAGTCTAAGAAATCTATAGTAGTTCTATGTAAACAGAATATTAGGACATCCTGCATATCCAAGTATTTGAGACCACATTTTAAAAATATTTTGGATTGTACAGAGTGGTCCAGAAACACGTACCATATCAAAGTTGGGTTATTTAAATGGATCACCCTGTATTTTTTCTGTTTTTGAATTGTACGACAAAAAATAATGTATGTTTGTTAACACGTTCCTATACCTACCTACTCCGTTTTTGAGATAATCGATTTTACCTGATTTAAAGACGCTCCAAAAAATACAATAACTTCAAAAAAAATAAGAACAAGCAACTTACATCACCTTACTAAGAGCTTTCAACATCTTTTTTGCAATATTTACTTTTATGTTATGATGTACAGGGTGTTTTTAACATTACCGCATAACACTAACTACTTAAAACTTAAATAACTTACTTAACTTAAATGGAACCCTCTATATTTGTGTAGCCTGTTAGAAGCCGGAACTAATTACCTTTCAGTTGGTAGTAGGGTAACCAACTCGTAACTCTGATAGTTTTGAGATATTTTAAAATTTGATAGTATAACAATTTGCGATTTACTGTAATCTAAGTTACCTGAGAGATATCTGTAAAATGAACATTATATTACAACTATTTTAAATGTATGGCCAATTCAGGTTTCATTATTAACCTTAAAAAAATTTTTGATCTAAATAACAGAAATGTGCTCATGACTTTTTCGGAGCTTGTCAATCAATAGAGAATCGGTACACAACGTGCCTCATTTTTGAGCGACAAAATAACAATTGCCGCAGTCACCCTAGTCCCACAATAAACATCAACCGTCAATTAATTTTTAAAAAATCATAAACGTATTTTCGTAAAATAGTCTTGATGAATATCATTCGAATTTAGATGTTGGCGGGAAAAATTATTTTTGTACATCTAAAACCGATCACACTGTAAACATCGACAAACTTTAACCTGTTAACTAAGACTGTGATACAAATCGCTGTAATAGTGGTACGATAATTTCTGAAACCATTATTTTCATTACTTTTTTAAAAAAGTTGCGAATGTTTACAGTGTAATCGATTTTTGCTGTAACAATTGATAGTTGTTGTTTGTGACGGTAGGCGTGATTTGACTGACTCTTAGAGCCCGGGATAGGTCATGTACACATTTCTATTATTTTGATCTAAAAAATTTTTTTAGCTTAATATTTTAAGCTGAATTGGCCCATGCATTAAATGTTCATTTTACGGATATCTCACAGGTAACTTAGATTTCAGTAAATCGCAAATTGTTTAACTATCAGAGTTACGAGTTAGTGACCTTAATACCGACCGAAAGGTAATTAGTTCCAGCTTCTAACAGGCTACACAAATACAGGGTGTTTTATTTAAGTTAAGCAAGTTATTTAAGTTTTAGGTCGTTAGTGTTATAGGATACTCTTAGAAACACCCTGTTCATCACAACATAACAGTAAATGTTGCAAAAAGAATGTTGAAAGCTCTAAGCAAAGTGGTGTGAAGTGAAAGTTGCTTGTTCTTACTCATTTTAAAGAACATACTTTATTTTTTAACGTACAATTCAAAAATAGAAAAAAATACAGGATGTTCCATTTAAAATAACCCAACTTTGATATGGTACGTGTTTCTGGAGCACCCTGACAATCCAAAATATTTTTATAATCTGGTGTCAAACAATATGCATGCCTTAAGTTTATCTAAAATGGTTTCAATTTCACTTATATTATTACATCGTACCTGAACAAAATCTGTGTAAATTGTTTCTCGTTGTATTGCATTATATTGTTTTTTCCTAGAAGCACTTCGACTTCTCAAAATATGTTTAAAAAGAGTTTAAATCTAATTACGAAATCTTCAGTTACGATCTTTCACATTAATTTGGTCGATATATAAACTACTTATAATTTTAGTGTACTTACCTGTTTGTAGTGTTTTTTTTTAACTAGCATGTAATGGATTATTTTCTTGTGCTCACTTTAGTCACACAATAAAACTTTTAGTCTTTCAGGTTCTTAAGTGTTGAATTTTTTTATTTATCTTCACTTTCGGTGTTTTAATTGGCAGCAAATCTTCGTCTTTTTCTATTCATGTATAGCAGTCTTTAGGGTGATTTGTTGCTCTCCCTTCTTACAGTTCGCTGAAGGGAATGGAATGAGTTTGAAGAAAAAAGGGAAGTTGAGGGAATTGAGGTGAACTAAAGGAAGTGACGGGTGTTTATGGGAATTAATATTTAATTACAGAAAATTTAACATAGCATTTAGGGGAATTTAGGGTCACAAAGGAATTGAAGTGTGCGCAAAATGACCATTGATGCCGATTTTTCTCTCCTGGATCCAAGTGATTTCGACCAATTAAAAAATGAAAATCTTTCTTTATCTCATCTGTTAAATTAAGTAAGCGATTGATTCATCTTGATAAACGAGCTACTGTAGAAAATTTGAGAACAACCCGGCTGTACAGTGACATAATCTACAAAAGTCTGTATTGGAGAAGTATACTATTGAGGTTGATGCAGAGATAGACAAAATATAAAAATAGAAACAGAAAGTGGCGTAAAACTGTAGTATTTGTTGTTATCTAATATATTCTCGAAATAATTTATGCTTATTTTTAGAAGCACGATGTCTAACGATCATTTATTATTATCAATCTTGAGGTGAGGTTACCTCCAAAAACGGTATCTGTTTAGAATATGGTCTAAGACTCCTTCTTGGTGGAGATAGAAAACAAAAACAACTCAAATTGTTGAAATTGACGACGTTTCGCCCTCTATCAATAAGCAGTGATAAATCTATCACATAGAGTCCGAAACGTCGGCATTTCAATGTTTTTTTTTTCACATTGTCCGATTTCAGTACCCCCTTACTACCTATTAAGTTTTGTTTTTGCTACCATTTTACGGTTAGACACCAAAATATATCCAATATTGTGGAGCTTCGTCGTATTCATCACAAAGTTTGTTTCGCTAATGTTTTATGCCACCGCAATCATCGAAAAAAATTCACACGAAAATATTTTGAAATATTTCTAATAAAACGAACTATCTTAAATATTCTACGCTATATCTTTCTGTTTCCAGTCTAGTTTTTAAAAATTTCTTCCATGGCTAGTATAAATAGCTGCGAGGAGATTGTATCTCATTGTCTAACATCTTTTTTTGCGACATGTACTCTTCTATATTTTTACATCAAGAATTAAATTATTTAAAATATGTACATATATATTTTTCTTTATATCGAATATAGATTTACTTTTTTTGGTGTATTCAATATATTAAATTTATGTGGTATCTACTGATATCTTATTTAATTTTTTTTTTTCATTTCATTGTTGGTACTTAAAATTCTTTCATGGTCGGTGTTGTTAGTAAATGATTACAAAATTTTGTCGCCGCTATTGGGATATCTTTATAGTGGCTTTTGGTTACTTTTGTAATATCGTATCTGCTCAATTTCTTTTTCTTTTAAATAAATTGGTCAGAAATAATAAAAAGGTTTCATAGTCAAAATAATAGATGAAGCAACAGTCACGTATACATTATAAATGAATGAATTATTAGACGACTTCCGCACCAAATTTTCGAACCAACTCAAGAATTTTTTTTTACTTGTTAGTCTTGTGTGAAGAAACGACTGTCTAAACACATGCAAAAATTTATATCCGCATAACAAGCTTTGTTGAAAATTTTAGGATAATAAACATTAGAAAGTAAATTCTCTTTATTTTGGCAACTTTATTACTTCGTTCTTCTAAAGGTTCCAAATCAAAATTTAATATTATCTACACTTTCGATCAAACTTCATTTAAATTTGACAAAATCAACACATGTTGTTAATTCAATTAAACATTTAAATAATAAAGCATTCTCTTTGAAATTCCACATCCTTAAAATCACAATAATTGATTAAACGATCAGTAAAAATATTCGTGTATGATGGCGAGGAAGTATTATTACTTTCTCGACGTATAATTAAGTTCCTGTTCATTTGAAATTTTAAAAAAAAGCTACATATGCATGTATATTAATTATCAAAATGATTGCCGGCAATAATCTGCACTGAACTGATTTTAAGAAAGTTTTTGTGTAATTAATAAACGTGTAAAGGATTCAATTACAAATTAATTGATCAATTTTAAGAAATCATTGCACCCATGAATAATTTCTTAATTATCACACTTTTTTCTTGTTTTGTTTATTTTTATGGCTCCATTAGTTTTTTCTAGTGTAATTAAAAAAGTTTTTTAGTGCTTTTTTCTTCTTAATTTATTCTTCTTCTACCTAATGACAAAGTTGTTATTATGTAATTATTTTTAAGTAACAGAGTTAAATTTTTTCTTCAAAACTTCACTTTCTCAAATTCTCTACGCTTTTTCGTATTAGTTGATTTTAACAAATACGACTATGTATTGTTTATTAGTTAGTTAGAATTTATGCAGAGACGGAGGTATAGTTAACTACTTAAAAATTAAATTCTGTTAATAAAAAAAATGGTATTTGTAGATGTGATAAAATAATATTGATATACTGTAGCTTAAGTAATTAATTCCTAGTGCTTTTACGATGCCTTTATTACATTAATATTTAGGGAATATTTCAGTATATTGTTTCTGTTGCAAAAAGACGACTTATTGGAAATATTTATTTATAAATTTAATTAAATCGCTTGTTCTCAATCATGAAATCGGATCATGTTAGTTTTGAAAATCAAATATTTTTATCGTAGAATCAATTCAAAAAGAGGAGAAGCCTAATCTCTTGCAAGTTTATTTATATTCGTTATGATTCAACGAAATGCACACATTTTGTAAAACTACTTATGTAGTTTCCGTCTTTTAGAAGGACATTTTTAAAATTTCATGGACGAGTCAATTTGATTGATCAAAATCTTTTAGATAAGATTTACTATCGTATCGTATTAAAATGGATCAGTTCAGAAACCTATATGAAAAAAGGCGCATTTCAGCACTCACAGCACAATATAATTGTTTCAATCCTTAACAATAACCATAATCTTATCTTTTTAGCGTGTAAAGTTGACTTAAACGAAATCTTAAGTAAACATTTAATTTCGCAATATGTTCTCTTAATCAAATGTAAAAGGCGATTCTTGCATCAAAAGTGAACGACGTTAGTGAATAAAAATGTGAATACCGTGGCGTGCAATGTTCGATAGTTGTGAAAATGCTAGGCCAAAGTGTTCGGAAGTTGCCGAAAAGTTGGTCCAACTTTTCGGATGGCGACAAACTTATAAGGTCGAAAAACTACAAAGAAATATTCCTGTGAGAGCAACAACTAAAATATCACTGATTAGACCAACTTCAGAACACATTAAATACAAACAGGTAATTTTTTGCTACGTTTATTGCTGATTGTGACGTAACTGTAAACTGATTAATTGTACTGGCAAAAGTTAATCGCTTTGCCTTTGTAGTCTCACCTGTTGCGAGCAAATTGTGTCACTCTTTTATATTAATTTCTTTAATTAGGCTATAACGGAATCACCTTCTGCTTTACTTATTAGTTTGTAAGTGTTGATATTTAAAAAAATTATAATATAAGAAATCTGAATGAAGGTCAACGAAAGTTACATTTAATTAGTTTTCTGACTATATGTATAATAATGTAAGAGGTAAATGCCAAGTTATAATTAGAATAATAAATTACTTTTTGTTGTAATTATAATTAAATACAAATTTTTAAATATCATCGATTCACAAAACACTTTTGCCTGTAAGTGGTTTAAAAACATAAAATTTCGCATGCACATGATTGTATGGATATTATTTTTAACTGTCAGAAATATTAAAGGAAGCGTTAATTAAACGTGTGTTACTACACCCATATCTTACAAATTACCATATTAATCTTTTAAATTATGGTATATTTCTAAGGCTAAGATACTTTAATTATGCAAGTATTTGTACTTACAACGTCTATTTATTTACACTATAATCGTTTAAATTATTATTAACCAAATAAAAACGAAAGGTTGCGTTGATCCAAAACCTGATTTTTACATTGAACTCTTCATTCATTCATTAAATTAAATGATATAAACAAAGTATACGATTACTTAACTAGATCTTTTAGAATATTTGTCTCACGCTGTGAAACAAACCAAGACACTTGTGTCAGTCTTTATCAGACACGCTAGTAACAAACCTTCCATTATACGGTATTATTGTTTCACTTTTTAATGTAAACAGAAAATTTCGTTTCCCGAACGTCGAACAATGATGGTCTTTTCGAAAAACCGTTAAAAACCATATGTTAGCCGAAGTTTTTATATTCACATCCATAACATGCACTAAGAAATTATTTTTTTTTCTATTAGCAATGTGAAATTCACAACGGTAAAAGTAGGGACCATTGTTTCTTTTAACCACTAACATTATTGCAGTTTTTACTTAATAATTTATTCCGATTTAATTAAGAGTTGGAAAACTGAGTTATTCTTTGGTATGATAAGTACGGTGAAAGACGTTCGAAGAAAGTAATGGGTGGATGTTAGTCCAAATACAATTACATTGGGCAGTGGAGCTTTCACAACGAACTCGTTTCTTTTGCCTGTAGCATCTCCATTTTTTACTTAATTTCCCTTTTAATACGAACTTGGGCAGATTTAATTGAGGCATCAGAGAAAATTAATCGATTTTACTACTTCGTAAAGGATACTAAAATGAAGAAACGACAGGATATCCTGCACTTGCGTTTCTCGACACATAGTTTTATTTATTAAGTAATTTCATTTTGAAAGTCATAATTGGGCACTTAATTAGCTTTTTATGCGACTGCAGCGCGTTTACGTGGACAGGTAGTTACAAAACGCTATGTGTAGGTGTTTTTTTTCTTACACAGCTACAAATTTAAACAGTAATCGTCACCTCTTGTTACGAACATACAAACGATAATGAATCATTGAACTACAGATAACAAAATTGTTGAAACAAAAGCACAAAGGTACCATTAGAGGTGAATGAAAATCATACAATTTGTTTAATAACTGTTTGTTTACATTCTTAAAATTCCTTTTGACTCATCCAATTATCGACTACACTTCCTTAACTAAATGTTTGTTAATGTATTTCAGGGACCGGAGTCTTGGGTTGTTGTTCACAATTTGCAATCTCAGGGCGGTGGAATATTGACCCTGATGATCGCTTGAGCGATGTGGCGGACGATCGGGAACAAATTCTCGCTAGCTTCGAAGACGGCGACGGTGGGCACCACCACGGCGGTGGTGATGGCGCCAGCGGGAGCAGCTCCGTTGGAACAGGAAGTCCCGACATATTTCACGTAAGAATTGTTTTTATTTAAGATGCATTATTTATGTATCATCATAGGTTTAGGCTGGTTTTAGCTGAAAAGAGTTTGAAATATTTATGTTTCTAATTTTTTTTTAATTATTGCTTTAATAATTCAAAAAATCTGTCTAAGGTGAATTTAAAGTCGACGCAAAATCAAGGTGACAGGAAATTGCTATTTTAAACGAATTATATAACATAATAAACACCGATATTCATTAGGATGGTGAACATAAATACGGCCCGTCCTATCCTCGTACTGATATTGAAGTAACCGGCGAGCAAATAGCTTCTGGAGTGTCGGGAGTGTTGCACGTAAGAAGGGGAAGCGAACCCGCTTTAAATCAGCTACCGGTCGGACCACCAGCACCTTCTGAGCACACGAAACGATGGAGCGCGGCGCCTTTAATAATAGAACCACCTAGTATAAGTTATTCTAATCCCGAATGGACTGAAGATGCCAAAGAGGAAGACGAAGATAGAGGTTTTCGTAGGATCGCGAGGGATGGTAGTAATAGGTTGTCCATGCAATTTTTGGGTGAGGGCGCGGGGTACGTATTCAAACAATTTTTTAATTTTTTTTCTGAACGTGCTGCTTAGGTATCGGTGGGCGGAGGCTGCAGAAAAAGCAGCAAATATGAGGTTACACAGCAGTACTTCGTTACCAAGAGAAGGAAAACGCAGAGAACCTCTTGGACAAGCAAACAATTCTACTAGTCCTACTCCTACTTTAGATAGTGAATATGTGTAAGTACTGTCTTAAATATTGAACACCCCCGTTTAATTTCAACATCATAATTAAAGAGGAGAATTAATCATCATACGTAATGAACCGGGCCCTTTAGGAATACACGTAGTCCCTGACTATGATAGATTAGGAAAAGATAAGGGATTGCTAGTTCAAGGCATTGAACCTGATGGACGTATAGATAGAGATGGACGCTTAGCTATTTACGATCGCATCATAGAAATCAACGGCCAATCAGTCTTAAACATGCCATTTCAAAGGTATTTACCGCACTAACTCAAAAATATGTTGTTCACCCAATAAATTTCAGAGTCCAAGAATTATTTAAACTGTCATTAACTTCAACAGAACTTAGATTAAGAGTAATTAAAAGCAAACTAGATGGTTTAAGAAGACCGCCTCCTCCGGTGTATCCCAGGTTTCCGGAAGATAAAGAAAATGTATCCATGGTAGAGTGTGAACAGAAACGTAAGTTCAACCTCGACGTAAAATATAACCTTTACGAAGTCATTGCAGAAAGTACAAGTACCAAAGTAGCAACAGTATCCCCCACAAAAAAGGTGCCAGCAGTATCACGTAATTTAAAATCGTTACTTATAGCAAATACACGCAGAATCGGTAGAAAAATCGAAATAGATTTAGTCAAAGGTCCGCACGGTTTAGGTTTCAGTATTACTACCAGAGACAATCCTGCCGGTGGAATTGTCCAATTTACATTAAAAACATTATACCAAAAGTAAGAGTTATCATTTATCAAAGAAGAATCTCATTTTGAAAAATTTTTATTCTTGAAGGGAGCCGCCGTCGAAGACGGGCGACTAAAAATTGGTGATCGATTACTTGAAGTAAACGGTGCGGAAATGACCGGTAAAACACAAGCTGAAGCTGTTACTATACTAAGAAATGCTCCCACCGGAAGTAAAGTGAGGATTGTTGTGTCGCGTCAAGAGGATGTGCCGGATACTAGTCTTCCTAGAGTTGTCGTAAGTAAAAGCATTAATAAAATAATAAGTACCATGTAATCGTGAAATGAAAATCTACCGATTTTGCAATTTTCTAAATAAATTCATTTACCTCGAACCATTCCATAAATTCGAAGTGGAAGTTTTGAAACTGTAGATCTTTAAATAAAATATACATTTGTTTATAGCAGGAAGAAATCAAACTTAATGTCAATATGGATGCTGTGCAAGGTTTATCAGACATTATTTTCTTTTTTTTTCTTTTTTCTACCAAATCCATCAATTTTTTACATTTTTAGAAACTTGGTCAACAGTAAGATCTCTTCTTTGCAGATATTTATTTACATGATCAAAGACAAGATCTTTAACAAAGATTTTGACTTCATTTTTGTCCCATTTCGTCCCATTATCAATGAACCGTTTTTGTAATTATTTTTATCACCAACCCATCTTTTTCTATTTTTTTTTGTCGTAAAACTTTATATTCCATATTACTAAGGACCAACTTTTAAACTAATTCTACAAGGAGTTGGACATTTTGGCTTATTCGGCCCATAATTTTGTGAATCCTCAAGTGTTTCTTGTACCTCATGGTGTTAGCACCATGGCCCATCCCATTTGGGTCAACTATTTTTATTGTTTTCGGCCCTCTATTTTGCTATTTCTTAAGGGTAAAAGCTAAGCTCCCTGGGTCACAATGCAGGTACCCCTTGAACTCAGGAGTGTTGGCACCAACTTCCATCATATTTAGATCAACTGTTTAAGCACAGTTTAAGCCTCCAATGGAATTTCCAATGTAATTGATTACTTGATTCTCCATAGCCTAGCCGACCTTTTGTACTCTTTTTTTGTTTTTTTTTTAAATTCGGTTTTTTTGAGTTTAGAGCTAGATGTTCTTACTCTGTTACGTGGTTTTTTCTACTGATGTTGATTTCAGTGTAAATTTAGGGATTTGTATATCAATCCTATTCCAAGGTTCTATTCTATTCTATTTCACAGCAACTTTGAAATTTGAATTTTACAATGGTTTGGGCAAATCATCCTAACTAAATTTATTGTCACATTGTTTTTAGTTTCCTTTATTACTCTGTGAGAAATACGAATAATCTTTACAGGATGTCGAAACGGAAAAGACGAAGATCAAGAATCTGAGCGACTAAGAGATTTAGACATTCCACCAAATATTCCACCTTTGCCGCAATGCCATTTACAAGCGCGCACTCCGGACAAAAACAACTCCGTCGCCAGGATTATTTCGCAATTCCAAGAAGCTTCCCAATCTCACGACAAGTCGGACGATAATCTCATATTTCCTTGGAAACACAAAGAAATTTTGACGTTCGATATTCCGGTACACGATTCCGAAAAGGCCGGTTTGGGAATAAGCGTCAAGGGAAAGACGAGCGGTAGTCAAGATTTAGGTATATTTATTAAAAGTGTCATAAACGGCGGCGCGCTTCGCGTGACAAACGCTTAAGAACTAACGACCAATTGCTCAATGTGAACGGAATATCGTTGTTGCATCAGTCGAACAGCGACGCCATGGAGACGTTAAGAAAAGCGATGCTTCACACCGAAGGTCCGGTACCGGGAAGCATAACATTAACGATAGCAAGAAAAGCCGTATCTCCGGTCCTACGAGAAATGCTTCACGAAGAAATTCTGCGTCGGGTTTATTGAATAACAGTTCAGGTACCGCCATCCCGCGCTTTAGTTTTACTGAATTTTTATTTATTGAATCGGTAGGAATTGAATTATATCAAAGTTCAGAGTCGGAACCGTCCATTACTCAAGAACATTCTGGTGCTAGCGGAGGATCAACGAATACAGTGATATATAAACCGCCTGATTTAGAAATCGTTAATAAATCAAGGGAACGATAGCTTTAATAATATGAATACGTGGAATCCAGTATTAGATAGACTTACGGGCCATAATAAACAGTTGAGGAACGAAAGCTATTACATGGTGAGATCCAATAATTGACATAGACAATTTTTCATCTGTTAATTTTAGGCTACTCACGACACATGGAGTGGCAGTATAATTGTTAACCAATCTTAAGTAAAATCATGAGTCCAACAGTAAACAGCAACTGCGGCGAAATTATTTTGATTGAAGACGAGTCCGACCACGCGTGTTGCCCCGTCAAAATTCGCAGTAAGTTATTATTCTTTGTGCCTGCCTGTTAACATTAATTAAAAAATTCACGGTTTAGGTCAAAATTATTGAACGATAGTAGTTATCAAAACGGCCACCTATTAGAAAATCGTAGCGAACATGAACCCGATGGGAAAGCCAGTTTATCAGGTAGCAACGTAGACAAACCTACAGAGTCATCGCAAACTACATACGTTAATAACGACGTAACGTATGCTAGTCAACTTTCGTTGGAAAATCCCAACGCCGGTGCTTTTTCCAGAGACGCTTTTGGCCGACAAAGTATGTCTGAAAAACGACACGCAACTTTGGATGCCAAAAGTACGGATACATATCAACGCTCAAAGAAAATGCGTGAAGAACGTGATAAAGTTAGGAAAGACAGTAAGTATACAATTAATTAGTGTCGCTTGCTTATATATGTTGCTTGTGCTAATTTCGTATTACATCGTCTTCTAACAGCTAATTTGGTACGTGTTGGATCAGTGGAATCTGTTATTAGTGTAAATCGCTCATCTGAACATCCCGAATGTAAGCTTTGTATAAAATCGTTGTTGTTAGAATGCGTGATGCGAATCATAATTTATTCTAGATGCTGATAAATTAAGTCAACTTGGACCTTCGTTGGGCATGAAGAAATCATCTAGTCTAGAGTCTCTTCAAACTATGGTGCAGGAGGTAACTTCTTGTTTTTAAAATACAACTCAAAATACTGAACTGAGTTTCTTAGATTCAGATGCAGGAAGAGGGAGATCCCGCTTACAGTTACAGAGGTGGTGCTTTAAAAGTTATACGCGGTCGAGGATGTGATGAAAGTTTTCGAGCCGCCGTTGATAAAGATTACAACAAGCATATAGTCGATCCTAATCACAGATCAGAAACAAGTAAGATAAATTGTCATCTCGAACACATTTATCACTGTACATTTTAGACGCTAAAAAACATTGGTTGCTCGATCCACCATCGGATTTCGATCGCGATTCCGACGGATTTACGAACGTACGAGGAGGACCTCGACAATCGTCGCTGAACGCCAGTTTAGACGTAAAGAATAAACATGCTAAGAAGAAACCGGGACTTTTTAAGGAATCGGGTCCATGTTTAGGTAAGTGGTTGTTAAAAGTAGCGTGAATAAGTTATGATTTTGTCGTTTAGGTTTGGTAAACATAGAAAATGGATTTCAACGCTGCTGAACCTCCTCAAATATATCAAAATACTGGCGACTTCGATGCGGATGCACCCAGTCAACAATTGGATAATGGTAAGTTATCGGGTATTAAACTATTAATCAGTAGAATACATTCTACGGCCCCGATCACAAAAAAAATCTGAATCAACTTGTTACTATTTCAAGTTGGCTTACTTTGAGGATCAATGGTGGACGTCCTGAATACACTGAACATATTTTGATCACAGTAATGAATAAAACTAAGCTTCGGTTATAAGAAACCAAATATAATTTTTTATCTTAACAAAGTTCAAAAATATCAATTTTTAAAAAATCTTTCACAAACCAATATTTTTTAAAAATTTAATGATATTTCAAAAACTATGGGAAGTAGATATTACAAACCTTAATAAAAGTTGTTTTAAATTAGGAGCTAAATACAAAAATATCATAAAAACATATCATTCTATTTAACATAAAGAAGTTGATGTCGACTTCCGGCATTACCGGAAGTGCAATATAAGCGAAACTATTTTAAAATTAAAGATCAGTATAAATAATATATTATTACAAATTTTCAAAATTTAAATACGATTAGTTCTTCATAAACGTCTAATAGGCCACTTTGTCAATTTGTCGCGACTTGATTTAAAGAAATCCGCTCGAAGGACCATGACACGAATTACGACCAGTTTGCCGCGATGTTATTTATACAATTGATCTAGTTTAAATTAAATCTACTTAATTAATTCCGGTTTAATACCGTAGAGTTAACGATCAAAGTTGAATATCAAGTAACTTTTCATTTCAATTAAGGATATGGAACTCAAATATTTAATAGTTGATGTTGAAAGCATGGAAAAACTAAATAATTATTGTTAGGAAAATTCTATTAAAATACTTCCAGACTAAGTTATTTGTCCATTCAATTTAAAATTGAAGTACGATATCCGCCAAAATAAACAGTACCGAAACAGAAAGTGCTGTGGAGTTGTTTATCTAATATGGATTTGACTTAATTGTCATTAGTTGATATATTAATAGTACGCTGTAGTTAAATTTGATTTAAAAATGGTTCTAACAACGGAGGAAAAGTTTTTTGGTAGAGCATTATTTTCGTTCATATTTATTTTTATTTTCGGTACTGTTTACTTTGGCGGATACTGTATTTTGTAATAATCTGTTCGATTGCAACTCCTTTCCTTTGCTTTTCATACATTCATCCTTGTAGTAAGTACATACGCTGTGTCCGAGATAAGGAGGGCCACTATCGGGGTCTTGGAAACGGTAAGAGATACAGATTTTATTAAACAGGACAAAAGTTGCGCAATCAAATGCTTAAGAAAATGGCGTTTAGAAATTCCGTAGTAGGAATTTTATGATGAAGGCCGAAAAACAGACTAAAACGCAATCAAACCATAAAGTGTTATCCATCATTGAATTTGAAATAAGAAGAGCTTTCAAAATCTGATATCAAAACATACGGGCCGTATTTAAAAAAAGAAGTTGATGATGGTTCTGCAAAGACGAAACGTCGGATTAAATAACTGACAATGCCACGTTAGAAACCATGAATAGTTGCTGTGCATTGGTTTTGTTCTAGGTCAAATATTAACGTCAGAAAAAAATAGTTCGTATAATCAAAAAATCCAATTTTTTCACAAATCTATAAACTAAAAATTTTGGGGATTTCTAAACGCCATTTTCTTAGGCATTTGACCGCGCAACTTTTGTCCCATTTAACCAAATCGTTTCCAAGACCCCCATAGTGGCCCTCCTTATCTCGGACACAATGTATTCGTTTATATTGTCTTTTAATACTAACAAAAGAATTCAGCTACAATACATTCCATACATAAATATAAATAATTGAAAAATAATAAAATTATTCTTAGATTATATTTTATTCAAACGTAAATATTTTCTTCATACAATCTCTTCTACCTATTACTTACCTCATCCACTTTACCACTTCCCCATTATCGCCTAACAGTATCCTTCTATCTCTTCCTTTTACTCTTAATTCATTACATGCTTCTTTCATATGCTCTAACTTCACCCATCCATATCCACACAATCTGCACAATATATCCTCGCCCTTCCGCCAGTATCTATTCTCCCTTTCTTTATTTCCCACTTTAAATCTTTTCCTTCAATTCTTTCTCTCCTATTATATATCTTGGTAACTCTTCTGTAAAGATCTCGAAATACTTTTCGTTATATTTACCTTCTTTTACTCTTGCTCGTTTTTATTGTACTTGTGTATGTTGATCTCTTCTCATTATATCTGCTTCCATGCTTCTTCCTTCTCTTCTCAATATTTTTATTTCCTCTCTCGCATATCCTCCTCTTTCATAATATAATCTTCTTTCACTTTCTCCATTCTTTATTTTTTGAGCTCTATCTCTTTCTAACATTCGTATAATATCTTATTCTCTTTGTCTCTCTCCATCTTTTCCTCATATCTCACCGCTCTTCTTCTTGTTTATATTCTTAGTGTTAATGAGTCTAATTTACTATGATTCCTCAGGCAACAACATTAATCATGTACCACCGCCGGCGCAGAAACCCACGGACGCCGTACCTGAAAAGAAGGAACAAGAACGCGAAAATGTATACCAGAAGCATGGGTTTCTACATCGGCACGCTGAACAAGTTCAGGCAAGAAATCCGATTTAGATTTCAAACTGAGTTGTAACGAAAAGAAATACTTTACAGGTAATTCCGGAAGGTGCAATACCTCCGATGCGGTATCGTAACAACAACGTTCACTTGGAACATAATCAAAATCGGGGAGAAAGAAGTCAATTAATGAGAGCCTACGAGCAACGACAAGCTCATTACGCTGCGATAGAAAGAGATAACGAAAGTGATCAAAGGATACGATTGGTAAGTGATTAAATGTAACCGAAGGAATTCGATTAAATATCCATGTTTTAGCAAAACGAGCAAAATATCAACTACGGAGAATATGGTAGACCGGGTAGCAGATCGGGTATTACCGATCCGGTTCGTTTCACCCACTACGTTAATTATAATGATCTTCAAAATAATTTAAGGTAAAACTTCTTCCGAAACAAATAATTACATTTCATTTTCTTTCTTTCTTGACTGCACATTTCATTTGTAACTAACTGATATGTAGCATGACTTCATTTAAAGTAAACGAGAAACAAATTTATACGTTGCACCATATTAATCTGTTACAATGATTATTATTATATATTTTTTTGGCTAAATTATTGTTGATTTATGTGTAAATAACTCTCCATATTTTATCTTAGCAGCCGAAAAGAGACGCTGTCTGATAGTCAAATAGTTCAGATGCGTCTGCAGGTGCAGCAACAACGATTAAAGGTGGAGGAGGAAAGGTATGCACTACCTATTGAGAGTTGATGCTTTGGGAAGCACGTACCTAGAATGTTTCTTTACATTTTGCTTGATTTCTTTTTCACCATTCATATAACTTGCGCACTAATTTTACGATGCGATGCTGTTTTGTATGTTTTTCTTGTATACTTCTAAATTGTCGATTTTCTAAATTTTATTATTATATTTTGTGTGATTTTAAATGATTCCAGTTTTAATAAATTGTTTTATAGTATTTACGTCTTAGTTTCTGTATTTTAACCCTAAGATGCAAAAACCTGAAGTAAGATACGAATACGCGTCTTAGGTAACAATGTTTAATGGTGTAAACATAAAGGTGTGAACAATTTAGAAGTATTCAATATATACGCCGAATACAATTTTATTAATAAATACTTATGTATAAAAATGACTATCTAAACTTGTAGTTAGTTGACGTACTTCAGGGTCAAATATTTTTTGTAGTGGATAGATTTGTGTAGACTTTTGATATTCATTTTGTATAGTGTGAAAACCGCTTACTTCAGGCTACGATATAATATTGAGTTTCAGAAATAATATTGACCGAGAATATGTTTTCTTCACAAATTTTACGTAACTATAGAATTATTTAACCTACATATTCAACTGTAAATCCCTGTAAATATATTGATCGGCTATATTATTATCAATACAAAAACCCATTTTTAATTGTATACAGTTTTAGTGGTGCACGAAGTTCGACTGAAACGAAAATATTTTTCATTGTACTCATATCAACGATTTCTGAAAGCGATCCAAAATTCTTTATCTTGTACTATATGCTAATACTACTAACATATTTCAAATATGAGCCTTCTGAAAAAAATACATAACCAACAACCAATCTATGTAAACAAAAACTGTACATAAGGAACTAAACTGAAAGTGCTATCTTTAAAGCATCATTAATAGTTCATTACATTTCTATATAAAAATTCTGTTTACTTCAGCTGAATTAAGAGAGGACAATTTGAGATAGCGAGTGAAAATAATCCCAATTATACACGGTGGCCAGAAAAATACGGACAAACGCCAGGTAGAACGATTCTTTGTTCAATTCTGAGGCGATAATCTTAATCCAAAAAAGTTATGCGATCCTTCCTTAAGGCGAGACCATCAAACCTTAAGGTGTACGGCTAAAATTGTTGTCCATGATAACATAAAATTCTTGCTAATTTGCATATTTATCTGATTTATAGTAAATAATAAAATGATTACTACCACAGTACTTGTCTGATTAGGTGTTGCCAAATTTACAATCCTTTTAAAGTGCTCGTGTGACTTAAAGAAGCACTGACTACTTTTTCAATTAAGATTGTCAACTCAGAATTAAACAAAGATTAATCGATTAGTTACATCGATGTATTTGAGATAATTCCATTTCTAAATTTCACCACAATGAATTTACATAGATAAATTTGACGAATTTTGATAAATTTTAGCCGTACATCTTAAGGTTTGATGGTCTCGTGCGCCTTAAGGAAGGATCGCATAACTTTTTGGATTAAGATTATCGCCTCAGAATTGAACAAAGAATCGTTCTACCTGGCGTTTGTCCGTATTTTTCTGGCCACCGTGTATAATTTAATAAAAAGTATTGGCCAGTATAAATTTACTTCAAGTTTCTTATCAGTTCTTCATGAATTATCATCGACCAATACCAAGGGTGGATTCCAAATTTATCGATTTACTTAATTAAAAAAAAGTATTTTCGGATCCTATTTTTATCAGTGTGGAAAATATAGGCGAGTTTTGCAAAAAGACCCGAAAGACGTTACGTATTGTTTTTTCTTTCTCACATTTCTGTGTACAGTGCCTTTCAAGGAACGTGATCACATTTCAAATTAAGATAACTCTGGAAGTTTAGAAGATAGAAGGATAGAACAAAAACTGACATCTAGGGTGCGTTTTTTTACACATATTGAAAAAACAAAAGCGAAACATCTGTCAAACTTATTAATATAACTTTTATATTTTTAAATGGAACACCTTGTATATTTTTAGATTTTCGAATGCACCATTCCATTCTGAGTTCAACGATATAGCACATTTGATAATTTGATTAGTTTTTTGCACAATTATAATCAATTATGGTTGAAAAACAATCAAGAAACTTGATCAAATTTCAAATCAAGATAACTCTGGAAGTTTAGAAGATAGAAGGAGAGGGCAGTTCATATGATTACAGGATGAGTACTAATGATAAGTACAGTCTTTTGTTGAATATTCTTACTTGCTTAATTCTTTTTTAAACACATTTGATTGATTGATAGTGGTGCACAAAACTAATCAACGCCTGAAAATATAAAAATATACAGGGTGTTCCATTTAAAAATATACAAGTTATATTAATAAGTTTGACAGATGATTCGCTTTTATTTTACAATGTGTGTAAAAAAACTTGGAAACGCACTCTAGACGTTAGTTTTTGTCCCATCCTTTAATCTTTTAAACTTCCAGAGTTATCTTGATTTGAAATGTGATTAGGCTCTTTGAAACGCACTGTACTGATTTTGGTTTATCTGTTTCCAGAAGTGCCTAGCTACTCTAATTTTTTTCAAATGGAAACAACTCGTTTGAAAGACCTCTTCTCAAGAAATACAACACACTATTTATTTGTTGTATATTTTCAAAGTCCACGACGTGCTAAAACATGAAAACCAATTTTAAGTTGAACACGTTTCGGTTTTTATCATATTTTTTATTTACAATCCTTGGTTGCATTTGCCGTATTGCTAAAGAATTGCGTAAAGTTGTGTGTTTTTTTGATGCTTTGGAACCAAGTTGCTTAGCTACTAGTAATCGTAATAATCAGTAAATCAGTCACATACGCTGACTAATTGGTCAAAGTAGTTTCCAAAATGTTGTATTTAACCGGAAATCTCCCTATCGAGATTCAGATGATGATCGGTTATGGTAACAGAAGTCGAAGTAAGCTTGAAGTTGCTCAATTATTTCGAGAACAGCATTCGGATTTATCGCCCATTAGCCTCCATATTCAACATAACCAAAATTGAGACACAATACAACAATTTGAGTCGTGACAGGGTTGTGCCAATATAAGAAAATTCGGTGACTTCAGTCAAGCAACTGGCCCTTGACAACGAGATTACTCATACTGCTGGCCTGAAAATTTTTAAATCTGCCAAGCTGCCGAACAAATGATGAACACCTGATTGACAAAAACCAGAACATAGTGTTACTTTACATGGTGGAGTTAATCATCAAAATTGTCTTTATTGGGCTGACCATAACCCTCATTAGATACGAGAAACTCATATTCAGTTCCCGCTAATAGTCAATGTATGGGCCGGAATAATAGGTGATGAGATTGTAGGACCAGTATTCTTAGATGGTATTCTTGTTGGCGCAACATCTTACATTGCTTCAAGACGATCGCATGTCAGCGTTAGCCATTTTATTTCCAAACCGTTAGATCCGGATTTACCTGACGAACGAATATGGTTTCAACAGGACGGAGCTCCACTCCCCATTAGGTATGCTGTGATCGTTCGTAGATATTTACACGAAGTTTTTCCCACTCCTAATCGATGGATTGAAACATGGTGATGCATGTTATCATCGATTTGCAAGAATTTGCCAAAAAGAAACGGTGCCCGTTTTGAACATAAAATTAAAATTGGTTTTCATTTTTTCATCACATCGGCTCTAAAAATATTCAAGAAATAAATTTTCCATTTGAAAAAAAGTCAGAGGTGGCTAGACGCTTCCGGGAACAGACAAACAAAAACCATATACATAGAAATGTGGGAAAGAAAAAAACAATACGTGACATGTTTCGGGATTATTTGAAAAAAATTGCCCATATCAAAGTTATGGTCCAAAACGCCGTAACACGTCAGTTTTGTTTCGGAGGAAGGGTACATTCTAGGTGATTTTTATTTTTAAAATTAACAGTAGGCTCAAAGAGCTTTAAATTTTTGACGCGCTAATTACGTTTTGAAATTTTAACTACGCGTTTTGATCTAAAGAAAATTTAGGGCTCAAAAACTCTTTTCCTACGTCATGGATAATTACTTTTTTTTTAAATCGATAAAAAAAGGTTTTAAGGTATTAGAAAAGTTTGTCAAATGTAGCAATCATCTTGTAACTCTAACACCAATCAATTGATTATACGAAACTTGAATTGCGTATAGCTGGAAAAATTGTTATTTGTTCCAAAGAATTTTCAAAATAGGTGGAGGAATATTTTATACTTGGAAAATTAATGGATTGTTCACAATGTGTTTCCATACAAAACTAGAGTCTTTGTTTGAATGTATTTCGAACATTTTGCAGAATTCCAGGTGCTGTCATGAGACATTAATTGTAAGAATAATGCTGTTCAAATTTTTGAAATCACATCTCCCAGACATAAACAAAATTGACTTGTTTCGGCGTTTTTAAATAACATTGAGGTGGACTACTGTGTATACATAAAGGTCAAATAATGTTAGATTTTATTCTCTAACGTCAAATGTAAGCACAATATTTCAAGAACGATTTTGATGGAATTTAATATTTAGCGTTTTTTATAAATGGATTGTCTAATAAGGGGCGTTATATACCGCCGTTTTTCTCAAAAAATTGTTGTGTCCATTGTTGTAAAGTTAAAAAATAAATAAATAACATAGTACCTCTAATCGATTGTTTAAAAATTTAAATAATTCTTTGTGTTCGATTTTGTTGTCAAAATTGATTGTTTTTAAGTTAAAATTAAAACATACACCGTTAAATTTTTTAAATTAGGAAAGAAAATGTTTAAATAAAAGATAAAAATTGCAATGTATTTACCATATGATGGACGCTTTTACTTATCGAATGGAAAAAATTAAAAACAAGTTTTATTTGATGAATACATTTGGTACTTATTCTATAAGAAACTGAAAATTTTTCTTTTGAAGAAACCGTTTGGTTATATGCATTATGCCCAAAATGTAATAAAACCCCACGGTATTATACAGTGTCCGCCATAAAGTTGGAACCATATGGCAATTTTTTTTATTGTTGTAGTTAAAAAAAAACTTTGGGGGGCAGTCACTTCTGCTTCTGAAATAACTTAAAATGCGCCAAGTCAAAGTTGACAGGTAACATCTGTCAATTGTCAAGTTCGTAATTTTGGAAAAAAATGTCCTAAAAATGGGTCAATTTGTTAAAATTTCGAAGAATGTTACTAGGAAATTATGATGCTAATAACATTTTATGCCCATGTGCCGATTTTGAGAGAGAAATTTTGATGTTCAATAAATTTCATTTCTTCGTATTGTTTTATTCACCCCCGTAACTGGCTGCTTTAAAAACATTTAAAACGGTTTAAAGCAGTATAAAGGCTACCATTCCATTGCATATTATAATCATAATATTCGTGCGTAAGTTGGTTTTGATGATTATTGATATTCTCAACTAAAAAAGAGGTACTTTCTGGATTATTTTCCAAATTTCAAAAAAATCAGATATTCTTTTTCTTTATTAAAATTTAGTTGGATTGTACAAAAATGGTTTTAATTATAATTTGAATATCTTAACACATAACGACTACTTCAAAATTACAAACAATAAATAGGGGTGAATAAAAAATACGAAAATATGAAATTTATTGAACATCAAAATTTCTCTCTCAAAATCGGCACCTGAGCATAAAATGTGATTAGCATCATAATTTCCTAGTAACATTTTTCGAAATTTTAACAGATTGACCCATTTTTAGACATTTTTTCCCAAAATTACGAACTTGACAATTGACAGATGTTACGTGTCAACTTTGACTTGGCGCATTTTAAGTTATTTCAGAAGCAGAAGTGATTGCTAAAAGTTTTTTTTTAACTACAATAATAAAAAAAATTGCCATATGGTTCCAACTTTATGGTGGACACTGTATAAGAAACCACTTAAATACCCAGTTTCATTTAGGTGGTCTTTAAAATACTCGTTGTAACACGGTGTTAGATGAAAAAATTTGAAAAAGGCCGTTGTTCAAATAGAGAATAGAGGTAGGATAAAATGTTATGACTTGACCGTATTGTTTACATTTTAAATCGTCATAAAACTGGTAGAGGAGGCGATTGTTTTAAAAAATGCGCCAAAAAGTAAAAAAGAAACTGCATGCGTGCTAATTGATTAGAAATAGGTGTAGAAGTGTCTTATATGGATGAACACCAAGGCTCTAAAAAATTTTGATTTTAATTTTGATGGTCCAACCACATTTATGATTCAATGGCTCTTGACCGAGAAACTATATTTTACTTAACCACGGCGTTTCGTCGTTGGTAGTGATTGAAAAGCTCGACAGATATCACTAGGAGGTTCATTTTCGACGTCCTTAAAGTTAGCAGACCACTTTTATAGCAGATTAACAATTTTTGTTCATTAACTGCTAATTAAGAATCTCAATTACGATGTAATTGCTGTAGTAGTTCTGGAGATATTCGATGATCTGCTACCTTAAAAAAACTTAGCAGATCAACTATCTTAAAAACAGCATTAGGGTTTGTAAAATGCCTAAATTCTTCTAAATTAAGTGCTTCACGTTCACTATTTCAGAAGCACTACAAGAGTAGATTATTTTAGTAGGAGTTAAACAATATAAGTATTGAGCTTAAAAGTTTGCTGACGAGGCGTTAGACAGTAAATTAAGCGAAACAATTATATTTTTTAACTCTAAGTGAAATATATTATATTTTCTTCAAGCGTTTATTGCTAGTTTTCATGTGTTATTTTCAAATTTTCGAGATTATCAAATGTTATAGTGACTTTTTATACTCGACAAATCAAGTTGGTACTTTACTGTTACATTCATAATATGACATAACCGAGGTACCAACCTCTAAATAGTTGTGAAACAAAATAACTGTTTGCTTTTTAATGTCTAGACAGTAAAAGAATTTTTAGCGTCTGCCAGTAGTTCAATAATATGACGTTTTAATGTCGATTGAAGAAAATAGTAGATTATTTTACTAGAAGTTAAACAATATAATTGTTGAGCTTAAAAGTTGGCTGGCGAGGCGTTAGCCGAGGCAGCAAATTAAGCAAAATAATTATATTTTTTAGTCCAAGTGAAATATACTATTTTTTCTTCAAACGCTTATTGCTAGCTTTCATGTGTTATTTTCAAATTTTCGAAATTCTCGAGTGTTATAGTGACGTTTTATTCTCAACAAATCAGGTTAGTACTTTACGGTTACATTCATGATATGACATAACCGAGGTACCAACCCCTAAATAGTTGTGAAAACAAAAGAACTGTCGCTTTTATTGTTTAGACAGGAATAAGTCTTTTAGCGTCTGCCAGTAGTTCAATAATATGCCGTTTTATTGCCGCTTGAAGAAAAAAAACTATTTTTTCTAAATAACTCATTCATCTGCTATCTTTGGCAGAACAAATGTTAGAAACCATCTTGGACAATTAAAATTGAACTTTTGGAATAAGAATTTCCATCAACAAATAATGTTTTTGCAAGGCATTAGTCTATTTCAGTCATTTAGTTTTTATTGTAAAAAATAAAGAATTCTATGTATCGCTTACGATACGACTTTCACTAAATTTTATTATCCTACATACATGTCCCCAAAACGATATAGAACCTGTAAAGAAACTGTCGAGTAATGGAACAGTTTGCAATTCGAAAATTGTGGCATATTCGTTTTTACTCCACAATTTATGGGGAATTATGCGACGGTTTCCGACTACTTAGGGTTAGTATGTTATAATAAAGCCAGAAACATTTTTGTCTGATGGCTGACCCGCCACTAATTAATAAGATATCGGATTGTTTATGCCATTGGTGGATTAAAGTAATTTCATCATCCTACTAATGATAAATTGGTACTTTGGACCAATTGGCATATGTAAATTTTACAAAAAAAAATGTTTGGCCACAGCATAATAAGCACACGGCAGTATATCTTTCGAGTGGTTCCTTTGAAGTTACCAATTCAAAAAATATCACTTAGCAGCTTTTTATTCAGTTTAAAAAAATTGTCGGACTAGTGTTACAAATAACGTATGGTTCTAAAGTTTTGGGGCAAAATTTAGAGGCTAACAACTCTTACAAAAATACAAGAAACCTATAAGTTTTCCCCTGACGCATTTCTCTCATTTTTGTGGATATGCGACGTCGTAATTGTTCTTCATTTTCTGCTTCCTATCCGTTATACACTTTCCGAATTAATATTGACATGAAATCTTCAATTGGGCGAGCATGAGATTGCCAATACGAACGATATATTGTTGGCCTGATACCACTCACTGTGATTCTCGCATAATGGCATGAGCAAGATCAGTCGAAAACATTATTTCATAATTTGCATGATGGACGTTCAAAAACTGAAGTAGATGAATGTAACGCTACGCATTTAAGGCCATCGTTCCCCTTCATCTCCGAGTTGGAAAAAGTAAAATATTTTTCATCGTTGATCACGATCAGCTGTTGACGAAATGCGGCAAAATCTTGCAAATCTCTAATTGAACCTTTTCCAAACGACAACAATATCACGTGATAGAGTTTCAAACACCGTAGTCTTGCAACATTAATCTCCTGACCAGTTTTTGCTGTGAGATTCCAATTCTGTGTTTAGCTTCTTGAATCAGTTTTCTCTCTTTGTCTTGGTTCAAAACTTGCGACCGACCGCATTTTTACAGGGTATTCATTCTTGAATTAACTTTTAAATTGTTGATTTGCTTATGTTTTGTTATGTCGACAATTTCTCTTTTTGACACACCCTAACCAGATTGTAGATACTTCCACGAAGATCAATTTCATACGACGTTTTGGAAGCAGAAACCAAAACTTTTGCAATGTTAATTTAAATGACATGACGGGTGACATCTGATTTATTACGTGGATTTGGTCACTCAATCAACCTTTGGACCATACTTATTAGGTGATTTTGAACCATGTTTAATTATTATATATTTATTTATTCGTATGGTATGTTTTCATTATTGTATTGTGATGTAAGTGTGCCCAAGAAGATCAGTATAAACCTGTATAGTGTGGTGACGAAACCCTGAGCAATTGTGGATTGATTCGTCTTGGCAAAGCATTTGTTTCAAGGTTTAGGAAAACCACTAAAAACTAAACATGCCAACCCTTACCCACCATAGTATTTATATGTAATAATATTGATTAAGTGTGTAAACATAAATAGAAGGTAAATAAGAAGATAAAAAATAACAGCGCAGCCATTGCATAACGACATATAATGGACCAGTCCAAGCGCCAGTCATGACAATGACGAAAATAAAATAGCAGGACAACAACAAAATAATTGAAAAACATAAACTAAACAAAATCTAAATCAATCTAAATCGATATTATTTTAATCTGTTTTCAATAAATTGATTCACAGAATCCCATGCATACTAATTAAATCTTAGAACCTGGGCGGGTTTACATCGTTTATATATGCAAGATAAGCTGCTGTATGGTTATTATGATGTTTGGTTTAGTGTTGCTTAGATATTTTTTATTCTGTTTCTGCGCTTTATCTCTCAGGCGTATTGGTATCAGCATACGTACTCCTTGCCTATGCAGTTGTTTGGTAATCTAATCTTAATTATTTTCATACTTTTTGCTTTATCGTTGGTCTCTGCTGATTCAGTCTAAATCTACTTTTGACCAACTTCAAATTGCGTTTAATTTAATTTCCAAAAAACTTTCCGTCTTAACTTAAAAAATTATGGAGTTTGGAGGTTTTCTCGAGATGGTAACGATTTATCTTTTATTACCCAACAACTTTGTGGTTTTAGAATAGCTTTGAATGATTCAGACCGTTATTAAACCGATAGTTTTTTTGATGCATACTCATCGTTTGATGATACTTTTTTATTAAAATTAATGGAAAAATGATCAAATCAAATCAAAAACTGCTTTATTCTCACTGAAATTTACATTTCTTAGACAAAGCATAATAACCAAGAACATAAAATAGAAAATAGAAATAAAATGCATTATCGCAAATACATTTATCACAGAATTATTCTGAGTTTAAAATAAACTAAAACAGTTAATTACAATCAAATATAAAATAAGTATATAAATAGTTGAAGTCAATATATATATGTAAGTACAAATACCCTGAATCACTGAATTTCATAAATTAAAATTAGTTATTGTTATTAAAAGTAACAGCAAAAAAATCAGAGATTTGATATAATGGTCTGTCAATCAGAAATATTTTTATAGTTTTTCTAAATTTAGTTTGGGGATACATTGATTTGTAAGATCTAAGCTGGTAGGTGATTGTATAATTTTATACCACTATACAGGGTGATTCAGCTAACCCGTTCATTAGAAGTTTATGAACTTCCCGTTGAAATATTTATTTAAAAATTTGAAATAGGGGATTGCTTGAAAAGTTCTATTTAATTAAAATACTTTCAGCTCTTTTAGCACTTCCGGTTATACCGGAAGTGGCTACCAACTTTCTTATTTTAAATGGAATGATATATTTTTTTGTATATTTGGATTCTACGCTAAAATGGAGTTACTTTCATTTAGCACAACCTATATGAAAAATCAATAGTTTTTGAGATATTCTCACTTTTTTGAGAAAAATTGGTTTTGTAGTATTGTTTTCAAACGCTTGTCAATGATTGAAAAAGAAAGTTATAGTAACAAAATTTGGGCTATACTTAGGAAAACTGTTAAGTTTTTAAATGATGTGTAATTTGACATCTCATTATTTACAGGGTGTTCAAAATGTTTGGCTAAATCTGACTAACTTCAATTGCCCAAAAGTCAATTTTTTAAATGAAACACCCTGTATCTTGTTGTTCTATGTGATGGAGAATTAAGTGGTCTTTCAATCGTCATAAGGGTTACCATTTTCCTGCTATCGATGTATTCACATTCGACACACAATATTTCTCTATTTTATTAAATAATTTCTGACTAGTGGCCTGTGGAAATTAAAACAATGTGCCTTATTTATCAAACTTGTAAACGTCGACGTGACACATTATACACGATATAGAAATCCACCAAGAATATTCGAATGAAGACATACAAAATTTATTTTTTATTCATGGAGAATGTTACAAGATTATTGAAAGAACTTGCCGTTTGCTTAACGAGAGTTATCTACATTTATGGCCTCTAAATAAAATTACATTGCAAAAAATAGAAGCAAATTAGTTTAATTATTAATTTAGCAACTGTTCGATATGCCGTCCGTGGTTTTCTAAGCACAATAAAACTCTTCTGTTAACTTCAGCTATTGTAGATTTTTGAACCATTTGCACATCTACTTCAGCGAAGGCAGTTCGAACTCGATGTAATAAGTCATCTCTGTTATGGACTGGCCTTGAATAGACTTTAGTCTTGACGTACCCCCATAAAAAAATCCAGGGGTGTTAGGTCAGGGGATCTGGGAGGCCATTGAGATGGACCATTGCGTCCAAACCAACTATCTTCGAACATATGGGATAATGCTTGATAAACCTCATGGGTTGAATGGGCTGGAGCACCATCCATTTGGTACCAACATGAATTTAGAAGATTTAGAGGTAAATTTTTCAAAAAATTTGAAACCACTAAGCATTTCTAAATATTTGCGAGAATTTAAATTTTCGTCATACACTTCAAAACAAACACGATTATCCATAATTAAACAAAAAACATTAAAACTAAATGTGTCTTGAAGGTTACCTTCGCGCACCAACCGAGGATTTTGTTCTGCCCAATAATGTCAATTTCTCCTATTAATGATTCCTTCTCTACTAAATTTTGGCTCATCGTTCCAAATAATTTTTTCCAAAAAATTTGGCTCTTCCTGCGTTTTCAATAAAATGCTTTCACAAAATGCTACACGGCGTATTTCGTCACCTGGGCGAAAAGCTTGTAGTTTTATAATAGAAAAAGCATGCATTTTACGTTGTGCCAAAATTCTCTGTATCGGCGAGTAGGGCAGTCCCAAATCTTCAGACGCAGCTCTGATCGATGCATGTGTATTTGCATTAAAGTATGCCAATACATTTATTTCGTTGTCTTTATCACCGGTGACTACCTTGGGGCGTGTTCTAGTACATTGAATTCCAAATTGTTTAAAACTTGCTTCTATTCTCTTGAACGTAGTTTTATTTAGAGGTCGCAAGTGTGGAACTCCGTGCATAACATTTGCATTTGAGTTTTTATTTTTGATTTTGACGTATTGTTTTCTATTGCTTAGGTAAGATGCAAACCACGAGTGGAGTCCCTCTTATCCCATAGTATTCCATTTTTGTGATTAAAATATCATGTCTTATACAATCAAATGCCTTAGCAAAGTCACATAACACAGCCGCCGTAGAGTTTCCCTCGTTTACACCATTAAGAATTTTTCCCAATACAGAAAACATTGCATGCGTAGTATTACGATTTGTCAAAAAGCCAAATTGATAGTCACTGATAATATGAAATTGCACGAGAAACGACAGCAATCTGTTTTTAACTAAATTTTCTATTATTTTTCAAATTACCGATAACAGTGCTATGGGTCTATAATTACATACATTATCTTTACATCCGCCCTTGTACAACGGAATGATGACGGCTGTTTTATGCAATCCGGAAATATCCCTTTACAGAAAGAGTCGTTAATTAGGTAGTTGAAATAAGACATACGTGTAAACAGCGATGCGTTGAGCGTAATTTCAACCACCACGCTTCAAATTGATTTGATATCCCAATTAAAAGAAAAAGAATGAAATAAATCATGTAGCTAACTTTGTACCAATTAAACTAAGAATTTCAGTTTTCTTGCTTTTTAGGTATGAATGTATGTACTTTACGTTCTTTCAATCAACCTCCAGTGGTTTTGAAAGTGCAATTACATTCGTCCTGACAAAGGCCTTACAAAACTGCGTTATTATTTTAAAGAATTTCGATTAAATTAAATAAAATAAGACTCTTTTCTATCAAACTTGCATGCGAATGAATATCAAAACTGAAAATATAATTCTTCATAGTAGTAGAACTTAAGTATTTTGCAACACTAACTTTGGCTTATGCAAAAACAACATCGACCGCAGCAACAATCTAATTTAATAATTTTTTGCAGCCGAAAACAGCATCAATATCATTCTCAACGCCAGGTAAGAAACGACAATCAGTTAAGACCCGTCTCCAACTTTTACGAATACGAAAGTGTGCAATCCATTTTAAACACTCACGGTAGACCCGGAGCGAACATGCACCAGCCGCAGCAACCGCCGCCTTATCAAGATCCCGTCCCCAGGCAACAACAACCGTTGCCAAATCGCCAGCACGGAATGAATTCGAGAAATCATCTCAGCCCCTATCAACAACAACAGTTAAGGGGACCGTTTGTTACACACGTTACAATAGGTGAACACCATCCTCAACAAGCGGGCTCGCGAGTGTAATTTTGACTCCAGGTTTAAAACTTTATTACATTTCCAGTATTTTTATCAAGCACTATGGTGTGTTTGTTTTAATATTTATTAATAATAGGTGAAAATGGTCGAAAATAAGTGATAATCTTTTATTGTGTAAATATTTTCTTTTAAAATGCAATTCAAGTACATTTTAGAAAAGCTCTTATATTAAGTTGCTTAATATTTTAATTTTATTTTGCGTGTACAAAAATAGTATTCGATTTTAGCCCTTGTATTGAAGTTTTACGATGTACAATTTTAAATAGATGCAGTAATTGTAGTAAAATTTTAAGTAAGTTTTCTATGAAATGCAATAAAAGTTGTATAAATTAATATTTAAATTGTTAATATAATTGAATCTCGAATGTGAACAATTTTATATATCGTGCTTGTATATTATTTATGATTGCTTTACATAATTCTATCGACTTAAAAAATTAATTGTGTATAGATATAAAAATAGTATAATTTTATAATGTATATAAATATATACTTTACTGAATTCAACTTAGCTTTATGTAAAATTGGAAAACCGAACGAGCATCAATATTTTGTTAAAGATATTGTCCTATGTTAAAAAATTAGTAAGGTAAGCCAATGTAACTGGTACTTCCTGTAAGACTGTAAGCTATTTTCATTATAATTTTATTATAAAATTGGACAAACCAAAACTCATGAAGGAACAAAACATCATGATTGATGACAGTGATTAATAATTGACTAAAGTGCACAGTAGAGTGCAATCATAGTGTACCGTTTAAGTGCGAAGGCAAACCAAAAGGGCCCGATTTATTGTGTACTCCCATTGCCCAAGACTTGGTGTTATCGTACAATTAGTGTTAAAAGTGCAGTAACGAAAACGAAAATCACAGTGTTTAAAACTACCCATGAAACTACAACAAGATTCAGTGCCACAGAGTACCAATCAGTAATTAAATGTATACCCAATCTCTAGCGGCACACAAAAATCAACTTAATGAGTCTGATAAGGAAATGAAGCAATGAAAAGAAGCGCATTCCGACGACTAGTTTGCTAAACACTCTCTTAAGACAAATTGGAAAAAACACTAACACCTTCTCCGCTGTCGCCATTTTAGTAGTCAAACCATTACGACCAAGGTTGTAATACATACCGACCTGTCGCGACGTATGAGAACAAATACCATGCCATTTGCGCTTCTCCAATCCAAGAAAGTCGAACAATTCAACAAGCCAACACAATTCAAGGAAATAAATACCACTGAAGAAATTGCTGTTTGTGCTCAATCGATGAAAGTCTAAAAAGACTGTCATAACCACACGAAGGCCTGAGTGACTTCATACTTAGTGCTAAACCACCTCGTCAACAACGAAAATTAAAAACACTCACAACAGGAAATCGAAACAGAAATAGTCTGAAGATTTAAAGTTCATCCGTGTCAGCACAACCACGCCAATGTGATAGTACATCGCTTCGGAGCTCCGTAGTTTCTTTCACAAAAGCCTTAAAAAACAATAGGACACGTGAGGAGGGATATTAGGGGCAAAAGAAACGGCACTCTTCCCACGCAACATCGCAATCCTCACAGAAAAAAGAATTACCATCTACTTAATCCTTGGGCCTCGTAACAGTAATGCATGAAATCAAATCGACTTACTTCAGACAAGAAGTTCGAACACTTCAAACAACTCACAACTCTTTATTTACCCAATAACTATCTCGTAAGCAATCTACGATGAAATTGCTACAGTAAGGACAGTTATACCCGTATCATCACCACCAAACCAGCATATTCAGACCCACTACCACACGAAAGGACGTAAACAATTTCGATGCAACAAAACATCCGAGACACGCCCTCAATATTAGCATACGTGGACGACTTTCAGGAGAAAGTTGACACCGTCAAAAAGTTACTGCCAAACATCAACCTAAAAGTAAACAGCGACAAGTGCAAATCCTTAACAATAGAAAACAACAAAATATCTAGCGAATTGAAGAAACTTAGCAATATCTTAAGAGCTGAGATCAAGAATACCTTGAACTGACCGGATGAAGCAACAAATGAATACATACATAGGTTACAATCACAAAACCTTATCAGTATTTTCATAAGCGCCAAGGTTACTAACATCTTCGCAAGGAAACGCACGCATTTAATCTTCTCACCTAAGAGACGATGCATTGAGGGCCATAGCTAGAGAAGACTTAACAAGAACAGTAGTAAACGCACGCGAATTCGAAAGCCCGACTTCAATATAACTGCGGAATCGTCCCCTTCCACAAAAGTTTAAATAAAAAACACAAAACAGCGCACTTGAGGATGGAAATTAGGAGCCAAAGAAACAACACACACACTTCGGTCAAGAAGATGTAGCTCATCCTCGCAATTTTATTAGAACGAAGATGCAACATCTACACAAACTTTGGAATCCATAGAAATAGTGCAGGAAACCGAAGCGACTCACTCCAGGCAACCATCAAACAGCTCGCAACCACCATGGAAGCCAACCTTGATGAAATTGCTATAATAAACTCAGCTATCACCACTACATACCGAACGAGTATAAGCAAGATAACGACTATATGCAAGAAGTACACCATAATCAACTCAATGCCTCAGCAAATCACCAACCACCCTCACCAACGGAAGCAACTCGACCACTTACAGTAGAAAAAAAAGAGAGCATCATAAAATTATCCGTGGAAGATGTTTGGAGTGAAAATATCGCAGTACTTCCAGGCCAATCCACTCAAGGAGTTCCAGTTAAACATACTAAACAGAAAACTGCAAAAAATTCAAAAAAAAGTACAACATAAAAAAATCTATAAATTTCTACAAAATTTGAAAAAAACAATCGAAACAAAGCAATACCCATGATATGATACTGTCAAATACCGCCAGAAATAAGTTATTTCTCCGAAGTCTGGAAATCGAAGAAAGTTAACAGAGACACAGACGACCCTTCACTCTATCGCCGATAACAAACTGGAGACCAATCGCGCTATGCCTCACGATTTATAAACTGTATGCCGCTTGCAGTCTAGGTTATCGAAATGGTTGTCGACTAACAATATCTAAATTCTAACCAAAAAAAGTTAACACTGCACAATGGGATAATTGAACGTAATTTTATACAACAAAATCTTATACAATGCATGAAAAACAATCATTAGCCATCGTTTGTATGAATATCTCAAACTCAATTAACTCCCTCCTCCGCATTTAAAATAGCATTGATTGAATCGCGTTCACTACAATCGAATCGTCGAAAGGGATGAGTTAAATTCATTTTCACATGCGAAGCGACCGTTTCCAACTTATCGAATGGAACTTATGAACTTATCGTCGAGCGTGCCAATATCGCAAGGATAGACACCGCATTTAAAGTTCTCACTTCAAGAGACGGTTCAGTGAGAGAATGGCAAGAGAAGACTTAACAAGAACACTGAGCAAGCAGACGCGTATCCCAGAGCCCATACAGTAGAAGAATTTCTAAACCAAGCAATGGACAAAGCTCAGTTTTGAAACCTCTGGAAATGCCCCAAAACATCCATACAGCGCCAGCGATTAGAAAGGCATCGGCTCATCTCGGCTAACTTAACTATAGCCGCCGACCCAGCATCTACACATTTTTTTAGAAAATTGTTAACACACCAGATTCGCGGACTGGAAACTGCAGAAAGTTTAACTTTATCTAGCACTGCATGATCCATGCTAGATAGAATTCTAGAGCTATAGAATCAGATAATTAAACAGTATCGGGCGTTCCAACGTAGACCAGATATAGTGATTACCCAAGAAAGCACCGCCCACATCATTACTTTTCAGACAGTTCGAGACGAAAAGATAATGAAATGCGGTATCATCAAGAACCACCTACAAAATCAATGAGATGAAGTCACCATCGAACATTAGGGGGCAATTAGGATAAAAAAACTACGAAAGAGAGATTGTATAAAATGGACGAGAGACATCTACACGGAGCATCTAACAGGACAAAAATAGTACACCCTGAACTAATGAAATACATTATGACCTAATAAAATGTGTTCTTATCAGTGTAATATCTGATATGACCAAAATTACGGGTCCAGTATATGAACTAATTTTGAGATTGACGGTGAATTTGGGGCTTGCTCTAAATCCAAAGTGTGCAATATAGTAATGGTTGGTTTGAAATAAGAAAACCAAAATGAATTGTAATTTTTAAAAAATTTTTCTTAATCCGTTCTTCCTTAATTTCTTTTAGTTTTAGTATTTTACTCAATCTCAAAATCGAGCTGCCAAAATGTAGGAGCTCATATGCTACTTCCAAAACGTCCCACTGCGTCCACACAATAGTCGTTTAGTTTCAGCGTTTATATGATTGCTAATTATGTTTTCGTATCCGTTTCCTTTACATTTAGTGTAAATGTATAAATAGTTTTTTTTTGTATATGTGTAACAAATTCATCAAAAAGGTTTGTCAAAACTGTCAAACAATAAAAGTTACCATATGTTTGTTCTCTATAGAGAAAATACTACACTTCTGTCATGATTTTGACAACAGAGAACTCTGCTACACCTGTTTGTGCAAAAATAATTTCATCAATCTTAATAAACCATTTATAGAGCCATGTATCTTATCCATCAATAAAAAGCAAGATTCAATAAAAAAATGTTGTTACTGTAGTATTTACCCTAAATTACTGCACTAATCAAAATAACGGTTGTCAAAGGATAAGAATTATAACATCTATTAGCTTGCGTAGCTAGATAGAAAAATAATAGATACTAACTCAAAAATCAAATTTCAGACTGAAAGTTTGTTTGAAGTTAGAGTTACTGATTGGGCGTTGCTAAATTATTGTTCCAAGAACTTATGAAAATGTAGATTAGATATTCAATTAAAAATTTTTAGATTTAGTGGAAAATTAATAACAATAAAGTATTTTTCAGTCGACTAAGTATTTACAGGTCTTATTAATGCATAAAACATCAGAAAAAATCATTCATTAATGAACCCCATTAATGAATGATTTTGTTTTTTTCTATTAATGCACGATTTCAATAAACATGCTTATCAAACAGCAAACACAAAATTTGTATTTCTACATAATTAAACAAATTAGGTGAGTAAATGAATGCTGATATTTTTTTTAATCCGCCGGAAGTGGCGGGACTGCAAATATTGCCTATAAATACTTACTAGTTGAACTTTCAATTATTGTGAGTTGTGACGTAAGTAACAATTTTATAAGTTAAACATTTCTTTATTTCATTAGAATATGTCAACTGAAAAATATCGTAACTAACTCGAATATTAAAATGCGATTAATACACTTGTTTGTTAAATAACTATTAATTTCGTTTCTTAACATTTATTACAAATTATTTATGGCCTCCTTTTGTAACTAGTAGATACGCCACTGACTAGATTCAAAGGAAACTTAATGATTATTTGTAGAGACATCTACATGTGAAAATAATAACCAAATAGTGGATTCAATTACATATTTCTTTGGATTTAAAGGCAACTAATAAGTTTAAAAAATATATTTTTAGAATTAAGATTTTAAGAAATAATTGAAAAAAGTAGCAAAAGGTTTAGGTCTAACTGTATTGATAAGGCTACCACAGAATTCCTACTCCCGGATGCGATCCCACTACTGTTCGACACGGGGACTTTTGGCTGCTGAGTTTCCTCCCTGGCCCGGTTCGCCCCTCATTATACAACCTGGCCATCTCAGATTCCTCCGAGATACCCATATTGATGCCGAGCTTAGTGCGGACACCCAGTCAACGTAGAATATACTGCGATAGTGAGTCCGAATCTCAAGTCATCCTCTAAACCCGACCCCCTAGAAGCTAGGTTACAGGAGTGCGCCACGCTCCCAGTCGATATTTGTTGTATCGAATCAGCATATTACATACCAAAATGGTTTTCTTTAAGTGATATTTTTAATAATTACTACTTTTAATGTACTTTCTAGACCTATCTAATTACTTTATTATTTCTTTAATTGAATGTACAACTCATACCCTTTATTTCTGTTACATAGGCAACTTACATAGCACAGTGTTTATGTACCAAGCATCCAGATACCTACCACAAGGAACCCTGTAACGAAAACATTACTTTTATTACAAAATTATTGTGCATTATTTTGACCTTTGATTTTTTTATATTTTGATTCTTAATTTATTTAAATAATATTCGCATTAATAAGATGATATAAGCAAACATGTATTTTGAATGTAGAAAGTGTAAAAACTTTGTTTTAAAAATATTTTAAAAAATGTAAATTAAAATGTTGTTTACCTGTACATACAAAAACAAGATACAAGTTGTAGGTAAATAATATGTTTATGTTTTTACAAATCTTAATGTTTTTTTTCTAAGTGGTAACGTCAACAATTATATAAAAAGATTGTATTTTATTAAGTTAAAACCATACAACGCAGCGGATTGAAAAAAAAATCAAGGGATATAATTTGTTTAGAAATTATTCGGGATTTTAAAAATAATATTTATTGAAAGTTTACTTGGAGAATAAAGTTGGATTATAATTCTTCTATACCCTAAATCTTTATTACCTACGTAATGATGAAGTTAAACATGGTCCAGTTGTTTCATAGAATTAGTAGTTTCATTTAAAAATTAAATTAAATACGTTTGAATACGGTTCATTATTGTAACTATTTTTCTAGCAAGCGAATAAACGATTTATGATTATATTTAACTAAATAAATCTTATTTAATCTAGGTAAAATTATAAAACATAGAGGATGTATCAAATATATTTTACCCGCTTATTGTAAAATTTTCAGCTGTGATCTAATTTAGACAAACTTGTCTTATACTCTGACACAGTTTATTATTATAAACCTTTTAAAAAAAAAATCTAGATATAATTATAAAGTTAGAGAGTATATTGAAGGTTGGTTTAATAATTTTAAATATAGACACACCGGGTTTTTTTTAATAGATGTAACGTACAATCATCACAATTCCAAGTTACCTTAGAAAACATTCCATTAACAATTTCAGAGAGTATAAAGGTCTTAGGTGTTTTGGTGGATAAACATTTATCATTCGAACCTCACATTACCTACATCTATAATAAATTAAACTCTTCTTATTATGCTATTTGTAACTTGAAAGACAAGTTTCATCTATCCAATCTCGTGTGCATGTATAATGGTCTAGTAAATTCTGTTCTAAATTACTGTATACTAATATTTGAGCCAACGCTAGAAATGTGAATAAAGTTTTAATTTGTCAAAAGAATAATAAGAAAATTTTTGGTTTTAAACAAACTGATTCTTGTAGAAAATACTTTATTATCGGTAGAACACTCCAGTTTAACTTTGTTCAATCAATTACCAGATTCAATAAAAAATGAAACAGATAAAACATTTTCCAAAGTAATCAAGAAGATCTTGCAGATGAATTGTTTTTATTCATCTGTATTTGTGAGATGAAAAGATTAATTTTTAATCTTTAAAAAGAATTAGTAGTTTCATTTACAAATCAAATACTTGTTAATAGTTAAAATTTTTTTTTGTTAGGCAATCATTTAAAACAGACTTTTGCATATTAAACGAATTTTTGTAAACATTTTTAAAAATAAAGTTTTTTACCTGATTAATCTTTAAGACCTCATTTAAAACAGATTTTGTACACTAGATAAGTTAATTTCACAAATTGTATTTAGAGTTGATAAGATGAGTGTGTGTAAGAGAATAAAATATTTGGTCATTTAAGTTTTGATTTGCAAAAGGTAATTTTTTCTCTCACGAGTTTAAAATGTGTTGTTGTTTTTAGTTCATACTTTGCTTTTAACTTGCATGTAGTTTTAGTTAACACTTTTTATAATTTACCGAATTAACATATGGTAAATACTTTGGTTCATTTTGAAAGACAATCGCAAACTTATGTTCATCCTCTGCAGGTTGTGTAGAGAAATGAATTTTTAATCTAGCTTCATAAAAAAAAACAAAAGCTCTAGGGCTCTAACTAGATTATTAATACCAAAAATTAAGTCGAGACAAATTGTAAAATTACGAGAAATTTACTAGCAAGAATTCCACTTAAAATTTTTGTTGACATTGAAATGGTTACGTTAAATATTTTTTTCGTTTATGATTAGATTTTCTGTATTTTTATTTCCAAAATCTCATTCTTGATATAAAATCATCTTACTGTTTTACATTTTAATTAATTGATACGCATTGTTAGCGAGAAGTTTGTCAATTACATTTTGAAACTTAACTTTTCACAGTTTGGAAAAAACGTAAACATTTTAATTACCATATTTTCGGAATTTACTTTATTTTGTTGACATTGAAATGGTTACATTAAATTTTTTTCTTCGTTTATGATTAGATTTTCCGTATTTTTATTTCCAATATGCGACGATGTTGAACCCCTTCTTCGGACCATTTGGACCAACATCTCAATACCGATGAAACATTTCGGTTTACACGACCAGCAATTTATCTTAGCGAAAGTGCGGCCTCTCTCATACCAATAATACGGTCAAGTTCAAAATCACTTATTTGGACAAAATGTTGATTTTGACGTACTCTCGGCATTGTTTTCAAGTTTAGAATAAAATTGTGAAGAAACAACAACAATTTGCAGACGTTTTCTGAAAATTTCATTAAAATCGTTCGACAATTTCTAGATGTTGCAATTTTTATGGAAGTCAGTATTAATTTTACAGGGTTAGAATGGTTGCTATTGAAAAAAAGTAATTGCCAACTTTCATTTCCCAAATTTACCGTCAATTTTCTTTCGCCCTGTATAAAAATGTTAAAATTTTCACAAGAATATTATATTTATCACTAAATTACCAGAGTATCTAAGTTACAGTGAAACTTCAATATTTTTTATAAAATTTTATTATTAAATTAGATAAATAAATGTATCATATTTACACTCAATCAAAATGCCAACATATTTTCTTAATTTATTTAGACGTCTGCACACATAGCAAACCACCAAGCACTCTTGAAATTCTTGTTCAAGTACACGCATGACGAGTCATCAGTTGCGGCGCAAAGTATAAAAAGTCAAACATAGTTTGCCGTAAAGAAGCATCAATCTGTATTCCATTTTTAAAATACCTAGTTTTATTATAGTAATCCCTGATAGTGATGTTATATTAAAAGCGAATACAACAGTTTTGTAAAATTTGCAGTTTATTTTTCATTCCAACGGTTAAGAAATTGTAGTATACATTACTTCTAGAGGAAATAATAAACAAAATAGACATTACTGGATAAAGAAAATTTTTCAGTCAGAAGCAAGATTGGTAATAAAGACATATTCAAAATCATCTTTGAATGTCCTAAGAAGATTTTTAAATTTTACTTGATTTGGTTGGACTTAAAGTGAAGAGAAAGCGACACAAATTTCAGAAAACCATTTCAGTCAAAGAAAAACAACCTTTCACTTTACGATTGTTACCTATTGGCCACAGGAGACTCTCCTTCCAGTATGCAATTTCTGTTTAAAATCTCTAGACAAGCAATTTCACAAATGCTGCCAGAAGTTTGCAGATGCATCAAAAATAATTTGGTTTAAACCATGTTGAACTATAGCTCTTGTTCTTTCTGAAAACTGCTTCAATTTATTAACCAAATGAAGCTGTTTTTCGTTGTGCCTATTAGAAAAAATTTGGTTGTTATTATTTGAAAAAGCGTCCTTTTTTATCACGGCAATGCTAGACTGCACATTCTCAACAGATGTTGCTGAAATTGCAGGTTTTGTAGTGAAAAATTGTCCACATGTTAATAAATAGCAAAAATCTGTAGTCTGATAAATAATAAATCGTTTTTAAGGAAATTCAAGTACTTTTTTTCAAAATAAAATCAACAAACCTGCAGACCAGTGAATGATAATTATAAGGAACGGTGGAGATTAATATCTTTGATTAATAAAACTATATTTTTTTAACTTTAATCTGTTACATATATTTTTCAATCAGATATCAACTTCCTTTATTAAACAATTAATAATTCTTTACAAATCGTTAATAGAAATAGTTTTAGTAAGAACAAAAGCATGGTGGTGGATTCGAGGTCGCGCATTTACCTTTAAACTGGATGGTCGGAGGTGGTATTCAATATAAGAAGCTTATTTGAATTCACGTTCCAAACAGAGTGAAGATCCTTGACAGAATCAGAAGTGTTAGTTCTGAGTTTAGGTAAGTTTTATTTAAACTGACTAGAAATAAATTAAACACGATATTGTAATATTAGTATCCAGTTTTAATTAAAATTCGAGACAATTGTATGAGGCGCCGTTTCTAACAAAATTATTTTATAAAATGAAACCGAATTTTATTGAAATATATACTTTTTTGTAAAAACAAGTGTTATTAAAATTGAAAAGAAAAGCACAAATTTACGAACATTACGCATTTAGTTGCCAAGCTTTTAAAGTAAATTACAGGTACAAATTTTATACAGACCAAAAATAATACGTAGCAAAAAAATTTCGTTGTCAACACTCTAACAGTCGGGGACCAGATCCCAAAACTTTCCTTCGCATTCCTCGACAAAAAATGCAGCCCCTTTAACGGGACTTTGTAACGGTGCTATCTGACCGGCGCACATCGATATATTTTAAACCGACTATAAAAAAATTGAGGGTAATATTTGAATTTAAATATGGATCTTTCAACACGTGCTTTTATTTGCCAAATGCAACATCGGACTGGTTATGTTTAGTAACTTTAGAAAAGGAAAGAGAAACATTAATAAATGGGCGATATTGCTGTTGGCAGTGGGTGTAACCAAAATTAAACTCCCGCCATTTTTACGGAGGCAGATAAATCGATTGACTTACTTTTCATTTGTGATAACTTCTGTTTATTTAATTGGGATTGTATGTTAAAAGTTAGTAAACATAACCAGTGCAATATTGCATTTGACAAATAAACCCATGTGAGAGCTTGGTTGCATACCGCTACTTTCTCACAAGCAACGCCATCTACTGACAAAATACTAAATCCTAAAAAATATAAATAATTATCTTGAAAAATAAAGACTAATTAGTAACACCAATGGTAACATTTACTTTTACAAAAGAAATACATAGGTATTTCAAAAAAAATTCAGTTTTTATAAAATAATTTTGTTAGGGGACGATTGAAATATAAAGAACCTGTCAGTGACCTGCGCCGTGAACGAAAATGAAACGACGAGTCTACTGTTCACTTAAGGGCAACAACGAAGTGTATTTCGTATTTCTTTGTAGTTATTCAAATTATACCTAGTTTAATAAATACATTTATAGTAAGGTATATTTTATGATTTGCGTTGAAGATTGATTCCGTGACAGGTTCTTTACATTTCAATCGTCCCCTACAATTGGTTTGTGATTAATAATGGATGGAGTTGGTGTTAAAGAGCCATCTGGTATTAAATTTTGTAATGTTTACGGATTGAAGAAAGAAAACTAGATGGCGGCCACTTCTGTTACATTTTTAGATACTAATTGCATTTTCTGAAATGTTATTTTATGAATTCGGTATTAGATGGCGCTAGTACTAAAAACTTAATCTACAAAATTGTTTTAGAAAAAAATATATAAACTTTTCTGAATCTTGTGCCTGAATACTCCTGAAAGTTATAAAAGTTGTCGTGTAGTAGTTTTCCTGGATTTTTCAAGTTCAGATAGACTGTCTCGTTTTTTAGTTACAGTTCCACTTGATTTGGTTTTAGTTTGGTTTTACGATTGAAATGGGTTTACCTAGCAAATTGCAGGTGGTCCTCTGAATCCCTCAGCAACGGACCTTCCGCTTATTGTACTGTCTGCCTTTTGTGATTTTTTATTTGGATTAGAATAGGTCATTTCATTTTATGAGAGTAGTGTATTTCTGAAGTGGCAGAATGTTACAATGTCTATCTTCTAAGGCCACACAGTCAAAAATTTATGAGAAAATGATGTATCTTAAGTCAAGCAAAGTTTTACTTAGTTATTTCAAAAACACCTTCGTACTTCTAACAAATTATGGAACTGAACAGAACTATTTTGAGAAGATATGGGAAAGCGCTTATATTTTAATTGATGCAGAATAAATGCACACAAAATGGTACGTTAGGTTGTATAAATAATTTTTGTGGTTACGATATGTGTGTTAGTAAAACATGTGGTATCTGTATGTGGTGTGTTGTTGAAAACAGCACAAAACTTGGAAATAATTGCGCGTGCCTGATAAAGGGTGATGGCTTCTAAGTAGGACGGATCTTATGGAAGCTATAAAACCAAAAAATGTTGGCACTTTTGTTTAGGACTTACAAGGTATACATGTTATAGAAAATTTAGTCTATTTCACGTTAAACAGCTCACAATTTTCTGTGGAATAAGTTGTCAACCATCATATTTTAGTTCATAGGTTTGATCGCAATCAACAAATTCATACTTTTACCAATTTGGCTACTCACTTTCAACCTTGGGTAGTTTAGTTTTCTTGTCTTTTCTACTGCTTGTTTGGATAAGTATTACAAGTGCAGAAAAGACTATTTAGAAAACAATACCTGATACCAATGGTTATTCACTTTTAATTACCTACCTTAATAAAACGAATGGATGTATCATCTTTATTATAAAGAATTTTTGGCAACAGGTGGAGGTCTTATATCTTATTTTTTATTTATAAATTTTAGTTGTTTTTCTTGTTGTTAACTGTTTGTTTTAATTTAATAACCTAGGAGTACTTATTTTTTAAAACAAACTCTTTCTTTAATTATACTATTTTTTTTTTTATTCTCACTCTCATATGAAATGCAGTACACAGGAAAAATAATGCTACGAATTGAGAACTTTGGTAAAATGTTGTTCCAAAGTTTAATAGGAAGCAGTTACACTTAGTCAAACACGCCAGCTATTGTTTTTTGTTTACTATGGTAGCCCTAATGGTATGTAACAATTCCATATTCTTTACCTTCAGATTAATGAATTATCGACAGTGCTAGTGTTTTTTTGACAGCTTGTTAGATCAACACCATTGAATGCCTCTATAAATTTTTTCCAAGTTTCTTGTTTTGATAGAGGTAGAATTATCAGTATAAAGGATAAAATTGGAAAAGAGTTAATTGTGACCACACTACAATTGCACGAATTTGGTCTGCATGTTTAAAACAGGTATTGACAATATTATCGTACTAGATCCACCTCTTAGGTGCAGACTGATGTCAAACCACAAGTTTGGTTACTGTAAGATTGATTGAGAGATCTTGATCGTAATGTGTCAATTACAACAATTTATCGACGGTTTTGGAATCTAAAGAATGTCAAAAGATGTGATATTGTAATAATGAACGCCCATGGGTACATAAACAATGTTTTAGAACATTGACATCTGACTTATTCCCGATCAAACACATATGGATCATGATACGTCTACATCTTCATTGCTAAGACTTCCTAATAATTGAGACATTATGAGATATCACAGTAGGACATAGACCATCTGATCCAAAGCATGCCACGAAGAATAACTGCCTCATTGGTGTTCTTAGGGATGCGACACATTATTAGATTTTCTTGATTTTTTTTTGCAAAGTTTAAAGCAATATTTAATCAAAATTCGCAGCATTATTTTTTCTGGGTGGTACATTTCATTAAGAGTGATTGTACGTATTTATTATATCTTATTCTTACGGTTCTTATTTAATATTTACATATTTTTAGTGCAAGAGTTTCAAGTCTTTAGAGACTAAGAAGAACCAATAAATGAAGAAGTCAATTCTAAGTGGTGATATAACTTCTTTGAACACATCAAGAAAGATCAAAATTTAATAATTAAAGTGAAGGATAAATAGGTAAGATACTTTGGAAATGATACGATTTATTTATTTTTAACATTGAAATATGCAACTAATGTGTTTACTAAAATTGTTTATAATAATATCCACAAATTTAGTTAGTGCTTTTAATTGTACCAAATATTAAAAGGATTTTACAAAAAAATTAATTTAATTTTTGAAAAATAGAACATTTCCGGTTTCATTCAATGAATGTAATAAACGCTATCTAGTAATAAATTGCATAATCTTCTATTTTTCGTAATTTTTTGATATTGTTACCGACCGAGCTGTGTGATAACACCATCTGTTAGTAAATTTTTAATATTATCTGTTGATTGTAGAAAACTGTAATATGTGCCACTTCTATTTTTCTTTTTGGTACTAGATGGCAGTAATTCAAAAACAGTGAATTATAATCATTATAGATATCTTAGTTATCATAACTTAACCTATACACTTTTATTTAAACGTCTCTTGCAAATACTCTTTATTACTTCTAAAAATTAAAAAACAATTTTTTTATAAGCGTACAGGTTTTTTTCTTCATAAGTGTCCACGTTTGCGGTTATTGTCCGACGACAAAATATTCTCCATCAAGATACTAGTATCCCAAAAGTGTTTTGATCGTCCTCCTTGCGCGAAAGAGGTGATAATTAAAAAGTAGCTACATTTCCCCTATACGTTTCCCCGAAGTATGGCTTCATGATCCTTTCATTTAGAGGGAATGCTTGATCAGCAACGAAGAAATATGGTAGGTTAATATTACTTCCTGGGAATATATTTTCGTTCCATGTACCACCACCACTATTGTGGTGAGAGCCATACTTTTAAACTTAAATATTTTTACACACATGCATGTATGTAATAGGGTCTTTGGTGGTAGTTTCATTGGTTCTCTATTATTGAACTAATGATAATGAAACCTGTATAAACGATTACTTTTTGATTAATGACTTAATACACTAATGTTAATGATTGTATAAACCCTCCATTAAAATTGGCCTGATACTGTTAATAACTATTACATTTATTTCAGAAATGATATTTGCCGACTAATATAGTTATATAAATATATTAACATGAAATTTACATTTAATCTTGTTAAATATAGCTTATTTACATGTTTATACATAATCCTGCCATAAAGAAAAACCAAATAAGTTACAGCACTTATATTTTTTACAATTATCCCTTATTACTGTCATTTTTGCATTACATTAGGTCCTAGTAACTTCAAAAATTGTACAAACCACGTAGCTAATTGTTCAAGTTGTTGTAAACATGATTAGCCATCCTCGATATATTACGTCTTATCAAAGTTTGTTTTTAATTCGAGATGTTAAAACCTAAATAGTGAGGAAAATAAAAGTGAATTAGATTTTATTGTGTATTAAATTCAACAGTTTTGAATTCAGTGTATTTTTGTATGGATTAAACTTGATTTGAATTAATTAATCAATGTGTCTTATTGAATTACTAATTGGTATTGTTTTAGTAGGAGAAATGGGTTTCAATAATGATGACATTAGAAGAAGATTAAAATGACAAGAAGGGACCCGAGGTCTAAAAATTGAGGCACTCAGGTAATATCTATTTTTTCTATTTAAATATTATATGTACATTTTTGTTAATACTAACATTGAAGGGCCGTGTAATCGCATTTTAAGAATTTGAAAACATAATTAAAATTTAAATATTTTACGTAAATTTTATGTATATATATTTACATTATTCTTAATTTTTGGAATTTTTGCATTTGTAACCATGGAAAAGTGTCTTCATAGAATGATAAGTTTATCAAAGGAATTTAAGATGGTTTTTAATCTTCGTTTTAATTTCGACACTAATAACCTCAACTCTATTTATGTTTTTATTCAAATCATTTTATATGAATCTAATTAAGAAAACTAATATCCTGTATAAACTGTGTAATTTTGAAGAGAGGTTCCTTTATTATAAACGATTTTTGTAATTATGAAAAGTTCCAATCGATGAGTTTATTTGTAGGAGATAAGTTCAAGTGGTTGTATGTTTATCAAAAACGCATGTTCTGTACAATTGCAATAATGCAACCTAATTTTGATGATTACAGGATTGCTAAACTGATTAATTATCTAATATTTTCAGTGCAAGAGCAGCCTACAAAGAAATGTCAAAGATGAAAAGTGGTTGTCAAGGCAGTATCAGTATCACAGAAGGTTGAGGCAAGGTACTTTGAAAATATACAATTAATCAGCTTTTAATATGTTTGAAAGGAGTAATAATTTCAACTAATTTATACTTTTTCCTTTGCAGTACGGTATCAAATTCATCATTGTTTGTTGCCTATATTGAATGATTCTAAAGGGCGTATTCTAGTAACAAATTACCAAACTATCTGAATTTGTTGGTTACCGAGAGAGCCATCTAGTCGTAATTGTTAACAGTTTTAAAATACGTTTTATAGTTTCCGCAATAGATGGCAGTTTTAAAACCACCTCGCTAATTTCATTAATATATTTTGTTGATTTCTGTGGTTATTTTAAATTATTAACTAACTAAATAAACTAACTATAGCAATAATTTTATAAATAAGTACGAGAGTGTATGAGCAAACCTAAACAATTTCAACAAAGTATGTATTAATTGTAAATAAGCACTTAAATTATGTTTTCTCTAGTTCGAGGGTGAAATAAATTCGTACCAATATTGTGATGAATTTTTACAATCAATGTGAAACAGAATGGATGTTTTTTAAGAAGCATAGAGAACTGCGCTGAATAAAAAACTTGGTAAGATATGTACTCTCACAGTAGCAGTTCATGTTTTGCAATCAGTAATTAGTAGGGATGAAGAGAAATAGAGATTTTTCTTTGTCGTCAAGTTCTTCAGACTGTGAAGATATAGAAACCTTAGCTGCTTTTGTACTATCCAATGAAATACAGCGAAGTAATTGAATTCACAAACGTACCTGTTATTTTCAAATGTTGTGATCTCTATACTTGATTGATGAGTGATTGTTCAGCAGTTCATGTTATCTTTCAGTTCAATTAAATGTTTGTCGATTCTTATATACCATAACCATATACATGTGATGTTATGTTGGGCAACAAAATGTAAATTGGCCGAATAACAGAGGCGTGCTATCATATGAAAACAGATGAATACATTGTGAGTGCATGATATGACAATAGTATGATTCTAACTACATACAATGCTGTGCGAAGTGCACATATATATATCTTGCCGTTAGTTCCACGAATTTACATGACATGACAATAGTCTGTTTCCAACTTTTGTCTTTCTTGTTTCATAAACTTTTACAATCTGTACAGTTTAAAAACATAAACCTTATGTGCCTTCAAAATAGACTTATGGACTAATCAACAAAATTAAAAGGGCTTGAATGACAAAAGTTGCAATAAAATCAATTTTATTGATCTAGAACACTTGTACATTAAATTCAGATTATTACACATTTAAACACATTCTTGTTTTTCCTGTAAAATTTAGTCAATACCTTTTGTCATTAAAATGTCAATATGAATACAACCCAAATCAATAATAATAACAAATGTAATTGTTTCAGGTCGAACTAATGGTAACAGGTGTAAGGATTGATGTTTAGAATGTCAACATTTTCGTCGTCGTTTACGGTATGATCTAAGTTGGTGAAGCAATAGTTTGAGTCATCTCCTCTGGAGGAATTGAAGATTCAACAAATTAAGTTTTTTTATCTTTAACTTAAATGGAATAAAATTTGTATTTAATTTATATTGCACATTCTAATTAGTCTTTCGTATTTTTACCATGTAAAGAAGGTTTTGTAATCAAGCAAAAACATTTAAGAAGTTTTGTAAAATTATTTTATAAGTTCTGCAAGACTTATTAAAATGAAATACAGAAATAATTAGTCTCTATAACTATAACTTTCGTAGACTTAAGTATTGTGTTCTTTTTCATTCAATATATGAAAAACTATGTATTAATACATAAAAAGTATTAATTCAAATGCCGAAAATTAATTTTGGAACCTGTTTTTAATAGTATCGTTTGGAATTAGCCATAACTTAAGACATTTTTCCAATAAAACAATAAAATTCAATACTAAGAGATACAATTTTTAAGCACATGTTTGTTAATGGGAAATATTGTTGTATAGTTCTACAAGAAATGAATAAATAAATTGAAACAATTCTTTTTTTTTATTATACTTATATAAATAAATAAACAAATTATTCGATTTTCCTTTGAAAAGTAAGGAAAAGAAATTAGTGTTTGAATGGGAAACCTGAAAAAATGATACAAATTATAAACAATAACCTTAATGACTTTAATAAAGCAATAATCCAGTTCTGCTTGACATTTAAGCGTTTCTAATTCATAATTGTTTGGTAAAAAAATGCACAATTAATTTTATTATCGGGACAAAAATCGCAGGAGTGTTAAGAGTAAGTCACCAAAAATATTACCAACTTTAAGTTGGCTACAATGTTAAAAGTTACTACGCAGTTGCACCAACTTAAATTTGGTGATTTACTCCTGCAACTTCTGCGCTCCTGATACCGAATTTCGAAAATTTCTAAGCGATGTTCAAATCAAAATTTCTAAAAGTTACTATACACGAACACCAACTTAAACTTGGTGATTTTGTTAGTAATTTGCTCCTGCAGTTTCTGCGCCCCTGATACCGAAGCTCGTAATTTCGAATATTATTTGAGCGATCAAAATTCCTAAAAATTACTATACACGAACACCAACTTAAATTTGGTCAATTTAACTCTTATTACTTATTTGCTCCTGATACTAACTTGGACATTGCAAAAGTGAGTTCGTGCAATTTTTTGGTTTCATTTGTTTTGATAGTTTAAACTTATTAATTTACGCTAGTATAATAACTAATAATACAAAAAATCTTGTACACTCTGGAGTAAAAATCCTTTTTGTTACCAGTTTGATATTACAAAAACGATAAAATATATTTATCCCTTTATTGTTAATTGTTATGTATACATTTTACAACATTATTTGAAAACTAAGAATTATTACATCGCGCAAAATAGGTACATGCATGAGTTAATAGGAATAGTTTTACAAAAATTACACCAAACAATCTGTTAATGCTTAAAAGATAAATTGACCTAAATTTTTCTGTACAATTTAAAACAAATATTGTCGAAGTTGCTTAAATTATGCTGTTTTGTTAGGAAATAAAGTTTATACTACAATATCTATTTTATTTAAGAAAATAATTCAGAGTGAACAAAAATGTAATACAATAGTACAAAATATAGATTGTGTTAGTTAATATTACAATCAGAAATTGTTAGAGTTTAAATTTAATAATAATTTAATATGATTCGCGTTAAAAATCCATTGAAACAGTTTTAGTAACTACAAATTAAACTTTGTGAGTTTTCTGAACAAAATTCAAACATATTTAAATAATTCTTAACACATATAAACATAAAATAATCATTTTGAAAACGAATGTTTGATCCATTATATTTATTATTGGATTATAATTTAATAATATTATATTATTAAAAGTTATTGTCTTTTCCAATATATTTTTATTTTTATATAATTATTTACCAGTTTCGCCTTTATAATTAAATAAAATCATCTTCAAAATAAATATAATAGTTTACAGTTTAAAATATTAATGACAGTTGTCGAAGACGATAACTTTTTAATAATATAATATAATAAAATAATTAATTGTTTTAATACATAGACATAGAATATACTCGACGCAAAGTAAATGCAGTTAAATCTTTGCTTTAAAATCTCTGTACACACTAGGATTTGTATGTTCCAATATTGTTGTCCAGGCGAACTCTTTTGACCGGGTAAATGTTTACATCTTCACCATTAATCCTTAGAACTCATGATATAAATTTCCATTTTCTAATGTTGCAGTATTTCATTTCCGCTTCCCATACGTAAGTGAGCCACAGCTGAAACAATTACATTTGTGAATTATTTTTGATTAGAGTAGAATAAACGTAGAAAATATTCATATTTATAATAGTAACAATAATACACACACCGGCGATTTTAAAGAATACTTTTTAAATGTAGTATTTCTTTATTTTATAGCCTATATCTAAATTTCTGTGAATACTTCAAGCACCAATTAGTTTTTAATGCCAAAATGCTAAATGTCAGTTGGGCAACTTAATACTGACTGATATTCCCAGAGCCATAACAATAAATAAAAGTAGTTATACATATAAAGAAGTTGGCTCAGATGTTGGATACATCTCTGTCAACCATCCATGGTAGTGTAAATTGTTGAAGACACACCTCAAAGTATATGTTACAAGAAAGGGTCGAGGCACTCAACTAGCCACAGAAGATCACTGTATAAGTTTTAAACAATGCGAAACAGAAACAGCAGTTTAAACCAGAAATATATTGCAAGATGTTCGTGGAAGCATTGTAAATGAGGGCATAGTAAGGAGATGACTTATAGAATGTCATTAGAGGCACCATTGTGTAGCGCAATTGGGATTTGCTCGAAAACATCAATATTTGGGTAATAACCAGTTCTCTTCACTGACGACAAATGACAGTTAAGGAAAGATTGTATCTGCACCAATAAAAACGAAATTCACCATTTAATTTACTACTACTGAACCTCTTGGTGGAAGTTCAATTATAGGTGGGACGTCATATGTTTAAGGTCCAAACAGAGTTAGTGGCAATTGATGGTAGAGTATCAACTTCCCATTTATCAAAGATAATTTCATTTTAATGCGTGAAATGCACGCCTACATGTCACATTGTGTAACTAACTTTTTAAAATAAGTAGGAATAACAACAACGAATTGGTGAGCTTAATTCAATATGTGTAGGACATGTTGTAGAAAACTTAGGGCATGAACTCCTGCTATGATGAGGTGAGAATGCTTCGATTGAGGAATGGGACAAACTACCCTAAGAACAAATCGATGACCTCATCAGAAGTACAGGAAGATGGGTGACAGTAGTGAAATGCAGGAAATAATGAAAACTTATATATTGGCCAATACAGTAGAAAAGTTATTTTTACTTAAACGATTAGTTTTGACAAAGAATAATTTAAATTGTTATCTTCAGGTAAATTATTATAAACATGTAGACCACATTCACATGTGTGGGAAGTTGGCACAAAGCGCACTGTGAACTTGGCGCAAGCGCACACTTTCTAAAAATTGTCCTAATTTGCATCCAGTGTGCTGGCCGTGAACTTGGCACACAGAAGAATTTTGTGTGTTGTGCTGACTGTAAACTTGCGCACAGAAAGACAGATTTTGTGTGTTGTGCTGCTGTCCGTGAACTTGGCGCACAGAAGTTACTTTGTATGTTGTGCGCTGGTCGTGAACTTGGCGCACAAAGGAATTTTGTATGTTGTGCGCTGGCCGTGAACTTGGCGCACAAAGGAATATTAATAAAGTATTAAGTAGGTATATACACTTCACATACACCCTTCAATTTACTTAAAACTTAAGGAAAAAACAACAAAAAGTTCATGCTTATCAAAATTCCTTCTGTGCGTCAAGTTTACAATCAGCGCACAAGACACAAAATCCTTCTGTGCGCCAAGTTCACGGACAGCGCACAACACACAAAATCTGTCTCTCTGTGCGCCAAGTTTACAGTCAGCGCACAACACACAAAATTTTTACTGTGTGCCAAAGTCACCGCACAAGACACAAAACCCTTCTGTGCGCCAAGTTCACGGACAGCGCACAACACACAAAATCTGTCTTTCTGTGCGTCAAGTTTACAGTCAGCGCACAAAACACAAAATTTCTTTTGTGCGCTAAGTTCACAGCTAGAGCACTGGATGCAAATTAGAATTTTTAGAAAGTGTGCGCTGTGCGTGAAATTCACGTGCGCTGAAATCTGTGCCAACTTCCCACACATCGCATTCACCTGAAGATGACAATTTAAATTTCAGTAAAAATAACTTTTCTACTGTATTGGCCAATATATAAGATCTAAAGTTTTCATTATTTCCCTCGTTTCACTACTGTAATAAGTATCAATTCTACCTAAAAATGGATATCCAGTTCCAGTTCTTCGAATAAATAGTGTGTTTTGATTGAATCTACCAATTTTACTTTGTTTTCTCTTTCAGCAGGTTGCACATGGTAGATTTTTCACATAAAACCAATTATTAGGTCAATATTAAGTAGAGAAAATTTTTTATAACAGGGGCCTCGCTAAAAAATCGATATGTATAGTCACTCTATTGGAACGCTTAACGCAATTTTTGAGAAAATTTTGAGATGTAATAAGAAGTATTTACAAATTTGTAGAGAGGTTTAGGGTTTAATTACCTACGAGTTCGTACGTTTGAAGATTAAACTTAAATAAAAAGAAAGTGTATAGGTTAAGTTATAGCAAATTAGTTACCTGTAATTCGCTGTTATTCAATTAGCGCCATCTAGCAACAAAAACTCAATCAACGTCGCATAAGTTACAGTTCTCTTCATTAGCAGAAAACATTCAAAGATATACTAAGAGATGGCTATTTCATACAAGTTTCATAGCTAACAATTACATCGAAAAATATTAAAAATAAATACATCTTATTTCTTGAAACTCATTAAAATTGTATATTTCCAAAGTATCTTACCTACTTATTCTTCAAATTCGTTTTAAATTTTCATATTTGATGTTGTGTTGCAAGAAGTTACCAACCACCTTAGAATTGAGATCTTCATTTATCCTTTCTTCATAGTCTGTAAAGAGCTCTTGTGCTAAAAATATAAAAATAACAGATAAGAATCATAAAAAGATACAATAAGTACGCACTTTCATATAAAAATGCACCACTCAGAAAAAATAATGTATCAAATTTTGATAAAATGGTGCTTTATTATTAAATATTAACTTTGGGAAAAAAATCAACAACTAATAATGTGTCGCTCCTTGCACACAACAGCTGATGTCTCAGGTTGTCTAAACTTTCAGGAATCAACACAGCAAGTTATGTGATCTCGCAGGCCAGGACAAGAAACTTTGTTTAATGTTTGCAGTGTATGGTCTTGCATGATTGTGGTTCTGAAACAGGATTGATGTAAACATGGGCGTTCAATGTCTCTGGGATAAACACATCCGATAGCGATCACATAGAATCATCACATCAGGTGTTGAAGCTGTGTGACTTTTTCAACAAACTGGAGATTTCCAAAACCAAGATTCGTATTAAAGACAATTTCGTTTCACCTATGAAGCCAACCAAGTTGCTTTTGACACCATTGCGATCTGACAGCTTTCTGTGGTGCAGTCAATTTGGCCAAAGGATGAAAAATGTTGATAAATTGTTTCCATCGACACATGATGTTCAAGAGTTCTAGTTCAATCTACAGTGACTAAGCTTATGGTTTGAAGTCAGTCATGACCACTGCTGCTTCACTGAAGTCTTCCAGCGGAATGGTGTTGTCTAATATCCTATTCTAACAACGCAGACCAAATTTATGCAATGATAGTGCGGTTACAATTGACTCTTCCTCCAATTGCATAAAAAAACCTGCTTTCTTCATACCAATAATTCGACCTCTACCAAAATCAGAAACATGAATAATTTCAACATTGTCTTATTTAAAGCGTTCTATGGAATTGATCTTTTCTTCAGGTAACATTGACGTTGTTAGATACCATAGCAAACAAATAACAACAGCTGACATGATTTAACGGAAAGTGTGATCATTTCCGACTAAGCTATTGAGCAACATTTGATCATTCGTAGCATTATTTTCTCTGTATGGTGCATTTTATATAAAAGTGAGAATATACAGGGTCTTGCTATATTCGACCAATAACACTCAACCCCAGAGAGCTCTCGTAAATTAGTGAATTTTGATATAGGAACATGAACCCTTAAACGGCTTGTTGCTGAGATACAATGCATACTATTAATTCGATTTTGAATAAAGGTTAAGCGTAAATTGTTCAAGAAGTAATACAAACTATTTTTGTGCTTAATTTCTAAGACCATCAATTGTGGCAGTTGCTGCAATTTAATGAAAATAAAAATCACAATAACGCAACAGCTATCAGAATTTATTCAAAATCGAATTAATAGTATGGATTGAGGCAAATTGTTTAGCAAAACGCCGACTGGCAAATTAACTGCACATAATAATTTGGAATATGTCAGTACTTGCAGACTTATGTTTGGAAGCAAATATCTTAAAGACCGTTCATTTTAGCACCAAAAAATGTTACTACTTTTTCGGCCAAAAATGAATATAGAATTTAAAAAAATTAAAAAAATATTTGCTCCAGGTGGCATAAAAAATAGGAGGGTAAAAGTTGTCACTAACCCTTATATGGCGCCACTAGTTACATTTGCATATTGGTCACCAAATTTGAAAAAAAATTTTTAAAGCATTTTTGATTTATTGCTAATTTTTTATTTTTATTTTAAACTTTCAAACCCTGTATCTCAGCAACTAAGCTGTTTAAGGGTTCATGAAAATGGTTATAAGTTGCGATTACAAAAATAAGTAACCCGTCATTGTAAAATTAAAACAAATAGCTAACAACAAGAAAAACAACTAATAGATTTATAAGTAAAAACACAGGTGTAAAAATAGAAAGACTTACAGCCTCTTACCAAAAGTTTCAGTCAGTCCCTTCAAATGCAAATCCTAATGTTTGAAAAGTATATAATTTCGATTATGCAAGTAAATTGAGGAATTGTATTCAGCCCTACTCCCTAACTTTTACAAAATCAAATAGAAGTTGATAAATCGGATCAGAATTTCAGTAAATTGAAATGATATACTTTTATCGCATTACTGGTTTACAATATGTGGTTAGTGAATACCAATTACGAACAAGTTTTCGATCACTTGATTTCTATTCGATTTACAAGTTAGGAAATAGAGCTGATTAGATCTGAGAATCTCAGCTCATATGAATAACAAACACTCTGCATTCTCGTCACTAACTAAATCTTATCTTAAGAACTATTCGCTTTCTGGGCTTGGCGTCAACTACTACTAATAGGAAAAGGATTTTTTAAGTTAGTCATTAAAAAAGAACGTATTCAGAACTGAGAAGTAAACTGAAACTATCTGAAATTTGTGCAAAAAATAACGCGACTTTTATAACGAAGATGTTGCATTAAGTAACTATAATAACAAAAGAAACATAATAAATTACCTCAGCTTGGGTAATCCCGGTAAACTATCTGCTATACAACAATATACCTTATTTAAAACTTTCAGGATTATTCAGAAAAATTAAAATTTTTTGAAATTGAAACAATTTTATAGGTTAAATTAGTATTTCCGTACTAGCGCCACCTACTAACGAATTAGTGAACAACTATTTCAAAAACTGTAATAGGTATCTACAAACTAATAGAAAATTTACAGTTTTCTTCTATCAACAATCAATATTAAAAATTTACTACTAGATGGCGCCTTAGCAATGGTAACATTAAGTAACATTTCTAGAAAAAAAGTAAATTAGCAATTTACTGCTAGACTGCGCTACTTGTATTCAAAATTACAACTTACAATGAACAATTTAGAATTAACTTTTCAGATTTTTAAAATCGTGCAAAGCTCAAAATATTACAATCATCAACAAAATATATAAAATTACAACAAAAATATTTTAAACTTAATCTATTAGTATTCATCCATGCAATTAGAAACCAAAAGAGTAAAATACATTTTGGTCTCTAATTTTAATAAAATTGAATATTAATGTTGTCATCCCGTTTATAATTTACTTTTAGTCAGTTTGTGTAAGTTTAAGATTGTTTTAAAAAACTTACCTATATACAGAACTAACACACTACCGATTCTGTCAGAGACTTCAGTCTGTTTTGAGGGCGAATTCAACATCATTATTATTTTGAATACCATCTCCGACCACAAAGTTTAATTGAAAATGCGACCACCAATCCACCATCATGATTTTGCTCGTACTAAAACTATTATTAGTATTAGTGATTTGTAAAGACATTATACAGGGTGCTTCACAGTAAGTGATCTATTAGACGTTATGGTGAAACTACAAATAAATTGAAAACAGAGATGCTATATTTAATAAAAATAATGTCTCGGTTGAAATACTTTCGGTTATACCGGAAGTTGACTCAAACTTCTTTATTTTAAATAGCATGTTATATGTTTTTTTATGAAAGATTCAAATTCTACTCAATATTTTAAGACAACTTTTAATAACATTTACTAACTCTAAAATTAATATCTTTTCAGTTATTTCGATGTTAATAAAATATTAACAAAAACTAATTTGAAAAATATTATAAAATAAACGCCACCTGTTCTAATTATCTTTAGTCCCATACCAGCATTCCATATAGCTAAAATGTGCGGTTTTTGAGTTATTTTAAGTTATTTCAAAAAATAATTAATTTATTATAAATATCGAATTAGTGTGCCATGATTGTTAAATTTGTCAAAGTTGCAATGATTATAAAATTAAAATCGATTAGTTAAATTCCTTAAACACCACAAAATAGAAATAAAATAATTCAATCAATATTAAACACAAAGAAGAAAATTGCGTTACTAAATTTACGATGGAACCTAACCTCCCAACGTTACGTGGAAATATTAAAGACGATAGTAACCATTTTTTTAGACAATTTACCTCTGTTAAAATTTACAAGTTCTTGGTATCTATTTCTATTTTGTGGCGTTGTAACATATTCGGGTATCTAGAGTTTCTTTTCTGATAAAAACACAACCGATCCGATTTTCAATGTATTAGCACTGTTAAAATAAATTAACTTCTTAAAATTACTGACAAAGGTTAAACTTGGCGAAATTAACAATGTTTGAACTAAAGATTTGTGTACTCTTAATTTTATTAGGTACTAACCGCTTATTGTCGGCGGTTGATATATTAGGGGATGATTTTGTATCGTTGATAACGCCGTTGACTCTCTGAGGCGGATTTGGCATCGCCACCAAACAGTACTAATAATTGGCCCTATCATTGGTTAAGGAGAATAACATCCCAGAGAAAACATTGACATAAGATAAAATTAAGTTCATAAAACTAAACCAAAGTAATATAAAAATCTTAAACATTAAAGTTTTCAGAAACACACACTGATGCATTTATTGCAATTAGATGTAAAATTAGAACTCAGATGAGTACTTATATTTTACTCGAGATAATTGATTGTCATCTTAAAAGTATTGAAAGTTTGACAATCACATCATACTATATTCGATATTTATAACAAATTAATAATTTTTTCGAAGAATTTAAAAATAACTCGAGAACCGTAGATTTTAACCATAGGGAATGTTGGTATAGGACGAAAGATAATCAAAAAAAAGAAGCCGTTCATATTATAATATACAAAATTATATGTTTTGCGACACCTAGTGTCGACTCGTGTTAACGATCACGCACGTAAATGCATTCGCATTAAGCAACTTTGTCGATGAAGTTGCTTAATGCAAATACACAGTATGTTTTATTTAAAGTAAGAAACAAAATGAACATTAAAATTGTCTAAGTTTGACCTCCTGTTTTGAACACCCTGTACTAGTTTATCCACACATAAGTTCCATCTCTCATAAACGTACGAGAAGAAAAATAGTTATTGGAATTTAACATAGGAGACGTTATTAATTCTCAAAATTGGATTATTTTTGTATAATATTTTCTTAACATCAAAATAACTTAAAAATATTAATTTTAGTGTTAATCAATGTTATTGAATGATGTCTTAAAATATCGAGTAGAATTCGAATCTTGCATAAAAACATAACATGATATTCAAAATAAGGACGTTTGAGTCAATTTCCGGTATATTCGGAAGTACTGCAACCATGTCATTATTTTTATTAAATAGAGCACATCTGAAAGAACCTTTACGCAAATTTTCAGTTCCAATGTATTTGTAGTTTCACCATAAAGTCTAATAGGTCCCTCACAGTGAAGCAACCTGTATAAATAAAACCGACTTGAAATTGCGATTACAAAAGGATTTGAAGAATTAAAACAAGTAGTTAACAACAAGAAAAACAACTAATAGATGTATAACTAAAAACACAAATCCTAATGTTTGAAAAGTATATAATTTCGATTATGCAAGTAAATTGAGGAATTGTATTAGATTTGAGAATCTCAGCTAGTATGAATAACAAATAATCTGCATTCCCGTCACTAACTGAATCTTATCTCAACTACCTACTCGCTCTCTGGGTTTGACGTTGGGTAATACAATTGGGATAAAAGGAAATTAAAAGATTTCACTGCTTTTTCAAGACAGTCATTGAAAAGAACGTATTCTGAATTGAGTCACCCTGAAGTAAACTGAAACAATCTAATTCATGCATAAAAACACAATTTTTACAACGAAGATGTTTCATTAAGTAACTATAATAACAAAGGAAACATAATAAATTACCCCAGATTGGGTAATTCCGGTAAACTATTTGCTATATAACAATATACCTTATTTAAAACTTTCAGGAGTATTCAGAAAAGTTAAAATTTTTGAAATTGAAACAATTTTATAGATTAAATTAGTATTTCCGTACTAGCGCCACCTACTAACGAATTAGTGAACAATCATTTCAAAAACTGTAATAGTTATCTAAACACTAACAGAAAATTTACAGTTTTCTTCTATCAGCAATCAATATTAAAAATTCACTACTAGATGGCGCCTTAGCAATGGTAACATTTTCATAAAAAACCCAGCCGACCAATTTTTGGGCGGAAAAGTCCGGCATACCTATTGAAATTGCGTAAATATTAGGATGTAAAATTTTTCTAATATTACGAAAACTGTTTTCTTTTTTTTTCATTTTATACATTTTAATGGTGTATTCAAAAATATTTTAGTATGAGGGCTTAGAAACAGCCGGAACTATCGCGCATACCAGATTTATTACATGGTTGAAATTTTTACTATCACACATTGTATTTTACTATACCAACTCGGTATCGGCCAAACAGCGATGGGCTTTAAGTGAGAGTATTCAAACAAAACCATCATCACCAAATTATTAAAATACATACATTATATAAATCCAGAAGACCTTACTCATGAATTGTAAGGTAACGGAATAGCTAATGAATTCAATGCTTTTTCGAAAAATCTATAAATTAAAAAATAAATCCAGCTAACTGTTACTTGTAAAGCCGTTTCTCATAAAACTCTAAGATTATTATTTAGTATAAGAAAAAAACATAAATTTATTGAAGTGTGCCATTGATGAATGAATATTCAAGAGACCTATTAAAAGAAATAAAAATATTACATTTTTCTAGCGAATCTTTGAAGAAATTTCATAATAAAAGTGATGGCAAACGTACCACAATCAAAATAGAACGACATTTTCGATCGATCATTGGGAATATTGTTTCGAAGAAAAGAAGATTGATGACATGTTAAAAATGAAAATGCCGTTTTAGTAATTGCGCCACTTCTTTTTGTGTATATTCAAGAAAATATATAATACCACCACTTCAAAAATCCATTTGATTTGATATCTATCTTCTTCAAATAAAAGATTCAAAAAGGTCAACTTCTAAAGAAGATCAAATACTATTTGCAATCAAGGGGTTGTTACAAAGCAGATTTTCATAAAAATTTTAAAATCCAAAATTCAAAGAATCGATACACTATCATTGTAAGATAATACCCCTAGCTCATTTATTAACAATAACAAAGTGTTCTTAACAGTCAAAGACCAGTGTTTTGTCTGCAGACATAATAATTAACTAAAAGACTCGAACACTGAAAGAAAATTATGTTTATGTTACCATAAAGAACAAATATGTGATAGTAGAAATCTCAATCAAATAAAAAAAACTGGTATGCGTGATACATCAGGATGTTTTAAATCCGCATACGAAAATATTTTGAAACTGTTATTAGACTAGATAAAAGGAAAAAGAAAGAAAAACGTTTCTGTGATAACAGAATTACAACAAAAAAATATTTGAAACTTAATCTATTAGTAATTATTCCATGCAATTAGAAACCAAAATAGTAAAAAAAATTGATCTCTAATTTTAATAAAAATTAGATAAATATTTACAATCAGTTTATGTAAGTTTAAGATTGTTTTAAAAAACTTACCTATATACAGAACTAACACTTTTGATTCTGTCAAAGGCCTTCAATCTGTTTTGATTGCGAATTCATTTTGAATACCATCTCCGACTACGCAGTTTAAATTTAAATGCGACCCCCAATTCACCACCATCCTTTTGCTAAAACTTAATGTATTAGTGATTTGTAAAGATATTGTTTAATAAATAAGTTGTAACTGATTTAAAATAACGTTTAACAAATTAAATTTTAAAAATACCTATAATTTTATTAATCAAAGATATTGATCTCTACCATTTCTTGCAATTATCTTTCACTGATCTACAAGTTTGTCAATTGTAATTAAAAAAAAGTAACTTGAATTTTCTTAAAACACAAAATGTGAGGTGTTTCTCAGATAACAATAATAATAATATTTGGACAAATTTTATTGCAACCCCTGAGATTTCAGTAACTTTTGTTGAGAGATGTGCTATGAACACTATCTGAATAGTCACAACCAGATTTTTTAATAACTGCGTCGAAAAATACAAATAAAAACCTTTATCGGCTAGCCCAGCTTCAGCACCTTCAGCTACTTTTTCCCGGTCTTCTTTTGTTCTTTTTGTGATATGTGAACAGAAAAAAAGTGTCATATTTGTTAAAATTTTAAGCAGTAAATAAAACAAACTTGTGAAGTATTCAGCACGACGCCACAAAACCACAAACATGAACTGAATTAAACTTTATATCCTGTTACTACTAAAAAAGGAACTTGAGTTGTTGTCAAATGTAGTATTTTGCTTTAATTTTCAAAAATATTCACATTTACCCATTTCATCTAGAGATGCGACATGCATGTGCCAAGCTTTGGAAATGTAATTAAGATTTTTTAAATGGTGAATCAAAATCGAATTATGACTTTCAAATCTGACTTTACAACAACCAGATGAAAAACAAGACCTTTGGTTGAACACGTTTTAAATCAAATAAAAAACTTTCAGTCAGGTTCTACAAATGCAATTTCTAATGTTTGAAAAGTATAAATACTTTATAACAAATACTCAGTACCGTCAAACGGGGTAAAGTCGATCAAAAATGAAGGTTTTTTTAGCATAGCACCTAAACGATTTAATTTTTTCAAATGGCATTGAAAATGAAGATACCTTAAATATTAAGCCATTTGATGAACCTATTATTATTTTTCTAAGCCAGTTGGCATCAATATTTTTGGTGTGATCCAACGAAAAATTGCTGAGTTTCTAAAATTGCCCAATGCACCATCCTTTACAGGGCACTGTTTTAGACGCTCCAGTGCTACAATATTAGCTGGGAAAGGTGCAAATTTCTTAAACATCATACGTCATGGTGGGTGGAAGGACTTCATCAGTAGCAGAAGGTTATACAGGGTGTCCCAAGATTTTTTCCCAACAGGCTGTAACTCGGGAACTAACGAATAGATTTATTTGAAAATTGGGTAATCTGTTTGGAACCTACAGTATGTTCAAATTTGAGGTATACAGGGTATCTGTGACGTCATCACAGGAGCAGGGACGTCATCATCAATAAAAAAATTAAATGGGTAGGGGGATCAAACTTAGCTCAAATGAAGGGTTTTTATTTCAAATTCAACGGTGTATTACAGTGAGGGAACTAAAGAGGAAATTATACCAAATTTTCAATTTAATGTTTATTTGCAACAATAACCAGAACGTTTCGACTGTAAAGTAATTTTATAAAAGATGTTCAAAATGACCTCCGTCTGCAACAACACAAGCATCGAACCGTGTAAGTAGTTCACGTGTACATGCCGCATGTATCATTTCTTCGTAATGTTATTACAAGCTTGTCTAATTTTATTTTTAAATCGTACACGTCTACAGGTTCTTCATTATAAACAAGCTCTTTTAAATATCCCCATACAAAAAATCTAAGGGTGCTAGGACAGGCGATCATGTAGGCCATCGAATAGGTCCATGAGTTCCAATCCATTTGTTTGAAAATCTAGCATTAAGATAATTTGCTACAACGCTATTATGTGGGGGTGCACCATCTTGCTGCCATATCATATTTCTTCTTTCATTCAAAGGAATATCCTCCAGTAACGCAGGTAGCTCATTTTCTAGAAAATTTAAATATCTCTGACCATTTAAATACCCTTCAAAAAAATATGGGCCTATTAACCGACCATTGAATAATCCACATCAAACAATAACTCCCATCTGGTTTAAAAGCGAGTTTCCCTTAGCCACCACGGATTTTCCACGGATCAATAATGAGAGTTATGGCGATTTACGATGCCATTATTATGGAAACGCGCTTCATCACTCCACAAAATTTTATGCAATAGATTGGGACTGTCTTGCATCATAACTTGCATGATGGCGATAAGGGTTATCTCCGATCTAGATCGGTAGGTCGCAACTCATGAACCAAATGTAATTTAAATGGATGGTAATGATGGGTTTTAAAATTCTATGAACTGAACTTGAAGAAACGCCAATTTCTGCAGCAATAGTTCTTATGGACACATGGGGATTAACCGCTACATATGCTAAAACATTCACCATGTTCTGTTCGGTCTGTATTGGTTTTCATGATTACTATGTTTAGAGTTTGGAAATGAACCTTGTCGCATCTTCTCTTCAACCATAGCAAAAGTCACATGAGAAGGTGTTCTTCTATCAGGAAAACGCCTGAGCATTTCGAAAATTTTTCCTACATTCACCATAGATTAGCAACATATCTACATATTCATTCGGTGTGAATAGGAATGGCATTTTTACTTCGGAGTTTTCACACTATGTATTGTTTTAAAACGGTACTAGGTATGTGTATTTAGAAAGTGACCACAATCAATGACATTAGATTTTGCTAATGTCAATCAAAAAACGACTAAGGTAAAGTTCCACGCCAACTGTTTTTCTTTAGCATTTGTAAAAGCTAGTTAAAAGTAAAAATAGTCCTGTCTGAGGTTATTCCGGGCATGATAATTGGGGCATTTTAACTGTCACTGGTTATTGTTGCAAATAAACATTAAATTGAAAATTTGGTATAATTTTCCTCTTTAGTACCCGCACTGTGATACACCTTTCAATTTGAAATAAAAAACCCTTCATTTGAGCTAAGTTTGATCCCTCCTACCCATTCAATTTTTTTTATTGCGATGACGTCCCTGCTCCTGTGATGACATCACAGATACCCTGTATACTTCAAATGAACGCACTGTAGGTCCCAAACAGATTACCCAATTTTCAAATAAATCTATTTGTTAGTTCCCGAGTTACAGCCTGTTAAAAACACCCTGTATTGAAGACTCCCTTCATGACAAACCGCTTAGCTTCTGAATCGACATCCTCACATTCCTCGCACCATTGTCTCACACACAGTAACATCATTTGAAGAAACTTCAACATCGGCAGTTCGTGAAAGTGATGGGATAAGACAAGTTGCCAACTTGGCGTTCGACGACATAAAATCAGGCGTTACTATAACAAATTGTTAAAATTTTACAATTAATTTTAATTTTAATAAGTAATCACTGTAGTTTATATACGTATCTTATAAGTTTGTGTTACTTTACCGTTCCATTGTTATGTTTAAGTATTTGTTTAATTCCATTTGTAAGATATTTTTCTTAGCATTCACTTCAAATTGTTAATCTTTGATTTTTGTAGGTTAAAAAATTCGTTTTAGATAAAAACAGTAATAACACCAACACTACCAATATAGTTGCAAATAAAACCTAACGTTTCAACTTTAACAGCGTTTTTGCATTTAAATTAAATTTTTCTAGCTTTTAAAATGATACTAACCACTCATAGATACTTTTTCTTTAATAATAACAAAATTATTAAATGCTAATTATGCCTAGAATTATTACTTCGTATTTTGCACACTCTAGTGTTGTTTTTATGTTACACAACGCTTGCGACGAATAGAAACCCTTGCTTTCGATCGAAGCAGCACAAAATAGTTATTTACGCACAAGTTGCGTATCTTATTTTTTGCACGATATTTTTCAAAATTCGCACTTTCAAGTTTCTGATATTATAACATTCAAACCACAAAATTTAATTAGTGAGCTGTGGCTACAACGCAAATGCACATAATGCATACATTTGTCATCCAGTCTGAGTTAACCTATTTAATTGTCAAACTTTTATTTGAAAGATTTGAATTGTTTTCGGCATTTACAAAAATACAAGATGCGTAAATTGCATTCTAAATAACCAAAAATGTAAGTACATCAACAATTTGTGTGTACAACGCACGCTAGTAGTTCTATCTACATAAAAGTGACAAATAATATACAAGCTGCCGTTCGTCATTTCGAATTTTCAATTATCAATTATTACAGATCTGAAAGAGGCCTTACGAACATAAACAACCCAGAGGACGACAGACGTATGAGATGGGTAGATGACCTGAACCAAGTGCAGGTCTAAATTGGATACAGACAGCTAAAAGTAGACACAATTGAAGAAATAATTTGAAAAAGTCGTATTATTTGAAATAAAATGTGTATTACATTTGGAAGTGTTATATTTTGTTAATATATTAAAAAAGATATGCCTAAAATTATTTGTAAATAAAGTAGGGACTGCCGCTTTTAACAAAATAATAAATGATCCGCCACTGGTTAAGACTGGATTAATAATAATGAATTTCAATTGAGAACGCTAGAGTGCGCTATTATTCCCGGTTTCAAACGGACAGTTGTTCAGTATTGCTTAAAACGGCAACCGAAAGAAATATCCGGTATCGCTTCTCGGCCTATGGCTAAGATCAAAGTGTAGTATCTGTTCTTATCAGCTTAATATCTGATACGACCCGCATGCGGGTCCAGTATATTAAACTGATTTTTGGAAAGTGACGGAGGATCGGGGGCTTGCTCAACTCCGTCACGGGTTAACCCGGTATTGCAGTACCTCCGGGATCGGCCCACATTATGAAAATAAACAAAGCCCCCCCCATTAGGTAATTCGGTGCGCGTTGGGAGCAGGTCACAGTCGGGCAGGCGGACAGTGGCACGCACGGTTTAGCACAGCTCACCGTGTCGGTGTTTTTAATTTGGTCACCGTAAAATTAATATGTTATAGGTTGTCGTCAACAATGGGGGGCGCTCATTGTATTTTGTCTGAATCGTGTGGGGTTGGGTAAAATAAACATTGTGACGACTGACCCTCTACACACACACGTGTATGAGAATAAGTTTCATTCAAATATCCGTCGGTGTTTAAGTTCATTTGTCTTTCTTTTGTTTTTGTTATTTTCAGACCAAACTTTCGAATTTTATTTTTTTATTTTTACTTTTAGTGGTTGTTTAATAAGTAAGTTATAGAATTTGTGAACAATTTTAACTCAATTTACGTTTAAAATTACAAATTACAGGGTTTCTAAAAAACTTAACCAACTGTCACGATTTCCCCTACTCCACAGTTCACTACACAACCAAATGCTGGCATTATGGTACATTACAAATCAATGTGTCAATGTTTTACACGAGATGTCGTAAGACACACATTTTGCTTATTACAAATCAATTAAACGTATAATAGTATATTACATAACGAGAGAAGTAAAGAGCATATTACGTACGAGTGGAAAAGTTACAAACGAGCTACGAAGGAGCGAGTAATGTATTTTCAGTCGTACGTAATTGCGTTACTACTTGAGACATGTATTATACTTTTTCTACGACATCACAATTTGAAATACCTAATGATTAATGAAATTTGTATAAATTACAAAACAAATTTATAAGAATATTTTTGCCCTTCTTTCAATAAATTTACTAAGAAAAACACAAAAAAATGATAAAAAAGAATGTCGGTACTGAGATTTGAACCTTAATAAACCTATTCAAAGAAACCCACCTTAGCAAATGAGCCAGTGGGCCTTAACTTTTGGTTTTTTAATAATCGGAGAAGTTGATGAACCAATTGATTTGACGTTAGAATTAATTTATGTGGCACCTATATTATTTATCTTAGTTTACATGACGACGACCTGTAATGTAGTATATATATTACGTGCTAATACATTACGTGCATGTTTGTGTCAAGGTGATGTTTGATGTTCAATAAATTTCATATTTTCGTATTTTTTTATTCACCCCCGTAACTGGCTGCTTTAAAAACATTTAAAACGGTTTAAAGCAGTATAAAGGCTACCATTCCATTGCATATTATGATCATAATATTCGCATGTAAGTTGGTTTTGATGATTATTGATATTTTCAACTAAAAAAGAGGTAGTCTCTGGATTATTTTCCAAATTTCAAAATAATCAAAATTGTTTTTCAACTTTTTCTTTATTAAAATTTAGTTGAATAGTACAAAATGGTTTTAATTATAATTTGAATATCTTAACACATAACGACTACTTCAAAATTACAAACAATAAATAGGGGTGAATAAAAAATACGAAAATATGAAATTGATTGAACATCAAAATTTCTCTCTCAAAATCGGCACATGGGCATAAAATGTGATTAGCATCATAATTTCCTAGTAACATTATCGAAATTTTAACAAATTGCCCCATTTTTAGGAATTTTTTTTTCAAAATTACGAATTTGACAATTGACAGATGTTACCTGTCAACTTTGACTTGGCGCATTTTAAGTTATTTCAGAAGCAGAAGTGATTGCCCTTAAAGTTTTTTTTAACTACAATAATAAAAAAAATTGCCATATGGCGGACACTGTATAATTCAATAATAAAATTCATCTAATTATACGTAAGTTTGCCCTACTGTAGCCATTTTTAAAGGTCTTTGACAGCTATCTGACAGCGCATTGAAATGCCTTAGACGACCGCAATTCGGTTCGTTCACCGCTAGGATTGTTGTTCCTCTAGGAACCGACGAACAAACAAATTTAGCTAAGAAAATCACACATTTAAAAGAATACTACGAAAATGTTGCTGACAGTGTTGTCAATTGTATTCAACTGTAATGACCTATTATAATGAGTTTCGAACTTATTTCATTCACATGACAAAAACACACGCTGCCATGGTTTCATTTAGCGCCCACTAGACCAAAAAGATTATAAATTCACTAAAACGTTATTTTTTCTCAATAAAATCACGAATAACAATATTGTGTAACACATCGTTGAATTTGTAATAAAAAATGCTTTCTTATACAGAGTGTACTTTTTTTTTGAGTGCCATAAGAAAAAAATTAAGTTGATGATAGTTTCTTTGAAACGAAACGTTGAAGTGAAAATTCGTGAGCGCCATCTTGTAGAGCAGAAAGAGTGGCAACGACAAAGTGCATTAAGTTTTTGGTAACTTTTCGAATAACTTCAGAATATAATAAAAACGAAATGGCACCATTTCGGTTTTTTTCGAATATCTCCGGAAGTAAGCCGAACTCAGCGAGTTTCTCAACAGCAAAATGTTGATTCCTCGAGTGGGCAACTTTTTCCAAATTTAACTGACTCTGTATCTCTCACGGTTTTCGAGATCTCCATGCTGTTCATCCTTATCTTGGACACTCTGTATTTAATTGAGGATTTACCCTAACTATATATTAAACAATAGCAAAAGTGAAAAATATTTTAATGAAGAAATTGTTATCGTTTGTTTGTGTTTTCTTATTGTATTAATATTTAATAAAATATAATTTAATGTGAATTTTAGATGAATGAGTTGTTTATAATGTATTATATTATTTGAATATATCTTATTCCTTGACAATCATTCTTTCATAAACCGCTTACTGGAAAATGGTAATTATTGGTTCCTTGTTTAAAAATTATGTTAGGTACTGTATTAAAATAGACGAGATATGATGCAACATATTATTAAAAACTAAGTATTGTATGATTTTAAGTCGATTTAAAAAAAGTTTATTCCACGAATGCAGTTATCTTTATTGATTGGGACATAAAACAAATATACGTTATTATTATACTTTTAAATGAAAACTTGTAAATAATAATTAAAAGAAACATCTAGCATGTGTCCAATTTTGAATGTTTGAAAAGCATCATTAAGTTCTCATTTGTTTTTTATTTTTGATTATACAAGACTAACAAAAATCCATAAATGATTTAAAATTACGTTTTAGAGGAAATACTAATTTAATCTTTCGGTGAATTACATAACATCTTATTAAATTAAGGTAAAGTTGATATTTTTATGGTGGTTTTTGATGAAGATTTTCGATTTTTTATATCTATAATATTTTGATTTATAAGGGCTTAATTAATTAGTTTATTATTATTTTATTATTGTCAAAATAACTTCTTTTTTAAAATTTTTCGTAATCCTGTATTAAAACTTTTTGTTCACAATTAAATTTTAATCAAGCTGCACTAAAATATTATTTTCTTGAATATCCAAAAGAGTTGACATTCAATTATTTTTCAGTTGTTACTATTGTAATCAGCAGGAAAAATACTGCTAATTTGCTAATTTAACCGACTTCGTAGCTCCAAAATAATAACGAAGTTAGCAATGGTGCGCACTTAACTTAGATCAAGCTGAATATTTGTTTCGTTATTTTTCATATTTGACTTATAAAAACTGCAATTAAATAGAACTAGTTGTTTCGTTGGCGCATTCGAGCAGAGATTATTTAATTCCTTAAAAATAGTACGTTATTTTAAATTTAAACTACTTGTTGGCATGCATACAATTAGGAATAACCTATAGCGGTTTCGACTGGTACGCGTATATATTGCTCGTTTAGGAGCGCTCCTGTTCTGCATCAGCCGAACATACATTTTGGAGTTTTAAGGTTATCCCTGCAGTTATTGTTCTTTATGATCGTTTATCATTCAATTTACAAATTAGAAATTCCAGAACTTTTTGAATTGATTTTGTTGATAATACTTGATTTCTGAAATAACTTCATCATCTAAAGAATCAGACGAAGAGAGAAGTTCTGACAAAACTGATACTTTTTTTTTCATAGTCAAGTCATATCTTATCCGTTAAAAAGAAGGCAAAACTTCAATGACAAAATGTTACCAGAAACTATATTGTAGGCACTGATAAAATAACGGTTCTGTATCACTTGAATGGCCCCACAGGACTCCATATTGAATACCTACGAGATTGTACACATAACCAAAACATAGTAGGTAATCTAAGAACTTTAACAGATACAAATTTTCTTAGCCTAAATTATAAGGCAACACGGTTTGGTGATATTTTTATAACGTAATCGCAATGTGACGTAAAAGTTAGTTTTTATCGATTATTATTTGGTAGTATAGCGTTGTCTATTAGATCTATATCACTACTAGGATAATGTATGATGCATTATAGAGACCAATTTACAAACTATATAAACCCGGTACACGACTCGGGGTGAAACTTTGTGTGAAGTTTCTGATTCCTACAGAAATCCTTGTTCCATCTATTTAAGGACTCATTGCGATTCCTAATTTGCGAAATAAAAGGTTTGATGTAAACGTTGTAAAAATAAAATCACAGATAAAACGCAGATATCTGAGATATCACAAATCCGTTCTCCGTGCGTTGTTGTTCCAGGAACTTGACGCAGAGTACATGGAATTCGTAAAATAAATCGAGAGTTGATGTGGGCTCGCACAAGTCATAACATATTAATAAGAGATTTCTGTTAGATACGCAACTAATATAGCACAGTGTTTATGTACCAAGCATCCTGAAATATTGCTGATACGAATGCATGTAACGAAGACAACATTACTTTTCTTTCTGGAAGGATACGGTAAGAGCCTTCTGTACTATTTAAGTCCTATGTAAATTACACCACTCTCAAGAGTGCGGTTTGTAATAAAAATAATTTTGGGTTTCACTCTCTTATACATCGATTTCTTATGCAACATTTATTTCTAAAACAATCCAATTTGCTGTAATTAAGTTTTAAAAATAAGCTGTTTCGCAACTTTTGTCGTGCAATTTTAAATCCTTCCTTACGGTCACGGTCAACTTTGGTTGTGGTAACGCCATTTGGCATTCTTCTCCAATCAAGGCCTCGAAGGATCAACGCGATTGTAAAATTTTAGCCGCAATATACATTTATTATTTATATATTTAAAATATATTATACTAATTTTTTTTGGATTTTTCTAACTTTGTTTTCTTTTTTTTTTGTTCTTTCTCCCAAATACATAAACCACCCAACAAATATCTTTTCTAACAAGATCACATTAACAAACACGATAAACATAAATATTAACTAAAATTATACCTACTTTTGTTTAATTTCATTTACTTCGAATTAAAAGTAAAAATTAAAGAAAATTGATTTGAATTAAGAAAAACGTCTGCAAAAGTTAGAGATCACATTACAGAATATGAATTTATTTATTTATTTAATCGTATGGTATATTTTAAATATTGTATTGTAAGTGTTATGTATGGTGCCCCAGAAGATCAGTATAAACCTGTACAGTGTGGCGACGAAACCGTGTGCAATTGTGGATTGGTTTATCTTAGCAAAGCATTTGCTTCAAGGTTTAGGAAAACCACTAAAACCTAAACATGCCAACCCTTACCCACCTAGTATTCATATGTAATAATATTAACCAAGTGTATAAACATTATAGAAGGTAAATAAGAACATAAAATATAACAGCACAGCCATTGCATGATGACACATAATAGAGCGGTTTAAGCGCCAATCACGACAATGACGGAAAAAAAAGTATATTAAAGAAATAGCAAAAAAATTTCATCTTCACAGGGTGTTTCCTGTAAAAGCAAAATATCGACCCTATTCCTAAAACAAATATTAGACAAGAAATCTGATTTGTCCTTACTCAACACAAATTTGCAGAATATTGTTGTGTGCCCTATATTAGTATGTGATTGTGTTTTGTTAAATTGTGTTGTACATTTTTCCTAATTATCGGGAGGGCCTTGATGACCAGGTCCGGGAAACCAAAGTGGTTATTCTCAGGAACAAACATGTTTTCTTGTTGACCATGGAGTACTCTGAGGTGCTGATCACCTTCCATATTTTTTATATTTGCACCAAAAAACCCCTAAAAAATATGAATAATAATATGATATTAGACTATTTCAGACAAAAAACATAAAATGTCTAAGACCAAGTCTCGAGAAAAGAGAAATAATATGTTTGATCATAACGAAGGGGAAGAAATTACAAATAGAAGAGACGTACTCAAAATAATAGAAATGTTCTTCTCTATCAAACAAAGGACGTATAATATAAGCCATACAAAAAGTGTGATAAAATTGTCAACCAAAAAAATAGTAAATGTAGAAGATTTACTATTACATATAAAAAAATAATGGAATCCCTTTAAAGATATGAAGAAAAACAAGTAGATCCGCTGAGGATAAAATTATCACCAATATGATAGTAAAGGTTCAACCACACTAATTCATATCTAATGAAATTATTCAATCAATGCTTCTGTGAAGAAACTATACCAATGGAAAGAGATTTCTGAGAACATTATTTTATTTAAAAAAAAGGACATAAAAGGGAGGTAAAGAACTATCAACATATCAGTCTTCAATCGCATCTTTACAAACTCATAATAAAAGTGCTTGATACACGTTTAACAACAAAGCTTGATTATATCAACCCTAAATCAGCAAGCAAGGTTTTCGAAAAAGCTACTCCACATCCGACCACCTTTTAACCACTAAAATTTTAATTGAAAATGCACCGAATACCAAATTATTTCTTGCTTATCTACTCGACTACAATTTGAAGTTGATAAGCAGAGATGTATTCATATAAAAGCCGATTGCATGACCCAAGAGAGTGCTGTATTACCACGTCAATGAACAAGAAAGGAATAAAGGGAGGGGACACGTTGTCTCCCTAACTGTTTACGCTTGCGGTGGTCAAACAAAAAAATAAACATGAATGGAAAGGCTTTTCAAATTTACAATATGTAGACGATGCAGTTATAACAGCATCTAAACTGGAAGAACTGACGGGGATGTCAAACAAACATGAAAATGTTAAAGATTAAAAGTTCACGTCAGAGAAAGCACCAAACAGAAGAAAATTCGTTGTTTAATTTTCACCAAAAATTATTCTACAATAATAAATTATGTTTTGTATTTAAAAATAAAGACATTTCCATTCATCTCAAGACTAAGGTGCTTTATTTCTGTGTACTGCCAGTTCAACATATAGAGAAGTAAATAATAGGGTATGGACCAAAAATATAATAATAACATCTTAAGAACAACTCAACCTGCCATGGAGGGTCACTGTTGTGAATCTCGTTAAAAGGCAGAAGATCAAACGAATGGATAAGGCAAGGACTAGACTGAAAACTGAAACTAAACTAACTGCAGTCAAATTGGATGCAGACACCTCAAAATAGACACAATTGAAAGAAGAGGCGTATTATTTTGAAATAAAATGTGTATTACATTTGGAAGTGCCTTATTGCTTTAATGCAATTTCAGTGCAAAGGTGAAACTTATGGCCCGACTTAGTTACACCCCCAGTCCCCAAGATTGCAATAATGGCCGGACGAATCAGATTCCCTGTGGCAGTGATATCAATTGACTAAAGCGTGATGTAGATCTTAGTAGTTAGTGTATTTATAGTGCAATAAAAGTGCGCGTATGTGTGCAATCAGTGTTTAAAAAGTACAAAGACAAAAACAAAACGGGAACTAATAGCGCAATCTTATTGAACAAACCTTAACTCGCAATACAATGAACAGGGGATATTTGGTGCAATATTAGGGACAAGACAAGTCTGATAGAGATGGAGTCATGCACCGAAGAATGGTGCTACCCTCTATAATACTCATTCTAACTATTAGCACACTTTGACAACAAGCACTGGGCCCCTCCAGAACAAAATGGACAAAGCCTTTACGCCATCCCACCATCACCACTTCAGGAGAGTCGAACCATTACGACCATGGCACAAATACATGCCAACCCATCCCAACGAAGGAGGACAATTACAATGCCCTGTCCACTTTCACCCACCCGAGAAACTCGAACAAAAGATGCTGACCTGGTACAAGTTGAAGAAATAAACATAACTGATGAGATTGCCCATCTTGTAGAAATAGATCTAGCATCAATCGAATTAAGTCCAACAGGACTATCAAACCCATATGAAGAGGTGGACGACCACATAATAACGACTCAACCACCTACCAACCACGAAAACCAAAACCTACCACGCCAGGAAATTGAGGCAGAAATTGCCATAGACAACATTACTCATCTGCCCCTCAACACTGAAAACCAAAACATACCGCAGCAGGAACTCGATACTGAAATTACCATAGTCAACGGAAACGCGACTGTATTATATCCCATTCCAGAGTCTCTGGTTTGTCCGTTTGGTAGTTGCAACACAATCTTTAAAGGTCTCGCGTGGACCGCAACAAAGCAATCAGTAATTCGACACATTCGTCAAATTCATAACACAGCCATCGACCAAACCAACTACAAATGCAGAAAATGCCTTCAAGATATAGGAATTCGTCCGTCCAAGCACAACTGCGAGAATGCCATAGTACAACGCTCCAGAGCCTCTGATTTTTTCTGGAAATGTGACTACTGCCCGGAATCGTTCCCTTCCACAAAAGCATTAAAAAACCACACAACAGCGCACGTGAGGAGGAAAATTAGAGGCCAAAGAAACGACACCATTCCCACACCCAGAACAAGGAAACATCGTAGGACAAGAAGAGGAAGCTCATCCTCGCATGACGAAGATTTAACATCTACCCAAAGCTCAGAACCCATAGAAGTAGTGCAGGAAACCGAAGCGACTCAATCCAGGCATCAAATCTGCACACTTCAAACAGCTCACAATCCTTCTTACCTGACAACTACCATGGAAGCAAATCTTGACAAAATTGCCATAATAAGATCAGCTTCACTACTATCACCACCACCAAACCGGCACAATCCAGACAATGATTATACGCAAAGAGCACACCATAACCAACTCGACCCCCCAGTAAATCTACAAACGCCCACACAAACAGAAGCAATTCGACCACTTACAGTAGAAACAGAAAGTAGCATAGAACTATCCGTGGAAGAAGTGTGGAGCGAGAACGGCGCAGTGCTTCCCAGCCAATCCACCCAAGGAGATCCGGACCCCGAACCCTCACAAAATGACTCCACTACATCGGATGTAACCACTCTAGAGGAATTTAATATGGCGCTACAAGCCATCCTTGATCAGCCACCGGCTGAGTCAAGATGGAACGAGTTCCTAAACATACTAGATAGGGTCCTGCAAAAAATCCAACGCAAATACAACATTAAAAAACCAGCAAATTCTTATAAAACCCACAACAATGAAGAACTTGCGCGAGCAAAGAAAATCCAAAAAATTTACAAAAACAACCGAAGAAGAGCAATACGCATTATTCGAAACGAGCCAACCAGGTACTGCCAAATACCGGCAGAAACAATCGAAAATCATTTTTCGAAAACCTGGCAATGGAAGGAAGTCAACATAGACACAGAAGACCCTCCATCCGACCACCCAGATATTGACACAACCCCTTTCAGCGAAGAAGATGTGCGTAGAAGGCTCCGAAAGTTCGAAAACTCATCGCCTGGAGAGGACGGAATTTCTTATAATCATTGGAAGTCCAGCGACCCAGACTGCATCACAATCACCAAAATACTGAACACCTGCTTAAAGTATGAGAGAACGCCAAATGAATGGAAGAGGTCCCGCACCATCCTGATTCACAAGAGTGAAACCCGGACCAGATAACAAACTGGAGACCTATCGCGTTGTGCCCCACAATTTACAAACTGTACGCTGGCTGTTTGCAGTCTAGGTTATCGACTTGGCTGTCGACTAATAATATTTTAAATCCCAACCAGAAAGGATTCACAGCGCACGATGGGATAATTGAACACAACTTTATACTACAAAAGCTTATCAATAGTGCAAAGCACGAAAAACAAGCATTAGCAATCGCTTGGATAGACATTTCAAACGCGTTTGGCTCCGTTCCTCACTCGGCACTGGAAAAAGCATTAAACCGATACGGCGTCGGAAAAAAATTTATCAACATTACAATGGAAATACTCGAGAACAACAGCACCCAGATACACTCGGCCGAAGCTATAACCGACGAAATACCGGTGAGGTGCGGAATTAAACAGGGTTGTCCGTTATCTGGGCCACTATTCAATATAGCGATCAACCCAATACTCGACCGGATTCAAACCAACAAAACACGCCATCCATACTAGCATATGCAGACGACCTTGTGCTGATTGGAAAATCACCTTCTGACCTCAATGAAAATGGACACCGCCAACGAGTTGCTACAAAACATCACCCTAAAATTAAACTGCAACAAGTGCAAATCGCTAACGATAGAACACAACAAAATATCTAATAAGAAGTATAAAATCGATCAACAACAAATCCAAGCCCTAGATACCTACGATGAAGAAAAGTTTTTAGGCCAACCCATCGCATTTACTAGGATCAAATCGTCGAAAGGGATGGGAGAACTTATTAAACTAGGCCTCGATATATTAAAGTCTGAGCTCGCTCCATGGCAAAGACTGGATGCCCTAAAAACATTTGTATTTTCAGCCTTTCACTTTTACATGAGAAGCGACTGTTTCGAACTAACCGAATGGAAGAAACTAGACAACATCTTTAGAGCCGAAATCAAGAAAACTCTGAACTTACCGGACGAAGCAACAAATGAATACATATATGGACCACAATCACAAAACCTCATCGGTATTCCCGTAAGCGCAGAGCTTGCCAACACCGCAAGGATAGACACCGCATTTAAACTTCTCACTTCAAGAGACGGTGCAGTGAGAGAGATGGCAAGAAGATCTAACAAGAACAGTGAGCAAGCGCACGCGTATCCTAGAAACCTAATTCCGAAACAATCGAAGAATTTCTAAACGGAGCAATGGACAAAGCCCACTTCAAAAACACCAGAAATGAAGCATCCAACATATGGACAGCGACTAGAAAGGCATCGGTCAATCTGGGCGTTGAGTGGACTATTCAATGGCCCCGAGTTCAAATCGAAGTCGCCAACACAACAATAGAATCAGAAAAAGAAGAATCGTTATGTACACGATTAGGAAAATGAACGACATCAAGCGAGCAGAGAAATTGTCAACACTAAAAACCAAGGCAAAACACTACCCTGTCTAGCAGCCGACCCAGCATCGGGGCATTTCCTAAAAGATGGTAAATACACCAGATTCGCGGACTGGCGATTTATCCATAAAGCCAGATTAAACCTTGTCCAGCTAAAAGCCAACCAGCGTTGGAAAGAAGGGAACCGAAATTGCAGAAGGTGCAACCATGACCTTGAAACACTCCCGCATGTGGTTCAGCACTGCATGATCCACGCCAGAGCTATACAACTGAGACACAACAGCGTGGCAAAGAGGATTCGTGTAGCCGCGGAAGGGAAAAAATCAACATTATATCAGAAAACCAAACAGTATCGAACGATTCAAACTTAAGACCAGATCTAGTAACAGCCAAAGGAGACACCTCCCACATCATCGACATTGCAATTCCATTTGAAAACGGCGAGGAAGCTCTCCAGGCAGTCCGAGACGAGAAGATAAGGAAATATGGTATCATCCAAAACTATCTGCAAAATCAGTACAGAGAAGTCACCATTGAACCAATATTAGTAGGAGCATTAGGCGCATGGGACCGCAAGAACAACAAATTCGTAGGACAACTAGGATCGCGAAGATATATAAAACCCTCAAAAACTATGCGTTAGCGACTGCATAAAATGGACGAGAGACATCTACACAGAACATTTAACAGGACAAAAACAATACACATGAACTATTTCTTTAGAATGATATGTAACAGCTATACTTCACAAAATGTATATATTTGACCTAATAAAATCTGTTCTTATCAGCTTAATATCTGATACGACCCGCATGCGGGTCCAGTATATTAAACTGATTTTTGGAAATTGACAGAGGATCGGGGCTTGCTCCAACTCCGTCACGGGTTGGCCCGGTATTGCAGTACCTCCGGGATCGGCCCACATTAATGACTAAACAAAAGAGGCGACAATATGAGTGTGGGGAGGGGAACCCCCTGATTAAATAACAAACTCTATCGTGTTCTGCCCCAAGATTTACAAACGTATGCGGGCTGCTTGCAGTCTATGTTATCCAACGACTTGGCTGTCGACTAACAAACAATTCTTATATTCCTAACCAAAAAAGATTCCAGCCCACGATGGAATAATTGAACATAACTTTCATACTACAAAAGACTTATTGCAAATAATAAAAAACAATCATTAGCAATAATCGCTCTTGGATGAACATCAAACGCATTTAACTCCCTTCCGAAAAAGCATTGATACGGCGTCGGAAGAAATTTATCAACAACAATGAAATACACGCTGCCGAAGCTATACCGACGAAATACCGGTGAGATGCGGAAAAAACAAGGTTGTCCGATATCTGGGCCATTATTCAATATAGCGAGATCAACCCAATACTCGACCGGATTCAAACCAACCAAACTAGCATATGCAGAGACGACCTTGTGCTGATTGGAAAATCACCTTCGACCTCCAGGAGGTTATAACATTTTTTGATAATGGTAGCATACTAATAGATCCTACTTTTCAAAAAACATTATTACATTTCATCATGCACCAGATCGCTTATCTTAAAATAAAAGTTAATCTAGGCAATAGTGACGCATCTCAGGTATTAAAATTTAAACGTACAAACAATATAATAAATTACTCAAGAAATAATTAACGAAAATAAACATTCAAAATCATTTCTATTAACAATATACAAATGCGGCGGTTTTGTATGTTTTAATAAATTTTTTTAATAAGCAACGTATACAATAATAATATGGAACAAAAATTAAAATAGAGAAGGATAATCTTAAGATTGTTACAGTGCGAATATACGGTACAAAACATTATCAAGTAAAAGAGATAATTAATTTATATATACGTTGGTAACTGTTGTAATTTTGAAAATTTAAATTTATTAAATTGTTTGGACCCGAAGCACCCACATAACTAACAGTTTTCCCTAAGTAGTCAAAAACAATTTAGCAACTAGTAAAATTGGGTACAATGAAACTCCATGAATCTCAACGTAGGTCGGGATTTTCGTTAATCTGTTTCTTGATGCGCAAAAGTATGGTTGTGTACCACTGATCCAAACGTGCTATGGAATCATATTCTTTGACGGCATCTGTAAATGAATCTATGTTTTGTTCTTCTAGATGCTCTATTAAAGTTTGTAACAATTTATATTCGCGAGAATCTTGAAATGCGGGGTATATTTGTGTGTATCGTTTCAAAGCATGTTGAGCATTCAATAAATCTACACAAAGATGGCAAAGAGCGGCACGAAACAAATATTCTTTCGAACTGTATTTCAATAAAGAGCTTTCTAAAGATGATAATGCTACTTGTTCGTAAATTTCAATCGCTTTTTGGTAGTTTTCTGATTGGGCTGCATATTGAGCCACTTTAAGTAGGCATTTGTTCGCAGAAGAATTGCTCTCCTCACCCCTAAAATAATCGGCAGCTTGTTTATAATGTTGAACTACACGTTCCAAGTCGATGGCATCAATTTCATACATTTCGGCAATAGTCTGATGATGCTTTGCAGCTAAGGTGAACCGACTCATGTCAGTGTAGATTTCGATTGCTTTAGCAAACAATTCACAGCTTCGTTGATATCTGATTTCTTGTAACAGTTTGCTGCGTCAACATAGTTAGTGGCTGCATCATGACGAGAACCAGCTTTTGAATGTAGGGTAGCAGCTTCGCAGAATGCACTACCCGCTTTACCCCAGTTCTTTGCCATTTTAAACAAATTAGCAACACGCTGATAGCACTCGATCGCATCCTCGACCTTACCAGATCCTCCAAACAAAAAACTAAAAAATCCTTTAGAACCGGACAGCTTCTTCTCTGCCTCCGCGATGAGATGTTGTGCCTTTTGTTCGTTGGATGCCATCCTGTGTAAGACTCAAATACAATAAAAATTAATATATTCCGCTAATGATTCTTTTCTACTCAATACTGACAGCTATAAAAAAAAAAAAGAAAAAAAAGTTTACCGGGCAGCTAGTACCTACTAAAAATGTTAAATCTTTCTCAATTTTAATTTTCTCACGATGTTTCTTTTTATTTCCATGCGTTATAAATACACGTCTACGTTATTAGGGTTTCATAAAAAATCCACTAACCGACAAGTACAAGTACGAGCCGCCAATCACTTGTAGACGTATTAATAATTTACTTTTAATATCAATTAAAATGTCTGGACACGAAAAAAATACACCAGATTACGATCCTAACGAATCAAAGTAAATAATAAAACTACGAGAGTTCCCTATTAAACACTACAATTTAAATAAACCGCTTTAAAAAATCCCGCTTTTACCACACCGGTCATACGAAAAGTAAGGTTGTGTGCCCTCCAATCGCTCGAAACGACGGATGGTGCACCATTGGTAATATCAGCTATTTCCTTTAGATTTAATAGCTTAGACATGTTTCTGACACATGAAAACAGAATACAGAATTATCAAAAGTAACCATAGAAACAAAAATTTACCGTCCATAAACACAAATTGTGTCCATAAATGGTGTTGTTAAACTAGAAAAACTCATTTTTTTCTTTTGTTGAACTTTATTTAAGAGATTTAGTATCATTTCATTGTTATTGAAATTTAATAAAATATTATAAACTGCTAGAACACTGTAATCGGTTCCTTTAACCAGGATTATCCGGATCCGGTGATCCATTTAGATGCATTTTTTAAAATGAAAACTGAATATAAACAATTTTATTATCATACAAAAAATAATTCTTTACAAATATTTCTTAAGATGATTACTTTCAAATGTTCGCCGTAACTACGGTTAACATGATCCATCCAATTTTCAATGACGCGTTTGATATTTCGGGTGATATTTGGCCAATGACTCGAGTAATATTGGCCTCCAATGCCTCAATCGTAGCCGGCTTATTCAAGTATACTTTAGAACTTACATAGCACCAAAGAAAGGTGTTATGTCAATTCACTGGTCTAAAGCGTGAAATGATCTGTTCACCAAATCGTACTCGTAGTAAAGCCATGGTTTCACGGGCGGTATGAACCAAATTTCGTCGAGATCACGGGCTTCAATTTTAGGTATCATATGGTCTGTTATCATGGAGCGATAACGATCACCATTCAGAGTAACATTTCGGTCGGCCAGTTTAAGAAATATGGACCGATTTTTCCACAGACTGAATGGGCTGTGCCGGACTAAGTCTTTCCATTATAAAAAATGTCAAACACTACTGAGAAAGAATGTCACTTCAGTTGACCCGACGCATGCGCGATATGCAATTAAATCCCCATCATAAAAAGTACAACTAAATGACCCTTTACAAATGAAGTTGATTGACAGTAAACACAGTTCTCTATCAAAAAAATAGTATATTATATTATCTGATTTTTTAAGCAGTTTGTTGCATTTTATAGTGATTTGTTTCATTAGTTCCTCTGGTGTATTTTCTCTTGAGTTTAGTTTTAAATTTTCAGGTGTTTCTTTTAGGGTTTGTATTATGTTTCGATTTATTATCCATCCTTTATATTCTTTTTTCTCTTTTTCTTTATTTTTTATTTCATAGGTAATTGTGTGATGGTCGCTTAGATTTTCTTCTTCCGCTCTAACGTACCAGTTTTGTATACTTCAGCTATATCACTCGAGGCTATGGTGATGTCGATGACTGAGCTTCCTTGCGCGCCCGCAAACGTTGGTGTATTTCTTACGTTTATTGGTACGAGCTCGTTAGCGTTCATCCATTCTTCGGGTTTGTCCCCTCCTGTCTGTTGTACTTGCTCCAAAGATTTTTGATTTTGCGTTTAAATCCTCTCCTATGACTAGGCTGTTGTTGTTTTTGTATATATATATATATATATATATATATATAATTATTGAAGAATCGACTTTTCTATGTAACTTCTTTACATACCTGTCAGCAAGTTACTAACATTTCGTACGTGAACTCTTTCACAAGTCGACACTAGATTCGAAAATCTTATCATTTAAATATTGTGATCCCTCCAATAGAACATATATCGACACCTCGTTTGTACAATAGTGAACTTACACTTTCTAGTTCTCTCACTCCCGATGAGTCCCAAAGGACGAAACAACTGTCGGTAATTCTCATTTTTTTCTATTTACAACCTCTTACGTACTTTACTCAGGCGATTCATTAATTTTTATACTTCCAACTGTTACGTTGCTATAATTATTGAAAATCGACTATGTAACTCTTTACATACCTTTCTTCAAATTTCTAATATTTTCTACTAACTCTTTCACAATAACACTAATATCAAAATCTTATTCTTTAAATATTTATCCCTCCATATTCATATATACACTCTCTTTTACAATATAACTTATTCTTTATTCTCTCACTTTTATTCCTAAAACAAACATCTTTTTTATTTTCTTATTTTTTTTCTATTTACAACCTCTTACTATACTTTACACATCTATTCAAATTTTTATACTTTCCAACTTTTATTTACTTTCTATAATTTAAATACTATTAACTTCTTTACATTCCTTTCACAAATTTCTAACATTTTGTACTGAACTCTTTACAATACACTATTTTTTTATCTTATTATTTAAATATATATATATATATATATGTATTTGTTGTAAATAGTTTTCGAACTCTTGTAGAGTTGAATTTGGCGAGTTGTAAGTAGAAATAAATATAATTTTATAAAATAGGACTCCCACAACATTTATATCACAGATTTCCTTGGTTTGGTTTTTTTTAAGACTTATAAAGCTATCACAGTTTGTATCACAATTATATTTTGATGCGATTTTTATTTGGTTCTTGGCCCAATGCCACGTCTATGTCTAGTTCTTCTATCAATTTGGTGCATCATGCCGTGCGCGGATCTGCTTCTATTTAAATTCACTTGTAGAACTTTTATTATTTTGTTATCTTCTATGTTGTCGTTGAATTTTGTTTTTTAGTTTCTTGTTCTTCTAATCTTCTTTTTTGTTCTCGTGCATATTTCCTTTTTTCTTCTATTTTTTTTTATAGTCCTCACATCTACCGCTTCGCGTTTTGTGCCCTTTCTGACCACATGTAAGACATTTTTCTTCGTTTTCGCATTATTTGTAGGAATGTCCTTCTTCCCCGCATTTCTTACAGTTCTTTTGTCGGTTGGATCTTTTGCATTTTGTTTCTTCGTGGTGTATCACCAAAATTTTTTGCATCTTTTAATTTCTAGTTGAAATTCCGCTCTGCACCATGTCAGGCCTATTCTCAATCTTCCTGCTGTTGTCAGATTTTCTGCCGTGCTCTTTTTCGACTTTTACAGTTACCGCTCTAGTGTTTTGTCTGTTTGGTTTTACTTCTCTATTCTTATTTCCTGTTTTGTTCCTTCTGGTACGTACTGTAATATTGCATCTTCTATTTCTTGTTTCTCTACTGTTGCGTCCATTCCTCTTATTATTACGTTCCTTGTTTCAATCTTATCGCATATTTTTCTAGTGGTTATCTCTTCTATCTTTTCTTTAATTATTTCTTCCAAAGGAAAGGAACACCAACTGCAGCGTCTATTTAACCAACAGAAAAACACCAAAAACTGCATCAAAAACTTGACTAGTATCGGTATCGCTGATGATAACAGCAGCTGTTGAAACACGTGTCCGAGTCAAGTTTTTGGTGCAGTTTTTGGTGTTTTTCTATTGGTTTCTTCTTCAAGTTGTCTAGTGCGTTTTGGTCTTTTTCTATTGTGATTATCAGTTTCCCCTCTTTTGTGCTTTTGAAATTCGTTTATACCTTCCAGATTTGTGATCTTCTCGTTCCCTTCTTTGTCGCTTTCGATTGTTTGTGTTGTTTTGTCTTGTTTACCCTGTCCCTCTTTCCATTCCTCGGTTTGAGTGTCGTTTTCAAAAGTTATTTTCTCCACTTTTTGTCTTCTAGTAGTTGTACTATGGCGTCTCTTTTGAGGATTTCGGTTTGTCTTTTTAATTTGACCATTGTTTCTTTAATTTCTCTTTTCGTATTGTTACTGTTGTCGCACCATTTTTGTAGTTCTCTAGTGTATTACACGACTGCTTTGATTGTTTCTATCAGCTTCATTGCCGCTGGATTGAGTTTTCTCTTGTTGATTTCTTCTTGTACTTCTAACTCGCCGTATCCTGCTTTCCGTTTCCTTTCGGGCCCGCTCCACGAGTAGTGCCTTACTTTTGCCCCTTTGCTGTATTTTGTTGTGTGGTCTATTGTAATGTGAGGATGTGAATCCGGCCATCTCCTTTCTGTCGGTGGCGTCCTTTTTAAAGATTCTCTTCTTGCTCTTGACTTGAACGCTCCAAGGTTTTTTCCATTTCATCTTTTCCTTTGTCTGTAAAGATCGCATTTTCGTGTCCGTGCCCGTCGCTGTGTTCGTCCTAATTCCTATATCTGCTAGCGTCTTTTTGCTCCCCCCAGAACCTGTGGAGCTGCCCGACAAACTATCGGGGAGGGATTCTGGCTCGCGCATACTCTCTTGGGGTAAATTAGTTTTAAAATCCGCCATTTGGTTTTTTTTCAGGGTTCTCTCCCTTAGCGTTATACCTACCGCCAGGTCCATGCCCGCTGCTATAGTCCGTCGACATAAATCAGGTCGTGAAGAATAATACGAAGAACGAATACTCCCTAGCCCTCGGTTAACCTAATAGCACTGGAAGCGGAAAAATAAGGATGAAGAGTTCGACCCAGAGAGGCCGTAGGTAAGTATAAAGAGGTGGAGCTTGACTATTCAGACTAGTTGAAGCAAGATCAAGACCCGGCTGAGAAGGAACTCCGGGAGTGCCAGTTCCCCTGTTCGCCAGGTGTCAACTCTTGGAGTCCCGTACTCGTCGGCCATTGGTGCCCAGGGTCCACCACGAGGAGGTGGTATCGGTGTCGAGCAAAGGAGGAGGCTAGTGATGGCGCGTAGCGACCCATCATGTTTTACGCTTCACTCCTCTTTCTAACCTATCATAACCTAACCTAACCTTATCATTAATAGAGTATTCCAGAATGCCTCCAAATACATTTCAGGATGGCGAAGATAGGGCATACAAACAGTTCGTTACATTTAGTTCATCTTTACTAGAAAATAAAAGCTGTAAATGCAAAGTGAATAAAATGCTAGCATTTTGTTGCTTTGTGCTTGCGAAAGTCGTTGTAAAAGCGATAACGTAAAGTTTTAAACATTTCTGAAGTGCTTATACCTTAAACATAAAGACAGTTCAATGAATTATCTAAAGTGCGAAGGCAAAAGTTAATAAATGCAATTCAAAGAAATATTCTTTGAGATTGCTGGACCTATAAATATAAGTTTATTTTCTAATCAAAAGTAACATCAAACATAATTAACTTAGTGTACCTACAGACCAGTGGCTTGTCCATATGGTCAATGACCTCCCAAAAATGTTGACAATATATAAAAAAATATTAATTATTACGTGTTTTATTAAAAGAGGTAATTTACTCGCAAAAGTCGCAAGTATAATAACTTAAAATTTATCGGCCGTCGTTCGTAATTCATCCTCTTCAACCTTGGGCTGGCGGTGCGAATTGTCCTCATTGAATTAGATCTACCCGGAAAACGTGCAGCGCCCGAATAAACGCGAACGTCGAAACAATAATCAACTTCGGGTCATGAGCCGGATCCCGCAGTTTTCGTCGACTTCGTATAGGGTGTACAACTACGCTCGATTTTGGATTCGATTTTCGCGTGTTTTAAATCAATTTAAGAATTTATATTGATATGTTTTACTGTTGTTGTGTTGTTTTGTAAAAATACTATTTTTGATTCGCGTGTACATGCGCTATAATAGAAAATGTCGGTAGTGCAGAAAATTAAACAACTAAAAAGTGCTAACAAACTTAATTTTACAAAATTAGTTGAGTTCAAGGCAAATGGTCGTTCTTTGCCAGAACTAAGTTTACGACAGACTAGCAAAGACAAAAATAAAGATGTTCATCGAAACTTTTGCAAGGTAATGTACGATTTAGCTAACTGGATATGTGGTTGTGAAGTATCAAATGTATTTTACTGTTTTGTTTGTTTATTATTTTCTAAAGACCCGTCAGACTCGCTATAGTCCAAATCCGGTGTCAGAGATTTAAAACATTTAAAGAGGAAATAAAAAAACATGTTTCGTCTGCAGAACACATGAAATGCTCGGTAAATTTTGCAACCGTAGGAAATGTTGATATTCGTACACAGCTAGACAATGCTTACAGAAAATCCCTTAGAGATTTTAATGAGAATGTTTCGAAAAATCGCTATATTTTGAACAAAATTGTAGATTGTATAAAAGTTTGGGGTGCATTTGAGTTATATATTTTTTTTTAAGTATGCCTATTTTTTAAATTAATTTTTGACCTGCCAGTATGATTGACCACGAGCCGCCACTGATGCGTTACTGTATACGCATATTTAGAGCTAGTATGATCAATCCTTAAAGATGACTTCAAATTCCACACAAGATGGCAAAATATTGAAGGGAATGTAAAATAAGGAAGGGAGAATACATGCCTATTTTTTAAATTAATTTTTGACCTCCCAGTATGATTGACCACGAGCCGCCACTGCTACGGACTACAATGATACGTTCGGTTACTTCTACAGCACCAAGTACACTTTTTTATGTGGTTCATTTGTTGTTGGATGTAAAAACTATGTAATACTAAGTATTTTATCGTATCGGTCAAAAACATTTCTCCTAAAATCAGAAGAGAATGGATTATTTACTACATGTTAAATATTTTTGATTAATAACAATAAGTGTTGCGACATTTAAGTGTGGACTCGTGTAACTTTAGTTGGCTAGAATTATCGAAGGATCGACTTATGTGATTGATTAATAACATTTATTACAAATATGTAGATACATTGTACCGGGTGGCCAACTAAGAATGGACTCCGGCTATATCTCGGGAATTATAAATCTGACAATATTGGAAAAAAAAATTTTAATAGGTAAATCGGCTACGAGAAATCGCGGGAAATTATTTTCAAGTTCGTAAGATGGCCGCTAGGGGCGAAACTGTTATGGCCGATCATATCATTGGTTCTTTCACCAAAAATATGCAAATATAAATATATTTTAAATATTGCCGTAGTGAAGACTGCAAAACTTCTAATTTTTTTTTGCTTAAAGTATTTTACTCTCTCTTATAAAATGTAGTGGTGGGGAAACGTCAAACAAGTTTTGATTTAAATGGAAAGAACTTCGGTATAAGTTAACAGAATTGAACAAACTAAGTCTCGTTTAAAAGAGCTCTTCTTAAAGATAGTCCAAATAAATGTTGACATGATAGCTAGAGGGCGCTGTTTAACATTACAACAATTATCGCGCATTATCATGAGATTTTTAAATAGCACCCTATGTATCTTTTTACACAGTTAAATAGAGGACAAAATTGCTAAATAGTCGGTGCAAACCGCAACTTCCTATCTTTTTTGAAACCGAAGATATCAATAACACAAATTTAAATTAGTTGAAACAATTTAATTAATGCCGTCCTAAATGTTCAAACTGCCGTCCATCGTTTTCGATGCACTTAAGCATCCTTTCCCGCGTAAACCAAACTGCACTCTCTAGTTCAGCTACTGAAATAGTTTGCATACAGTCCCTTATTCGTCCAATCATGTTATCACGTGTTGCAAAAACTATATCTTTTACTCGACCCCATAAATAAAAATCCAGGCATGTTAAATCCAGTGATCTAGCTGGCCATTAAAAATGCTACCCCGTCCTATCCATCTACCAGGGTAGTTGGCATCTAAAAATTGATGAACATTCACTGCGAAGTGGGCTGGACAGCCATCGTGCTGGAACAGCATTCGTATTAGAATTTCTAGGGCACTTCCTCTAACAGAATCGGCAATTGCTCTGTTAAAACTGTAGGTAATTGTAGCCATTTAGTTGGTTATTAAAAAAGAATGGACCGATAATTTGCCCTTCTAGAATCCCTGCTCAACAATTTACAGACCAACGACCCTGGTGCTGAACTTCTTGCATCCAGTGCGGATTCGTTGACCAATAGTGCATATTATATACATTTACACTGCGATTACAATGAAAGGTGGCCTCATCTGTCCACAATATACGTGATAGAATTTGGGGATCGTCTGCCTCATACCCAAGAGCCAGTGGCAATGGTCTAGTCTTCGATCAAAATCTGCAGCAGACAATGCCTGATGCAGGACTAAGTGATATGGATGTAATCTGAAAGATGTAAGATGATCACTACTGATTCAACAGTAGGATAAGTATTAAGTAAACCGTTGTAAGTTTATAGTAGAGGTTCAACATTGAAGATTCGCTTACCTGTGCTCTTTGAGAATGTTTTGAACGGTAGATCGAGTTACTCCCAGATCCTGTGCAATACTTCTAGTACTTAGGTGTGGATTAAACTGCACATAAGCTAAAATATTAATAATGTTCTCTTCGGTACGTCTCCTGTGTTGTCTACGGTATACGGAAACATGGACGCTTCCAGTTGTTTGTAAACGATGGATAACTCGCAGAAAAACCTTTTTACTCGGGTGCCGTCTATCGGGATATTGCTGCGCATATACCCTTTCAGCAACTGTAGCATTTCTCTTTGCATTCAAAATAGACACCTATCATGTCAAATAACTCTTCGAGTGTTGTATGATGTCTAACCTGACCTAACATAAGCTTTATTATTTGTGATTAGGTATTACTGAGTTATATGTACCTGTCTCACGTGAAACGCCCATTGATTAAATGTATTTTGTAGCCATTTTCAAGCTATTTGAGAATGACTACTTGGGAGAAGTTGTTCACCAGCATATAAGTTAAGCACATTATTGTATCGCAGCCTGTTGGGTCTATTCATTCTGACATCGATATGATTTACGATACTAGTTTTTGGTTTACATGAAAGTACTCGACGAGTACTACACCATGGCAAAGACAGTGTTTCAAGATTCGTAGAGGAAACTGATCCATATTTCGCAAATTACTGGATGAGGCAGTTTCTTCACAGTTACCAATTTTAGAATGCTGAGTACAATAACGTTAATACTAAGTTTGATCTTTTTTACTTGTTTACTTATGGTAAACAATTCTCCAACCACAGATTCACCGAAATTACTTGTAGTATTTTTCACCGAATGCTTAGGCACTAACAGTTCCACTCATATATAAAAAATGTCATCTGTTTATACAAAAATCGTAATTTGCTATGAGATAAATTATGTTACCATGGTGAGTTCATTTAAAGCTATTAATGGATTAACAATGTACGTCCAGTGTACAAAATGTGTTATACAAATTAGAAAAATTTCAAATTTCAATTTATTGTAAGTTCGTCTTGAAGTTTATACTTGTAAAACTGAAAATATAAAAATAAATAAGCGTTGGTAGAAAATAATTCGGAAGGTATGAAGTATTTTTAGTCTCCAATATTTATTTATTAGGCACAACGTATGTATTGTATGGACAAACAATGTACGTGAATTTCGGTTGTACATTATACGTACATGAATGTTTGTCCTTCGAATGCCTATTTTTGTTACATGGACGTAACTACGTAAAATGGGCCGAAAATGTACGTCTAGTGTACAAAGTGTGTTATATGGGAATGAACATTTTTGGTCTAGTGAATACACGAAAGCGACTGAATTTCATAAAAAAGTGATTTTACCAAAACTTCTTGCAAGAGTTTACACTAAGGATACTACACAACCGTGGTGTATTTGGAATTCAATGGATGATGGACGTCCAATGATAAAATGTGAATATGACACCTGTAACATTCAGTGGTTTCATGTAGAATGTGTGGGATTAGATACTTTACCTAATAGCATGTGGATGTGCGCCTCATGTCAACATCATCCTGTTGAATTGTATTAGGATCAATATGTACTTACACATTACTTATATTTATTTCTAATTCTAGTTTCGTATTATAGTTTGCTGCAATCTTCTAAAGCTAACTTTTCTTAAAAGTATATTATTTTGTAGTCATAAGTAAATCCTATGTATTATTCCAATTATAAGAGTTCCTATAAAGGTATAATAAGTGGGCACAAATTTCTTAAAGCTGAGCAAACTACCACCACTTTATTAATAATTGGCTAAGATTCTCCACTTGACACCAAACTTATTGGGACAGTGTCACATAGAATTCTATATTTTCGTCGAATTGTCCCAATAATTTTTTCTACATGAATTTGTACATAAGCAAGTGATCATGTTGTTTCTATTTCTGCATGATGTATTTGTGATTTATCTTTTGTAAATGCTGGAGTTTTAACTGTTGGCTGAAGAAGTTGCACATATTCGCTAATCAAAAATCGTCTGTCGGCCAAAATAATGTCTCCTGGACTCAAATGATTTAAAAATTTTGAATTCTCAACATTGAATTTATCAGAAGCCCGACCACCCCAAGTTTCACTAATAAAATAAATCGAGCCTTGTGGCGTAATACCTATTAAAAGGTTTAATTGAAGACTGATGCTTATAAATTCGACCAACAGCAGCAGTTAATAAATTTGATGGTTTCTCGATAAACACCTCAAAGCAATCAACACTTGTTTTTTCTTGAAAAGTTTCAATAAAACTATTAGGTATACTTTTTTGTAACACCTCTCTTTCTGGCCAAATAATTAAATGTTTGAATCAGTTGAAGGACTTATACCAAATCTGTACACAATATCTTTGAAATCGAGGCTTAGTCTTAGCTTTACAAACGTCAATATTATTTGTTGAAGAGCACTTACATTGGTAATATAATGAATTTCAACATACGTACTACTAATAATTATTTACAATTTTATAAGCCGGTGTAATATTTAGTTTTAATATCGTTATTTCCAAATCCATCATATCCAAACTAATTCTCTCTCATTTTTTCTGTAAAATGGAACAATGAGAAGCGGAAAGCATCAATTCAGGCACATTTGCACATATTAAATCAGTCTCGCAGTTCTTGTTATTTTCATTTTAATATTATGTAACCAGAAGTAGAAGGCTCTGATTCAATTAAACCTTAAAAAAAAGCTACTAAGAACAAAGTCATAATACTAATAATAGCGAATTATACGAAAAAAACATGGGCAGAGTGGTATTTGCTAAAAGCAAACATACCTAATTTGTTAACGGGGGAAAAAAGGCAGGTTGAGCATGCAAAATATTCAATTACTATTATCTATATGAGTAACTGGACCTCTCACCGGTTCAGATATTGTTGTTTGCTTTTTTTGTGTTATCCTTTTCTTTGCCCTCTCAAAAGGATTTATTTTCGTTGATTTGCCTAAATGATTATCACTATATCCTAAATTTATGTTTGGTATCCAATCGGGATTATTTACATCTTCTCTATTAGCTGGTTTACCTACGCTGCCTGTATTAACAGGTGATTATATAGTCATTAATATACTAACCATTAATAAAATGTTTACTACATACAGTAGCATTTTTTAACTTAGAGTCAGTCAAGTCCTTTCTTTTAATTGCATTTATCCACTTCGCACGTCGCACCTTAGACAATTCGTTTAACTGGTGTTTATGTTTAAAGTTTAAGGACTTTGGAAATGGGTAAAACTTTACACTATCTCTTTCACCGCGACTTCCACAACCCACAACGCAACAAAATGCTGGCATTTCACTCACTTTCCACTTTATTTTCTTTAATAAACGTTAGTAAAGATGAACTTTCTTTAATAACTAAATGTAAACAAACTACTTCTATGCCCCATTTTCGCCATATTGGATTTTTATTTGAAATCATAGACAAACAACGTTGGATAGATGTGCGACTCGCCGTTATTAAAAACACAACTAAGTTTAACGGGACATCTAGCGAAATTTCACAGTACTAACTATTAAATTGACGTAGAAATCTGTACGATTTTTTATTTTTTTATTTTACAATTGGTGGGACTATTGAATATACGTGAAAGTTTACTTTTCTCTTTTTTTAAACATACATAAGAAACATGTACCCAATATGAAAAAAAACAGGATTATAGTTATAGTATAAAATTGAAGGACAAATATTTGAATGAAGATAAATAACAATAAAATATTACAATATTAATTGCCAATAGAACGTCATAGTAATCTTAGCATTAAATCATTTTCGTTGGTGTTAGTAGACAAGTTTTCAATTCTTTGTAACCATATAGTCCTGAGGTCCACGTTCTTTGGGATTGCAAACCTAACATTGCAAAAAGGAAAAACAATCCTCTAATTTCTACCAGTTGCAAGAAATTATAAACACTTACCGACGTGTAACATTGTCAGAACATCCAGGTACACGACATGGTCTAATTCGCGAACTCATAATAGACAACACAAAACAACCACCTTTAGACAATAAAAAACCGAATGCATAAATAAAAGATATATACCGCGTTGTTCAGCGTTGTTTACATAGACATACAACGTTGCTATGATATACCGGTACCGGATGTAAGAAATAGGGTTTTTATTGTTATTTTTAATACGCAAACATAGGTGGCTCAAAGAACGACATGGACTAGCGACACCTATTGTATGGATTTAGTACACTCGTCGCTACATCACAGTACTAAAACACTATTGTAAACAATTCTATGTTACTTCCTAACCCCTCTTTGACAGCATTATGGATTACTCTATTTTCAAATCGTTACCACAGAGTAATATATTAAAGAATGTAAGCTTTCGCGGCTGTTGTCACTAAGATTATTATCTTCCGGGTTGAGCCGTGTTCGACCTTCTTTCCTACGTTCTCTGCTTGACGTTTCGCTAACCATGCTGTTAGCTTCTTCAGAAGTTATTCTAAAGACTGATGTTGTTGTCTTCTGCTCCTCGTTATATACCTATCTCCTTTTAACTTGGTGTAAAGTTGTGGATCCAGTAGCAATTTGATTTTCATTTTGTAGTCTTCGGTGTTCATGACTACTGTAGCGTTGCCTTTATCTGCGCGTGTCACCATGATTTCTTGATTGCTTCTGAGTTCTTTTAATGCAATTTCTTCTGACGAGGTTCACAAGGCAGAAGAACTTCGACACGTCCAACAAGCCCTAATGAAGAACGGCTATACCAGAAAAGAAATAAGAGCCGCCTGTCGCAGGAAATCCGAAAAAGAGAAGGAACAGGTCACCACCTACGCTCGTTTGCCATTCATTGCTGGAGTAACTGACAAATTAAGAAAATCATTGGAGAAGAAGAATATCGGTGTCAAGTTTGGAACGGTTAGAAAAATCCAACAACTACTACCTTCTAATAAAGATAACCTGCCGAAACTCTCAACAAAAGGGGTCTACCAAATTGATTGTTCATGTGGAAAGGTCTACATTGGTCAAACCGGACGCAACATAAAATGTAGATTAACCCTTTAGTAGTCGCGCGGACCACTATTGTGTTCCAAGCATATTTAAGTCGTTACTATTCGTCGATGAGTGAACGAACATGAACTCGGCTTTCGGTACCTTCCGATTAACTTCTTAGACGTTGTACAGAAACAATTCGTATTTAGTTACTGTCGAAACGTATGTGTTATAGAGTATAAAGTGCACTGGAACACAATAGTAGTCCATGCGACCATTTGCGTTACAAAGTTAGGTACGTGGTATATAGCATAAAACCCCATTTTTAAGTTATTTTACACATTTTTAGATATGTCGCGTAATAAAAAAGTTAAAGTTATAGCGAGGAAAGTAATGCGCTGTTAATGCAATGGCTAAATGAATGTTCTGAAGAAGAACAACTAGAGTCTGGATCAGATTTCGAGAATGAAATAGATGAGATTCAAAATAGCGAACACGATTCTACTACAGAACAAGAAGCAGAAACCCAAGACAGTGATGCTAATGATTGTGTAGACAGTGGTGCAGAAATTCATACAAGTAGTTATTACCTAGGACGTGATAAAATATCCCAATGGAAGAAAGAAAAACCAACTTATAAAGTTCGAACTCGTGCCCACAACATAATCACTCATCTCCCAGGGCCTAAAGGAGTTGCAAAACAAGCTACATCCGAAATTGAATGTATGAAGTTATTTCTAAATGATCGTATCATCACTTTACTTACAAGTTATACCAACATTTACATAACACACATCAAAGACAAATACGCCCGTGACAGGGATGCTCGCCTAACGGATGAAACCGAAATTCTAGCTTTGATTGGAATATTGTTTTTGATTGGTGCACTACGATGTAGCAGACAAAACATTTTACAACTGTGGGACAATTCTAAAGGTAGCGGAATTGAAGCTTGCTACTTGTCAATGAGTGCACATAGATTTCAATTTCTAATGCGTTGTTTACGCATGGATGATATTCGGGACAGAGAACAGCGCAAACAGACAGACAAATTAGCTGCAATACGAGAGATATTAGAGCTGTTTATTAGTAATTTTCAGAAACACTACGCTCCCGGTGAGTATGTCACAGTAGATGAACAACTACTGGCATTTAGGAAATGCTCATTTCGGCAATACATACCGAGCAAACCGGCCAAATATGGCATTAAGGTTTTTGCTCTTGTCGACACAAAACTGCATATACCTCTAACCTTGAGATTTACTGTGGCAAACAACCGACTGGCCCCAATTGCGTAGACAATTCGGCAAAAGAAATTGTACTAAGATTAGTAAAACCTATAGAGGGCACCAGTAGAAACGTTACGGGAGACAATTGGTTTTCAAGCATACCGCTTGTCCAAGCTTTGCTTCATGAAAAACGATTAACGTATGTAGGAACTCTCCGTAAAAATAAACGTGAACTACCGAGAGAATTTTTGCCCACTAAGGATAGACCAATTCATTCTTCTCTATTCGGATTTATGCAAGATTGCTCCATTGTTTCCTATTGCCCAAAAAAAAACAAGTGTGTTTTGATTATCTCATCTCTACATATGGATAACAACATTGATCAACAAACAGGAGATAAACAAAAACCTGAAATGGTGACCTTTATAATCAGACAAAAGTAGGAGTTGATCTTCTCGATCAGCTCTGCAGTAAATATGATGTTAGTCGTAATTGTAGGAGGTGGCCCTTAGTAATTTTATATGATTTGCTAAATATTGCGTGTATAAACGCAACATGCGTGTATTCTGCAAATACAGGATATAAAAAAATTGTTCGACGGCATTTTATTGATCATATTGCTTGGGAATTCATAAAACCTCAAATTGAGAGAAGAGCAGCAATACCTCAAATACCCACAGAATTAAAACGAAGAGTTCGTCATCTCCTTAGAGTTCAAGAAGAACAGCTTCCCCCTACACAAAAAAACAGAAGTACAACAGGTCGCTGCTACCTTTGTGGACGATCTCGAAATAAAAATACGAGACGCTTTTGTGGAAGATGCAATAAATGGGTATGTCCCAAACACTGCAACGACGTATGCACAAAGTGCTTTGACAACTGAAATCTTTTATGTCCTTATTTTCTTTTATACTAATCTAGAATGTTTTATTTATTTTGTAAGTTTGCTGTATTCTTGTATTCGTATTTATATTGTGTGGTTCAGAAATAAAGTGTTTCAATTCGATAAATTGTATATAGATATATTACAAATTTCTGTGCACGAATTACAATATGATTTCAATGAAGACCAAATTCTGCATAGAATTCTATATTATAAACAACAGCATTTCAAAAACAGGATTCGACAAACCCATTTTAATTGGACCACAATAGTGGTCCACGTGACTACTTGTGAGTATTAACCACGCGACCACTGAAGGGTTAAAAGAACATCACCGAGACGCCAAGTCCAGAGCGGTAGATAAATCAGCAATCGCAGAACATCTACACGAAAAGGAAAACACATCATCAACTTCGAGGAAGCTAAAGTTCTATCAAGGACTAACAACTACTATCCAAGGATAATCAGAGAATCCTTAGAAATTATGAAAAACAAAAACAACTTCAATCGAGAAGATGGTTACCGATTAAGCAACACGTGGAAACTAACTCTTCACAAAAACAAAGAAAACAAATGTCGCCACAAAATTAGTCGATACCAAACAGAAGATCAACCAACCATCGAAAACCAACCACCAGTCACGGATCGACATCAACCAACCGTAACGGAACATAGGTATATAACGAGGAGCAGAAGACAACAACATCAATCTTTAGAGTAACTTCTGAAGAAGCTAACAGATGGTTAGCGAAACGTCAAGCAGAGAACGTAGGAAAGAAGGACAAACACGGCTCAACCCGGAAGATAATAATCTTAATATATTAAAGAATTAGTTTCAGAAGACGCATTTTATAAGAGTTGCTAAAATGCCTTCTGAAACGAATTCTTTATACTATTTTTTCTATTTTAATTTTTATGACTACGAGTGTATAACGATGAATATAAGGTTTTGAGGATTTATTACACATATTAAGGTAAAAAAAAAATAATTTTAATTTTTAAGACAAAATGGTGGCTCAGTTGTACATACACTGTAAGCGTATTTATTAAAGGCGGTCTATGGCCGGAAGTAGAAGTCTCGTACGTCTGCAAAAAATATATACTTTTGCAATTTTGGCATTAATATAAAAAAAATTAATTAATAATTTTCGACGAAAAAATCAACCTTAATTTATTTATACAAATCGTAATTGTTTATCGATCGTAAAAATCCTATATGCTTCAGTAGATAATTGATCTAAAAGATACAGTTTAATTTTCAAGTTAATCGGATAAAAATTACTCGAGTTCTATTGCCGGCCGTTTTTAAAAACGCGGTTCAAAGTTTGAGAATAAGTTTACTATAGGAAATTCTTAAAATAGAGGCTTGCTGATTTTTTTACCATTACTCTGCTATCCCAGCACCATATAAGTGCCCTTCTAAGTTCGAATAACTCTTCTCCAGTTCTTTCTTAGACAATTTTGAGTCGTGTCGACAGGTCTTTGCGATGTCCGAAACCGCACGTTCGGCGAGTTTGATACGATTTGAATCGCTCTCTAGGCAAAAATCGTAGCATTGTCGACCAACAGTTATTCCGACTGCATCTATAACAAAAAATGCTTGATAAACCATCATTAAATATAATTACTGCAATATTAGTCGCTATATCAAGCACAGCTTCTTGCTTAAGATTGTCTTCGGTGCAATCCTACACACGACTGCGTTAAATCACCAGGTAAGTCTTGCAACTGAAGTAATTTCACTTGAATACCTTTTTCACAATTAAAGTATCTCACCAACAAAGGTACTATTTTAATTTCTTTGTGGTTGGACGAATCGATCATGATGCTAACAAAATGTGCTTTGTGTAGATCAAGTTCCAATCGCAACTGGGATTCTTTAGCAAAAACATTTTTTACAATGGCTTCAGTTTTGGTTCGAGCTGCCATAAATTTGGGCTTAAACATGTTCGCTATTAGCTTTTTGATGTGCAATCCATCTAAAACTCTGCTGATGCTTGATGGTATGATACGCGAAAGTACCTTCCTTGGCTGCAATTAACATATTTTCAGAGCTGAAGTTTTCACTTTTGAAACAAGTGTTTAGTTTAGCGCTTTTAGACTTCGTATTTGCAGCTAATGTATGCTTTTTCTTGGTTAGATGAGCCTTAATATTGCTGAGACCACTGTTGGAAATATCAACATCACTTCTACAAATTTCACAGTACACAATATGCGGACTCAATTTATTTTTTATTTTCATAAAAGGATATTCTTTCTGTAACTCCAAATTAAAATGACACTTTCTTCGAGGCGGTGCCATGTTTACGCAAATAATGCACAAGTAGGTAACTGAAATCAAACGACGTTGCTTTTTAGTAAGCGAAACTAGCACAAAAAACCAGACTACATTCAACAAAAACAATTGACAAATAATATGTTCGCTTGCTGTCGAACGGTAGAACTCGTGTAGAATTGAACTTGTTTAGTCTTAGTCCGAGCGCTGTCGCTATTTATATGCGGCTCGCTAACTTCGCTTCGATTCTCGCACATTGCAGTTGCGGAGCATTCTGGGCTGTGCGTCTAGGATAATCGAGACCGGACTGGAACGTTCGGGAAACAAACTACGCGAACATTCTCAACAACTTCTTAACGTCGTTATTGCATCATGATCAGTGAATCACCAACAAGCATTCTTTTTAAATAAAAAATAAATATTTTGGTATACCTATTTGCGATATTTGCATCTTCAAAAAATCTTCATGCTTCTATTAAAGACCTTAGGACACTGGCAGAAAAGAAAGTACTGTCCTACTAAAATAAGTACGTATGGTCACCCAACTTGTATTATAAAACTACCAATTTAGACACAATACTAGTTAACGAAAACTTCAAACAAATTTCATCATTCTTAACTAAACTTAAAATAATCCCGTTACACCCTTCCTTACTAACAGTTTTCCTAAAAGCGTTTGTCTCACAACTCTTAAATCATTCTACTGCGTCCCTAATAGTTACCGCTATGATTCATATACACTACTAGTTGAAACCCCGTCCTGTCTAAAGCTAGAAGTATGGCTTATGTAAAAAAAAAATTCCTCCCACCTCCCCTGGTGGACCCTCTCTTCCCAACCTCCCCATTCTCCCCCGCAATTCAATGCTGATTCCCATTATACACTCAGTTTTGGCCTAAGATCTACAAGGGCTGAGTCTATAGAAAACCTATCAAACATACAAATTTTGCATTTTAGTGTATAGATTTTGTCTCAGACCGTTTTAAGCAAATAGCTCAGTGTGCAACAGCTGCGTAATTCTTCTAAGAAATATCGATAACGACCTTCCCCTTGATTGACCAATCCGAAATTAGATTCAGAAATTTCTGCTTGACGTACTTTATTTATTTACAATACTAGCTATTCATGTTAGCCTGTGACAAAATGGATGATTTTTGTAACGAATATGATAATTGAAGGCGTGGTCCCGCGATGTCACATGAGTTACAAAAAATTAATGTTTCGCTATGTGTTACATACAATATTATTTTTCTAATTTTGAAAAAAGTATATATATAGGTTGAAACTTTGCATCTTATTTAAATCATAACGTCGTTGAAATTATGCGCTCAACGTGCCGTTGTCTACAGTTTACTGATTATTATGTTAATCAAGATGTTTGTAATGTACTCATACTTTTTGTTCGTCTAAAGTCTACACCAAAAGTATAAATGTCGAAAAACACATGTCTCTGACCATAACGAAAGTAGGTATCGCTGAATCTATAGTATATTTACTTTCTATTAATTAAGATTAAAACATCAAATGGGTATAGATATATAATTTCAATCACATATAGTTATTAAAAATACATTTTTAACAACACACAATTAAATAACTATTTTTTATTAGAGTTAAGAATAGGTATGTTGTAAAAATTGGTTGATTTAATACAATTTATATGGATATATCAAATTTATGTAAAAATTTAATTAATATGATGTATTGGAGTGTTTCCTTACGTTCATGTCAACTATGTGACAAATTCTTATACAATCACAAAACGATTCAAAATCATAATCATACAACAATAATAATCAAAATTATATGGGAAATTATGAATAGTAAGTATCTATGAAGTTTATCATGCAAATATGTGCGTTTTAAGTCGAAATTTCACTTGTGCAAGGCTAAGATACTTACTCATACTATTGCGAATAGTTAAGTAATGTTGAAATGGTAAAGTAGTGATTATAGAAAAATGGCGTATCACATTCTATATACATAAATAAGATGAAATGCGTAATATAGAACTCACTACAAGATACGATTGCTCTGTAGTATACATTTATTACATATTTTTACACAGAACAATCCTGATTGTCATCCGAATCCACACATGGTTAGTGTATTGTACAGCAAATATTGTGAGTATGGGAGCGCTTATTACTTTGTCTAATAAAGTATAACATTTTTTGGTTCTGAAGATTAAGTGAGTTTGAACGGAAATTCTCTCATCTTACCCAATAAAACTCCGATAATACATTATTTACAAGATTATTGCTCGAAATAGTCTAACATTAGTATAGTTTATTATTACAGTAAAGTTTTTGTCGATAGAGCAAAGATTTGACTAAAGGATTACTATATCGTTATTATCACAATAGATATTCGAGATAATATATGAATAAACTAGAAAAGTGTTTTTGGTGTATAAGTGATCCTTTTGATTACTATCGTGATTCAAACTTCTACAAGAGCATTCGGTGCTTCCATAATAAACAAATTTGCTTAGTCCTTTATTGCTCATTCTTTTGAGACATAGATACTAATATGGACATAAGCTGTACATTAATAAACAATTTTAGTAATACTACTTAGTTCTAAACAAGCAAGTATTAAAATTGGTCTAACAATAATTTAACGAACTCTTGATCACACTAAGAACGTCTTGGTTCCAGTTTCTGCGACATTCGGTTAATATTCTTTGATTGTCTATCACACGCAAACAGGAAATGTATGACTTTAATTCGCCTTCGCTTTTCGGAGACGGTGGATCCAATACTAAAACAAAAATATTGCACTTAAGTGAATTATTGACTATTCATTTATTTAAGTGTTCAAGTACATAATACCTTTTAGAAAGGTTTCGTACACAAAACAAGAATTACAGACTTATATCTTAATATAGATTCCTTAAAGTGGAGGGAAGAAATATTGTTTATTTAATTTATAAACTTTTAATTTGTGACCGCTGTTAATCTTGGTGATTCATTTTAATGTACAATTTTGTTGTTTTTTAAATATTATGTTAGATGTGACTGTCACGCTCTAAATTTCAAGAAGCCCTAAAGAAGGCCGCATAGGTTGGGAGAAACGTCGGCACATTGAATCAAGGGTAGTGACTCTATTTCTTCCCTCCACTTTAAGGAATCTATATTAAGATATAAGTCTGTAACTGTAATTTTGGAGGATAAAATTAATTCAATTAAAACAAGAATTGTTAGAGCACAGACATCAATAACTATATAAAGAAACCAAAATTCGTCTACGAAAGCCATGACATTGCAAAAAACTTGAAAACTGAAATGATCCTCTATTAAGTGACCCATCCTGATGATCGATTTGTGCTAAATTAATTATAACAAATTTTACCAAAATCGTATGTGTAGATAGTATTTAAATGGTAGGGTTTGATGTTAAATACTACTAAATGTAATTTGTTGGGATAAGCAAAAAATAGAACACTACAGTTTGATTTAAATTTCCCTTCTTCTAAAAAATGTCGATGTATCTGCTTGAATTATTTATGGTGGCCCTTTAATTGTTTAACTTTCCCTTTCATACAATACACCTGTTTAAGTCAAATGTTATCCTCCTATTTTACTATGCACGCAGTTTGACTTTTCTTTCCCGTTTATAAAAAATGGTGATGACATCTGCTTGAGTTGAAGATTCTTTTGTTGGTCCTTTTACTTTCTCTTTGTAGAACATTTTCTTTGCATGCTTTTAACATTTCCAATAAAAGAGGACTTTCAATAAGTGCAGGCTGAGAATTATCAAATGATTCCTCCTATAAGTTTTATTTAATAATTCGTTCTTTCTTGAGGAGGGCACCAAAAAACCACTAAGTCGTTTTTTGCCTGAGTGGTTTATTGGTGCGCCTCCACAAAGAAGAACGAATCATTTAAATAATCTACAAACTTCACATACATAAAAGCACGAGAAAATTAATTGAAGCACGGAAAATTAACAAAGTAAAAAATACATAAAACATAATGTAACGCCCGTTACTAGTTAATTTTGTAAATATTTATTTATTTATTTTGATAAAGTAGTTGCAAAAGATAGCGCGTGACCGCACCCACGTTAAAACCTAATAGATATTTCTGCCTTTAGAGCATATCAATTAATAGCTCAGTTGGAAATGTCCAACCAATACTAACTAATACAGTTGGTAATTTAGTTAGTTCAACAGATAATTTAGTAGGTACTCGATAAAAAACGTTTACAATAATTGACGCGACAATTTTAAAGAACATTAAACACCGTGATGCTCCAATAAATATTAAAATGCTAGTAAAGATAACTAATGTATATATGTTACTTCCATGCACACTATACATCATAACAATTGTAACCTCTCAAAAGTCATTGTTGCGAATGCCTGGACTGCTTTTCACTAGATCTTTTTAACACACTTGCTCCAGTTCGTGCGCTAAAAAAACTTATTTACACAATCATTCACTAACAAGAATTTATTGTTTTCACTTTCCTCACTTACAAAGGGTAACCTTGGGATTTCATACAATTTTAACGCGTTAAAATTTAATACGTGTTACAAAGCAAAAGCAAGATGGTGATTATGCTTTCGCAACCTCGGATACAAGTGTGTGTCGAGTGCCGTAGAAGAATTTTGAGTTTTATCGTATTTTTTAGGGTATTGCTGCACTGTGATCCTTAGATTAAACAGTCCTCGCAGTGGCAGAATAGTACAGATCATCCTAAAAAAATTACTGCTTTGCCGGAAAGGTGAGGAATACAGTTTTTTGGACTCTATACAAATGTTGTTGATTGTGTACACACAAAAAGCAAACCCATAAACGCAGCATCATAAGCAACTACATTTGGTAATTAAAGGAAATAAAGAAAAATGTTGCCTCTTCACCACAACGCACACACAAAGCGTGTTTCAAATACTTCTGGGTAAAATTCTGGCTTTGAATAATTCAACCATACACCAAATACCACGGACCTGACTCTTTAGTTATTATTATTATTGTCGGCTTCCAAAAAATAAAAAATAAAGATTTTCTCTCGTGGATGCACATTCTTCAGATAGGGAGAAAGTTAGTATTGAAAAGTTCATTTCAAGATGAATGAAATATATTGAAAGTAACAGCGGACAGAATGATCAAATCGGTCCTGGCAAACTTTGTTGAATCAGCTAGAAACTTTGGTAGCAAAGAACAACAGAAAAACGAAACATAATTGAAACATTTTTCGTATACTACACTATGTCTTACATGTGTCATCTATATGTGGACTGTACACTGTGGCTCTAAGCGCCACTAGCAAACCATTCATAGTGATTGGGTATTCTGCAATTTCTTTTAGTTAGAATAGAGTTGTGTTCACTTTTAGTTACGGTCTCGTAAGAATTACTGCGTATCACTTCATATCTCAATAATATTGTCTAAATATAATTGATTATTTTTATTTCATAGTAAAATAATCGTGTCCACAAAAGGTCTCGTTTTTATTTAAACAGAAATTTTAATATTGAAAACCCTTATTTATGTTTGTCTTTTACTATCGTAAGGAAATTCTTTAGCGAGAATTTCTAACATACAGGGTGGTCCAACTTATAACGTCAGGACTTCAGGATTCGATAGATAACGTTAAAATAATGGCACTTTCTTATATAAACTTATACCCGGGAAAGCTTCATTTTCGAGATACAGGGTGTTGAAGTTTTGAAAAAAAAATATATTATTTTGAATATTGCCAAAACGGCTGATTGGAAAATTTTGAAATTTGGCATACAGTATGACCTAAAGGTCCGTCATGATTCAAGGGTAATGACGATAAATTATGAAAACCAGCGGCGGAGATATAAGTGTGTCATCACCTTTTTTCATAAAAATCTTTTACGCCACTGACTTTATTGCAAATCCAATAACGCCATTCGATGGTTCATGCAATTTAAAATAAAAAGTATTCTTTCAATTTTTGATACGTTGCGCCGTTTTCGATATATTAGAAGGTAGGTGTCTCATGTAATGTCAGTAATCATTAAAAATTAAAAATGTATCTTGATACAAATTTTAATCAAATAACTTTTAATGGAATCTAAACTGCAACTAATAACAACAACATAAGTAAAAAACAATAATAAAATAATCTAATGTATTATGTGTTCGAAATAAAAACCATTCTGTTGAATGCATAACTGACAGCGTCTTCTTATTGAATTATCTAAGCTAAGTAATAAGTCATGATTAACTTCTGCACACGCATTTTGAATCCTGTTCCAGAGTTCCTCTCTGGAGGGCACAGGCGTTGTGTAAACAATATCTTTGAGATGACCCCATAGATAGAAGTCCATAGGGGTTAAATCTGGAGATCGTGCAGGCCACGCAACCGGACCACCGCGACCAATCCACCGACCTTCGAAATGTCTATTCAGCCAAGTACGAACGTTTATGCCAAAATGAGCCGGACATCCATCGAGTTGGAACCAGGCTTGTCTTCGCATATTGAGTGGAATGTCATCCCACATATTAGTCTCCAAAAATTCCAGGAAGTTCATAAGGGCCAAAGAGATTTCCATTGTAGATCCCTATCCAGACGTTTATACTAAACTCGTTTTGAAACTTTCGTGGTCTTATGTCATGTGGATTTTCATGTGCCCACACATGTTGATTGTGAAAATTTACAATCCCTCTACGAGTGAAACATGATTCATCGGTCCATAGGATATTTCTTAAGAAATTTTCATTGTTGTCCAAAAGCCACCTACAAAATACCATCCTATGTTCTTCGTCTCCTGGATGTAAACCATGGACAGGTTGGAGATGAAAAGGATGACGATGATCACGTTTTAGCGCTCTTAAAATAGTGCTTTTAGGAATTCCAGTAGTTCGGCTCACTCTTCTTTGACTTGTCCTCGGATCTCTGTTAAATTCACGTAATATGCGGTTGTTTCTTCTTGCGGTAATAATGTTCTGACGATTAGGATTTCTAGGTATGGGCCTTAATCCATTATTAACAATATTGTTGTGCACATTTGAAAAACATGATGTTGTGGCAGGCGTCTGTTAGGGAATCGTCTGCGATATTCTCGAACAGCTTCAACCGCATTCCCATCACAAAAGCCATAAATAAAGTGAATGTCAGCATATTCTTGATTGGAAAACCGAAAAGGCATTTTAATGTTTAAAACGTTTAAAAATTAACACACCTGCTTTAAAGGAAGTTACTGACACTTGATAGAAAGTATTAATTCACGAAAACGTCAATACTTGGTCATAGTCAACTTCGTAAAATTAAGTTATTTTTCCAGTGAATTGCCTAGCATTGCTTGCAAAAACTTCAAATATCTCGAAAACGGCGCAACGTATCAAAAATTGAAAGAATACTTTTTTATTTTAAATTGCATGAACCATCGAATGGCCTGTGCCCTCCAGAGATGAACTCTGGAACAGGATTCAAAATGCGTGTGCAGAAGTTAATCATGACTTATTACTTAGCTTAGATAATTCAATAAGAAGACGCTGTCAGTTATGCATTCAACAGAATGGTTTTTATTTCGAACACATAATACATTAGATTATTTTATTATTGTTTTTTACTTATGTTGTTGTTATTAGTTGCAGTTTAGATTCCATTAAAAGTTATTTGATTAAAATTTGTATCAAGATACATTTTTAATTTTTAATGATTACTGACATTACATGAGACACCTACCTTCTAATATATCGAAAACGGCGCAACGTATCAAAAAATTGAAAGAATACTTTTTATTTTAAATTGCATGAACCATCGAATGGCGTTATTGATTTGCAATAAAGTCAGTGGCGTAAAGATTTTATGAAAAAAGGTGATGACACACTTATATCTCCGCCGCTGGTTTTCATAATTTATCGTCATTACCCTTGAATCATGACGGACCTTTAGGTCATACTGTATGCCAAATTTCAAAATTTTCCAATCAGCCGTTTTGGCAATATTCAAAAATAATATATTTTTTTTCAAAACTTCAACACCTGTATCTCGAAAATGAAGCTTTCCCGGGTATAAGTTTATATAAGAAAGTGCCATTATTTTAACGTTATCTATCGAATCCTGAAGTCCTGACGTTATAAGTTGGACCACCCTGTATACAGTAAAGCAAAAAAAATTAAAACCTGAAATAAAGAAATTCAATAACTCAGAAATAAAAGAAACTATGCAAGGATGTAGGAACTTATCGTCTTTACACCGTGTGACATAAAAATTTGATCGTGATGATCTATAATAATTCCTGTTTAAAGAAGGAACGAGACAAATTTTATATGTTCTTAAGGTCCCCATCGTCACTACAAAAACTTGCAGAGAAAATGAAGTCTTCCATCTTATATAAACCGTTTAGTTATTTTCTACAATTATTTCATTTTCCCGTTTCAAAATTGATCATCCCTTCTGACTTACTTGTTTCCGTTTCCGTCAGACTTCCACATCGATTCACCGTTCCACTTTCGACTTACGGTATACTCTCTCATATATCTCTGATATTTTAAATCACGAAAATATAGTAGATTGTCGTACAAGTAACAAAAGTCGTGCCCGTACGACGCGCTTAAAGACTAGTCGTATATAAAAAGGTTGATTAAATATCCATGACAACTTATTATAAACCAAATTATTTATCGATAAACAAATAATGCCCATAGATATTTGGTAGTGAATTTGTAAAGCGTACAATTCTACTTTACTTTATCCATTTCATAGCGAGAGGTTGTTTCAAATTTTTAAATTTCACAGCACGTATGCCAATGTTAAATATTTTTCATTCAGATGCTAGAAAAACCATTTATTATTGCTTGACACACATTTGTGCCGCAAGTTCCGCAGATCAAAAGACGGATCCTAGGTGGCACTTTCACTCGTAACAAATTCGCTTTCAAATATAAGTATCAAATATTATCCAAGCAGTTTAAAAGATTATATTATATAATTTTAATACAAGCTCCCCAAAGATATGTTGGTAGCCTCTCAAGCCTTCAAATTTCTCAATCTTACCCTGTTAACAACGAAATAGTTATTTACCTAACGAGTTCGGGAAATTTCTTCTCGAAAAAGTTAGGTATATTATTTTTTGTAACGAGTAACTGTAGTAATAATTCATAAATAAATAAATTCCCAGCGGCTTAGTTTTTTGTGTTTACAAAAAATTTGAGTTGGTAGCACTGTCCCGTCGAATGCTTGACAATTTGGTTTGCGTTGTCAACTAATACCAACCTAACAAAAATTACCCTATTTCCTCGGAAACTAAAAAACACCGCGGTGCGGAAAATAGAACTTCCCGTGCATCGAGAATAACCGGGAAATCAGTAATCTTAGACTATGAGTACAAATAGTTATTTACCTAACGAACCAACAGAAAAACACCAAAAACTGCAGTTTTTGGTGTTCTTCTGTTATATACGCTGCAGTTGGTGTTCCTTTCCTTTGATCAAGATGACTTCCAGGTCTACACTACGGAACAGGTTCTTCAAGATTACCTAACGAGTTTGGAAATTTCTTCTCGAAAAAGTTAGGTATATTATTTTTTGTAACGAATAACTGTAGTAATAATTCATAAATAAATAAATTTACAGCTGCTTAGTTTTGTGTGTTTACAAGAAATTTGAGTTGGTAGCACTGTCCTGCCGATTGCTTGACAAATTGCTTTGCGTTGTCAAGTAACACCAGCCAAAAATTTCCCTATTCCCTCGGAAACTAAAAAACACCGCGGTGAGGGAGAATGAACTTCCCGTACATCGAGAATAACTGGGAAATCAGTAATCTTATGCTATGAGTACAAAAAATATATTTTGTATGCTTGAATCTCCAGTGCTCAGTACTAGAAAATCGCTTCACCGCAATTTGTAAAGCCGAATGAATATAACTGGAAGTATATACTGAAAAACTGCCCCTTAAACTGAGAGTCTTAACAATTGGTTTTTCATAGTAACTCGCTGAACAGGATTCCGATGAAATTGTGAGGAACAAGTTTTTTCGGAATCTAATGTTTACCGGGTTATCCGTACCCTATACTTCTCCTTCCCAGTTTTAATATTGTTTGAAGACATGCTTAACTATCAATCTTGTGTAGCTCACTTAAAAATTTTTCATTTTGATATGATAAAATAATCTTACCTAAATGTCGACTCCTACAAAAACGGATGGTTCTCAAAGTTTGTGCCAACATATGCATCTTCTCAAAATTGACGAGGCCATCTAAACTGGTCTTGTTTCCTTCGTGCGTAAAAGTCATATCCTTCAATAACAGAGGCATAAACGGTACTATCGGTGGTTGCAATTTGCTGACGCTAACCCTGTAAGATCTATGGTTTCGACTCGGATCAATTAACGATTCAAACTCCGTGTAAAGCTTGCGAAATTTCGATGGTAGCTTTTCCCACGTCAAAGATAATCTCGAAATTGCCATATTGCTCAACCCCATTACTATGGCACAGAACGCGTTCAGATTTTGATACTCCTTGCAACTGAAAAATTAAATTCCAACATCGCGCTTTTTGTTGAAAATAATCCACTCACTAAGCTGCAAGTTTGATAAACTTCCTAAGTATTGCTACTCGTTTGCTTAAGCTACCAGTCATACATATTTCAGTAACAACCCAAAACTGCAGCTCGTTAAATCTGCGAAGGAAGACGTCCAGATTGGCTGTGATCTGACCGAAATGGTGACGGCCAAAGTGTGATACAAAAGTTCGTATTCATGAACACACCTACAACACTCACTTAGTCATTATATATTCTTGTTTACTAGACAATTACCAAAACAGATCCCAATCAAAAAGGGTCATGTAGTAAGCTAATTCCTTAGTACTAAATAATTCTAAATCTACATCAATTCCTTGGGTGGCTTCTTCTTGTTCTGATAAACAAGTCTGTGAAAACGGGTTAGTTTAATTAAAATAAAAGTTTCTGAAGTCTAAACTATGTACCAATGCATCTAAGTGGTCCTTGGGAGAAACAAATATTCTTCCATTTAAACTCAGAGCTGTAGGTATACTAATATCGTTGTCTTTGAAAGTGACTCTTTCGCCGTTTGATTTGACTTCCACGAGAAGTAACTCGTCGTTAGGGCGCAATTTCAACTTATCCGCTGCGCACAGCTTGATCGTTTCAGCCGTTGAATCCATAGCCAATCGCAAAGTGCAGTAAGTGTGGTCAGCACAATACACTCTGAAAATTACTACAAAAACATTGCAATTAGTTAAGTTATTTCTATTTCACACTTCACACTTACTATCGTCTTGCGGCATAATAATTGTTCTCGATTCTTTACTCCCGCTAAATAGACTAATCGGTTGGCCGCAAGGTGGCAATTTCCATCTTTGACCACTAGTAGCTTTTCTATCTTCCTGATACCTACAAAAACAGAGCTACACATTTTGCTTTCAGCTTTAGACAGCTCACCTTCTCAACTGCGTCATGACGTGATGCATAAGAGAAGCCTCCTCTTGCATAGCACTTAATTGTATGCAGTCATTTTCAACTTCACCCGCGAGGTCGTCCAAAAAATCCACAGAAGAATCGTCATCAAAAACTGGTTGTCGAATAGTCGTTACCCATCTATAGACAAACTGAACGACGCGGCGTTTGCATGCCAAGACAAATTCGCGATCCTGATTTGGAGAATCTATTCTATAAGTAAAAAAACAGCTAAGGAAAAAGTGTAGCAAACGTTTAACCGGCTTATGTAGTTAAAAAAAGGATATTGGTTGGCTAATTCGTCGACTAATTGATGAGTAGGCATGAAAACGACGTGGGTCAACAAAAAATCATCTAAGAAAGGATCTTGAGCAGTAGTCAAAATAAAGTTATCTCCACCACCAAAACTTCCGCGCCCATCCAAACGAGTCTCGAGCAAATGTTCTAACATTTTTTGTGGCGTCCCAGCCATTACGGTGTACTTGAAATGCGAAAATGATTGTTTTTGTTGTGTGGATATTTTTTCGAGAATGAGCACGTCCTTTCCGTGCTCTTTTAATCTAACCGTGTTTGCTTCGACGTCTCTGAGAGTTCGATTGAAATTATCTTTATCCACCCGTAAAAAATGGCAGTTGTTTTCGCGTAGTACGATAGTGGCGGCTCTAGAAGAATGCATTGATTGAATTGATAAAAAAGATTTTGACGGTTACCTTGGTGCATCGTTTATAAGAGCTAATTTTCCAAAATCGTCACCTTCTTGGAGAGTAGTGACGGTACCTTTTCCGTGAATTACTACATCAACCGAACCCCGTAAAATAATGTACCACGATCGTCCTTCATCGCCTTGATGGAACAAAACCGAACCCGCTTTTGGATGAGCTTCAAAAACGACGGCTGAAGCTAACTCGCGCTTGATAGAATTAGACAAATGACTGAGCGCTCGAATATGGAGAAGTTCTTCGTAAATAGTTTCTAAATCGTCAGATGTGCGTTCATGACTTCTGCAATTATAAGTGTTGGATATAAAATTATCTAAAATTGAACTTACGTTTTTCTTAATATCATGCGTAATACCGCGTCTGGACCACGTTGTATTAGAGTTGAAAGAGATTCGTGTAGCTGTTCTTCAGCCGTATTTATGTCTTCCATTGTTGGAAGAGTACCCGAACCATCTTCGTCTTGCCAAAAACGGTACAAGAAGCATTTATCTTTGAATCCTTGCTCTTTCGCAACTGTATTATTAAGCGTGTGTGTGAGAACAATATTAAATGGAAGTGTTGCGCACTTACCATGCGAAATTACGCCTTCCTCGAGCAAGGCTTGCCACATACCGGCGCCTTGCGCTCTCGTGTGTATCATGGGGGACAACGACAATATCCAGTCAACAAGTTCCGTACCAGGAGCGCATTTTCTCACCAACTTTCCTGACACCTTCCTATCTTTCAAGCACGTGTTTTGACCTAAAACACAAGTACGTTCGAACTGATTTTTTAAGACACAGCTATACAATGAATACTTAAAAGAAGTGTTCTCAGTATCCATCCGATTCTACCCGTAATTGCACTTGGGGCATCCGTAATCGGTTCTGCAGAATTAGGTTGGTCGGGTGATAACGACCTACGTGTTGGTGGCGACTTGGGTCGATGCATTGGCGATTTGCTGTTAACGCCCGGTCCAAAACCTTTAAACGAAAAAATTTAATTCAGACATATTTTAGCACGTTACAACAAAACAGAAGTTTTAACGCAAACTGAAGATTATACGAATAAAAATATCCTATGACGCATTTAATCACGGGGTTGTTTTTCTATCATCGGTCAGGGTTCAAAATATTAGTCATGCTTTGCACACCCTCTTTGACAAATGGGGAGGTCAATGATCACGCGTTTTTGTTTACATGTAACAGGTTACAAAATTGATCGGCGACCCGAAAAAATATAAATTCCGTTGCGTTAAATAAGATGAAGAATTTTACATTAAAAAAATTAATTAATGAGAGTCACGAACTTGTAATATTTAAAAGTCGCAGTTTTGTTGTCATTAACAAACTCCTTTGGAAATTAATAACGTTGAAGGCGTTTAGCTTTGGTTAAGTTACGTAGGAAGGTGTAACGAATATTTTGTCGTAAATTTACGTTGTCTTTGACCTAGTTTTTATACCCGTACGGTAATTAATTTTAAAGTTGTGCTGTAATACATCGAAACACTTAGCATTTATAATAAATTCTGAAGGAAACAAAAGTATTCTAATTTTACTTAATTTTGTGTGCGTAAAAGGAAAAGTATTTTAAGATTAAATAATAACGTCTCAAGTAGCAAATCCGCCTACTTGAGACGTGGCTAAAGACTCTAATGCTATATTACTTAAACCATTTCCTTTTCCTCGGACTACGTATTATTAACGTAGCTTAACTGTAATATTTTACAAAAAAATTGATTCATGTGAAATGTACAATGTATACTAATTTTTTTTTAAAAACCAAAGTAGTTTTTTTCGGAATAATAGGAATGTTGAAGTGGTTGGGTTAGAGGAAACATGGTTAGAAGAAAAACATTGGAAATAATGGGAGGGGAAGATGCCAGAAGAGTTTACATGAAGATCACAGTTTGCAACAGGAAATGAGTGAAGACCTAGGGCTAAAGAATGAATATTGTAGTTGTTAGAAAGCAATAGAGAGATGTAGAAAAAATGAAAGAGAAACAAGAAGAAAGTATGATGAAAACTATACAGGATGTCCCACCGGGAACGCCATCGATAGATTATAGAAAAACTGTACATGGGAAAAATTAGAAAATTTGGTAGTATACTAACATCGACGGGGGCAGTTCCGCTAAAATATTTTCAAGATGGTGACACTTCCGGTTATACCGGAAGTATGTGTCAACCTGCTTATTTTAAATGGAACACCCTATATATTATTCTATTTTTGAATTTTGCCTAAAATTCTAGACACATTTTGTGTATAATGTCCTATACCTAAGTCTAACTGTTTTGGACTTATTTTAAATTTTATGTCAAAAATGACGTTTTCAGACCTAAACAAAATTATAAAATTTTCCTATACTAATGCCTTTATTATTTAATTGAAATAGGTTTCCTTGTAGCAGGGGACCTATTTTAGTGGGCTATGTCAATATTTTGATAATAAATTAATACAGGCGATCAAAAAAAAAGGATTAATGTTTTTATAGCTTTATTTTATTTAGCATCAAAAATAAGGTTGACTTTGTACAAGGTTGTCTATTCAAAAAATTCATGGTTTTCGAAATATTGGAAATTTAACTTTTTTTTTGTTGCACAAATGCTATTGTATTTCTTTTAATATGAATGGTTATTCCTAGTTGGCCATGATGGCGTTAGAAAACAATCATCTGTCAAGGATCTGTAAAAATATGAAGAAATGGAATAGATGAGAACATAAATGGTCCGTTCGCATATAATTTGTTCCGTTGCTATTTTCTCAAAAATTTATTTTTCTTCAAGTTTTTTTTAGTGCGAAGATAATGTAAGGTGGCGAGGTAGTGGGAACTTCAACTATGAAAATCTAAATCTGTTAACTTTTTCCGAAAATGTAGGTTTTATATGACAAAGGTCACATAAGTTACCGGTCACCAACTGCGATATCCTAACATCACTAAATATATCAGCAAAATGTTTCGACTGTTGAAAAAGTAACTGTCAGTGTTTAATCAACTAAAAGAGTTTGACATTGAAATTGTGTTAATAACATTGGAGTAATAAAAGTAGATTTTATTTTAGGTTTCCATTTCTCCTTTCATGTAATGGCGACATAAGTTACATTTTAATGTAGGGAAATTGTTCTAAACCGGCAGCACTGAAAAGAAAAGTGCTTACGTAATCACAAGCTGTGTAAGTTGTATTGTGAGTTTGCAACCAATTTAATATGTATATGTGAACAAATAAAATAAATATCTAAAATCTAAGTACTATAAACAAGCAAGTATGTTTATTAAGGTGACTTAAGTTACCAAATGTATTATTTTATTGTTGCAATTCGAACGGCTGTTGATTCGAAGCCATAAGTCAACAGTATCAGTCTTAAGTACAAACAACGTTAGCTAATGTCACATAAGTTAACGTCATATGCGTTCAGTGGCGGCTTGTCCATATGGTCATTTGGTCAATGACCTCCCAAAAATTTTAACAATATATAAAAAAATATTAATTATTACGTGTTTTATTAAAATAGGTAATTTACTCGCAAAAGTCGCAAGTCGCTAGTATAATAACTTAAAATTTATCGGCCGTCGTTCGTAATTCATCCTTCAACCTTGGGCTGGCGGTGCGAATTGTCCTCATTGAATTAGATCTACCCGAAAAACTCGAAAAACGTGCAGCGCCCGAATAAACGCGAACGTCCGAAGCAATAATCAACTTTGGGTCATAAGCCTGGTCCCACAGTTTACGTTGACTTCGAATAGGGTGTACAACTACGCTCGATTTTTGATTCGATTTTCGCGTGTTTTAAATCAATTTAAGAATTTATATTGATATTTTTACTGTAGTTGTGTTGTTTTGTAAAAATATTATTTTTGGTTCGCGTGTGCATGCGCTATTACAGAAAATGTCGGTAGTGCAGAAAATTAAACAACTAAAAGTGCTAACGAACTTAATTTTACAAAATTAGTTGAGTTCAAGGCAAATGGTCGTCCTTTTCCAGAACTAAGTTTACGACAAACTAGCAAAGACAAAAATAAAGATGTTCATCGAAACTTTCGCAAGGTAATGTACGATTTAGTTGCTGGATATGTGGTTGTGAAGTATCAAAAGTATTTTACTGTTTTGTTTGTTTATTATTTTCTAAAGACTCGTCAGACTCGCTATAGTGCAAATCCGGTGTCAGAAATTTAAAACATTTAAAAGAGGAAATAAAAAAACATGCTTCGTCTGCAGAACACATGAAATGCTCAATAAATTTTGCAACCGTAGGAAATGTTGATATTCTACACAGATAGACAATGCTTATAGAAAATCCCTTAGAGATTTTAATGAAAATGTTTCAAAAAATCGCTATATTTTGAAGAAAATTGTAGATTGTATAAAATTTTGCGCTGCATTTGAGTTATTTATATTTTTTTAAGTATGCCTATTTTTTAAATTAATTTTTGACCTGCCAGTATGATTGACCACGAGCCGCCACTGATGCGTTACTGTATACGCATATTTAGAGCTAGTATGATCAATCCTTAAAGATGACTTCAAAATCCACACAAGATGGCAAATATTGAAGGGAATGTAAAATAAGGAAGGGAGAATACAGAATACAGAAAGGAATTACAGAATTACAGAAAAGAATACAGGAAATAATAAAGGAGAACCAAGTATGGGAATTATTAAATATAGAAAGAAATGAACAGAATATTGTATGGAACTGCTAGAAGAAAAATCAGAACGATAAGTAGATAAAAATGTAAAAAAATAAGAGACGGGGAAGTATATAAATAAGAAGTAGAAGAAACAATAAGAAAAGTTGAAGTATTCAGGAGGGAAACTGAGAGAAAAATTTAGAAGTATAATTAATAAAATATGGAAAGGTGAAGGTTTTACAGAACAGTGGAGAGAGGCAATAATATGTCCATTATATTAGAGAGGAGAAAAGATAAAGTATAAGCATAACAAATGCAAAATCTAAACTATATGCAGAAATTTTAAGAAAACGTCTAGAGAACAAAATGGAGAAAAAAGAAGTATTATTTGATTGGCAGGACGGATTTAGAAGTGAAAGGAGAGCAGTTGATGTATTTGAGCAGCGTTTGACAATGTGGAGAGACAAATGTTATCAAAGATAATCAATAAAAAAAATTACACGTAGATATGGTGGAAGCAGAAAAATATACAAAGAAGCAAAAAATAAAACTAAAGCGTAGGGAAATTTAAGTGAAGCTTCTGGAGAATGAAAGGCGCCTTAGGCAGGGATGTCCGTTCAGCCCAAGCCTATTTTAATTTATATTGGAGATTTGAAAGAGGAAATGAAAAAATGTTAATGAGGGGGAGTAGTAATCGGTAAGATAAAAATTTGGCTTTAGCGTATGCAGATGATGTAGTGGTCTTATCTAAGAATAAACATGGTGTATTAAAGTGATGAATATGCATATTTTTACATTACATAGGCATTGGAAAGTTCAAGTGGAGTCAAGTAATTTCAAGGAAAGAAGTCAGATGCTTCAGACGACTCATTTTCCTCCTCGCTTATCATTAAATCAGGAGTACCACAGGGTTCGATCCTAGGACCTTTGGTTTACATTATTTATACTTCTAATATTTACAAACATATCAAATATTGTAATATTGTATCAAATTGTAAGCTCCATTGCTATGCGGATGATTCACATCTCTATACTTCATTTAAACTAAAGAACTTAGTAAATTCTATGTAGAAAATAAATTTCGATCTTGACAACATTAATGAAATTATCATTTTCATCAATCCAAATAAATGCTCTCTTATTTTGTTTGGCAGACGTAAAGATCGCGAGATAGTATTTAACTCTTTTAATATACAGATTAATAACACATCTCTTCCTGTCGTTGCTAAAATAAGTAATTTGGGACTTTTGATGGATTCCCATCTTAAATTTACAACACACATAACAAAGCTCCTAACCTAAGCAAGGCTTACTCGACCCTAAAGCTGCTGTACACTAACCGTCACATTTTAAACCTATCTGCAAGAAAGGCCCTTTGCAAATCGAATTTTAATTACTGGGATGTTGTTTACAATAAGTGCTTGGATAGATAGAAAGAAAGCTCAGGTGATGCAAAATAGCTGTTTACGGTTTATTTATAATTTTCCAAGCCGACAACATATTGCTCACACAATAGTGGTAGCTGGTTGGCTCTCTAATGGTGCAAAGTAGGATCCTATATTCTCTTTGTTTTTATCATAAAATTTTAACCACTCAAACTCATCCATACTTATACAATAAAATTACATTTAGGACAGACGTACATAACATTACTATTAGACGAGTTTAAGAAGTCGTTTTCTTATAATATATGCATGTTTTATAATAACATTAAACCCAAGTCAAATTAAAACATGTTCTTTGTCTACGTTTTAAAAGAATATTAAATTAATGTTATTCAGAGAGATTTGACAATGTAAAGTATTTTGTTTTTTGTTTGTTTTACAGACGATTACATTGCATGAGCCTACATTTCTTTGTCTTAATCAGTTTCTTTTTTAAGAGCAGGAATTTTTGTTAAGGTTGCGCTTTTAGAATTATTTCTTTTGTTTTTTAATATTTAAATTTTAATTTTTTTTATGCTGTTAAGTATTTACTTTCGGTTCCAGGTGTGTATTACTTTGGTAGCTAACCAGACTGTTGCCTTGTGCAGTTAGTCTGTTCCCGTGAGCATTTGGCTTGGGTTCCGAATCTATTTTGTAATGAAGGTTTATTTGTTAATAATTTGTAGTACATTTTTTTCCTTTCATGTTATTTTTTTTATGAAGCCGACAAACGTTTATTATTATTATTATTCTTTTTCTTTCATTAGAAGTCTCGCCAATGCGGTTTTGTCTTTCTCAACATCTTACGGGAATATTTCCAAGCAAGATGGAGTGTTTTACATGTATGATTAGTTTGCCCACGTACCCACATAAACAAGGGTGTGAATACGTAAATGGGTCATTTATCAGGTTAAGACAACAGAGATCGTATTATTCTACAGGTGTTCAAAATCATACTTTCCGAGTAATTTAAGGTATTTCATCAGAGTGCAATGAATTAACCCAGTGACAGATATGGCCTTATAATCACGGTTTTAACTTTCCAAAGGGCTCGGATTTCTTCAGCGAGCTCTGAGTATTTATTGATTTTTTGAGTATATGCAGTTTGGATGTTATGATCAGATGGTACAGTGACGTCTATCAAGTGAATTAAACTGTTGGATTTGTCATGGAGAATTATGTCCGGTCTATTTGCCAGAATGGTTTTATCTGTCAACAAAGGTCTATTCCAGTACAATTTATATTGATTGCTATCAAGTACTGCGGTGGGTTCATATCTATAATATGGTTTGAACTCATGGATTAGCTGCCTGTCCCTTGCCAGTTGTTGGTGCACAATTTTTGCAACGTCATCGTGCCTGGCGGTGTACTCTTGGTTCGCCAAGGTGCTGCAGGCTCCTGCTAGGTGTTCAATGGTTTCCGGTACTTTACCACACATTCTACGCTTATCGTCAATCGATTCTTTCATTATGAATTTACGATAATTCCTAACGTTGATAACTCGATCTTGAATTGCTACCATAAACCCTTCTGTTTATGCCCTTAATTCGCCTCTTTATAGCCAAATATTTGATAATTTTCCATCAACCTCTTTTGAGATAGTCTATTTGGATAGGTACCGTGGAGTGGTTTTGCCTTCCACTCTCTTTTCAATGCATCTTCATCGTTGAATGACGGAAGTTCATAGTTTGTATCCGACAAATTCAATGGTGTGAAGTTGGCATCGCAGATACATATAGTCTTATATAATATTAGATGTAATTTACTTCTAAAGTATCTCTTCGTGTTGTTCACTTGGCGATGATGCAATTGCTTAATATCAAGGATTCCCCTACCTCCAATAGACCTGGGCAAATTAATTGTCTCAATAGCTGCGTTAGGGTGATGGATTCTGTGTTTGGTCATCAACACTCGGATGGATCGATTAATGTTTTTAAATCTGTATCAGACCATTTTATGATACCATATATGAGTAGGTAAGTATAGGCAGTGCATAGGTGTTAATGGCTTTTACTTTCCTACCAGAACTTAAGTAGAACTTCAATATAGATGTTGTTCGTTGATGAAGTTCATATTTGAGTTGTTGTTTAACCAGTTTCTGTTCGATGCCGTGTAACTAAGACATACCTAAATATTTATATGTATCGCTTCTGAGTAGGCATTCGATAATCTGATCGGAGGATGTATTATAACAATGTGCATTTTCTACTACCCTACCTTTTTCGATGTAAACTGACTTGCATTTATCTATGCTAAACTGCATTCGAGAACTGCTGCGTTGTATTCAGTAATTTATATAGCTCTTCTTTGTTACTGGCATACAGTTTCAAGTCATCCATGTATAGAAGGTGATTAATCTTACAGTCTACAGTATAAGATTCCTGGGGCTGTATAACTGCATTTCTGTTCTCCATTGAAGCATTAATGTTTTTAAGAGGTTAGATTGTCTGAGGATGTATCTTGTAGAGTTCCAAGAGTTTTAGTAAGCAATCATACGGGACTGAGTCAAAAGCTTTTTTATAGTCAATATACGCCATATGTAGATTTCTTTGACGTTTTTTGGCTTGCTTGACAATTACTGAGTCGATGATGAGCTGTTCCTTGCATCCCTGAGAGTATTTGCTGCAACCTTTCTGTTCTTCAGTTAAGATATCATTCTTTAGTAAGTGATCATATATCTTGTTTGATATCACAGACGTTAACAGTTTATATAGTGTTGGCAAACAAGTGATCGGTCTATAGTTAGATGGTTTGTTGGTATCGCCGCTTTTATGTAACAAGAAGGTTACTCCCTTGGTAAGAAATTCGGGCACAGCTTCAGCACAGGAAATAACTCTCTGTAAACATTGTTGTAAAGTTGGGTGGGTAGCAATGAGAGCGTTGTACCAGTAATTGTGAACTCGATCAAGATCGGGCGCTTTCCAATTACCAGCTTTTGATAAAGCTTGCTTGAGATCATCTGATGTTATAATCATTTCCGGCATATTGTCAATAGAGTTGCAAGCTTTCTGTTCTTCGTTCAACCAGTTTCCTGTACATTCTGTTTTTCTTTCCATTTCCCATATGTCTGCCCAAAATTTATCTGTTACATACGTATCAGGAATGCTATTTTGGCTGGTATCATCCGATTTCTTTTTCAATTCTCTATAGAATCTCTTTTCATTGTTGTCAAAATCCATATTTTGTTTTTTCTTAGTTCAGCCTCTTGTACCGTTTTATGCGTTTGGCCAGCACATTTAATCTTTGTGTCAAGTAATCAATCAACTCTGTTATCTTGTCGTCAGAAGGGCTTTCTTTATCAACTATTTGCAAGATTTATATATTATTATTATTATTATCATTATATTTACAGAAAAAAGAAATGTATGGCAAATGTAAATAATGGTTTTCCAAAAAAGAAGATGAAGCAAAAAGAGTTGACAATGGAGAGAAGTGGAGATCGAAAGTGTAGATGAGTGTGGATATTTGGGATACAGAATAAGGTATGAAATAGAATTGTAGGGAAAGTATGGAAGTTAGGAGAAAGAATAGTTAGGAATGATATGAAAAAAAGGTGGATTTTTGAAAGACGGTGATAAGTGTCATAATGTCTAGAGCGGAGTTATGAGAATAGAAGGAATGATATGAATTAGAAAGGGTTCGTGTAAGGCAATGGAAATGGACACTGAGACTAGAAAAGAAACGTCAAACTACATAGTAGAAGCAGAATATAATTTAGAAAAGATAAGAATACAGGTATGGAAGAGGGTAATAAGGTACTAAAAGAGCATAGAAAAAGAAAAAAATTGCACTTTTATGAGTGCTGGAAAGCTGTAACAAAGAAAAGAATAAACTCGGGCAAAAAGATAGAAAGTTATATTATTAAAGAGGAGGGTATGCAAGGACGAGGTAGACAAGTTAGCAGAAGAAGGAAGAAATATTGAAAAGTACATAGAAGAGTGTGATGAATTGAAATAAGAAGAAAATGGATGAGAGTGTTCTTAGAAAAAGAGAAGAAAGAATACGTATGTTGGATGAAGAAAGTGTTGAAAAGAAGAGGAGGAAAGTTAAATTAATTTAAATTGTTAGTTTGAAAATGTATTGCTTTCATTTTGTATTGTTATAGGAAACAAAATAAATAAACTGTCACAAAAATTCGTAAACATCACTATTTAAGTTAAAATGTTTTTATTGTTTTAAGAGCAAAATATTCTGACTTAGTTTGTACTATACTGTGTTAAGTTGAATTTAATTTGCATTTGTTAATAAATAAATGTTGCGGTCTTTTTTTAAATTGCGATGTGTCACGAGAACTTGTTTCATTTCTTTCTTTCTACTTCTCCTTTTCTTTCTTTTTTTCAAAACACTTGTTTGTGATGTTTAATTTAATTTCACTTTGTAACGGTATTTACGGTATACTGATCAAGTGACTTCACTCACCAGCTTTAAACCATCCCTTGGGACGCAGTCTTTTGCAAAACAATAAATTCTACGACCTTTATTTTGTTCGTGAATTATTTTCCAGTAAACTTTCTAAATCGGCGAATACCTAAACGCGTTACCACGAACTAAACTAAAAGTTATAATAATCTACTTACCATTGGTCAAAGAACGTTACTTAATTACACGACAATTATGGAAACTAACCACTACTCCCTATTAAACCACTGTTCCCTATTAGACTTCTTCAGCGGTTGGAATAGCTTTTACCAAAAGTAAAGAAGTACTTATTGCTTGTAGACAAAGACGCCATAGATTCATGTATAGCAACGAATCTTACAATAATGCCAAAATTGAACAACAATCGCACTCTACTGGAAATAGACTACCTTCACAAAATTGGTGTTGTAATTAACTTGGGTCAATTCAACTGTAGTTTTGCTGATAATCTAGAGCAATCAATTGAATTTACCGTAGATATTACATTTAAATATCAAACGAATGTACAACAGTTGTCAAATGAAAGATCAAAATAACTTCTAATGAAACCGCACATCGAGTTGCAGTTGTCCGATGATGAAAGTAGAAAACTCGCGCGTTTTGCGCACAAACAAAAATTAGTTTAGTTAGGGCATCCATAATCGTGTTAATAAATTACCGCAGTCAAGGAGTGCTCAATCGTTGAGTTGTTCTGTTTACTTTTAGAAAAATCGTCACCAGACGGTATTCAATTCAGATGAGCAACCAACGCTACATGTTTAATATCAAATAGAGACTGAAAACCAAGAACCAAAATTCGTCTCGTCATCCACTAGGAAAAAAGGAACTACAAAAAGTAGAAGTTAATAAATTACTTGATCGAGAGATAACAGAACTTTGCAAATCGCCATAGCAATCGGTAATCATTGTGCCAAAGAAAGACAATGTGGTACGCATGTGTATAAATAATTGCAAAACTTAACGCTAGTACTACAACAGATCACTACCCATTACCAAGAATCGACGATCATCTGCGCTGGCTTATGAATTTAAAATCTCCATCTGGATAAATTAGCACGGTGGGCTTTAATTTAAAAATATCTTTTTTTCGGGTTCCAAAATGTAATCGCTGATTTTCTATCGAAGCCACCTTGTTTTGCAGAATCTGAACGATTATGCGAAATTTGTAACATATGGACGATTCTGACCTAAAAAAAATAGAAGCTTTTAGAAAAAGTCTCGGTTAACAAGTTTTACCTAGTAGATCGACAGAGGATACCTAATGAAAGCCATAGTGGTTCAACAGCTAGACATTACAGAAAATAAAGAATTTTGTCCAGAATTAGTTCGAGTTGTTACTGGCTCGGCAAACGTGCCCACTTTTCCGACAAATCTAAAACCATCTGGTGTTTTACGAACGCCTATTTACGCCCAACGTTTCGAAATCATGTTAATAGATATATTTACACTACTGCGATATGGCCCCCTCTCATGTTTATCCAAAATATATCAACAAAGTAAATCAAATTGTTTAGTCTAAATAAAGCAAAATAATAATTACTGAGGCATTTCTAAGATATGAAATGCCATGAAAGATCATTATAACAACGGATACCAATTGATTAACAGCTGATCCTATAGAGCGAATAACCGAGACTTGGGCACAAAAAATCCAGTGCAATTAGGATTGAAATAAATAGTACTAAATTCCAATCCAAAGTTTATACTCCCACATACTTAAAATTTGGCAGATAATTGCAAACTTACGATGACACACATCGGGATAGATATCCATGTCATTGTAGAGAACAAAAATGTTGTTCCGGAAATGACGCCATATTTTTATAAATGGTAGATTCTCTAAGAAATGCTCGGAACCTACATAAAGTTTTCATAAAAGTTAATCTGATTAGTAACGCTAAATCAAAATTCTTACCAAAGATAGATGAATCGTATGCAATTTTAGAAATTGTCAACCCTACGAAATAATCGATACAATTTCTAAGGAAGTATGCAGAAATGCCATGTATATGGAAGCCTCAGTATTAGAACTGCATTTGCACAATTTCAAGTATTTCAAGTCGTAACTCATTCTTAAAGTGTGGAACGTCTATTGGGAAAAAATGGCAACTGTGTCACAAGATGAAGAACGTAATTTTACTATTGACAACGCAAATTTAAAAAATGACGTACTATACATAATACTGTGATAGTAGATGGAGGATGGGCTAAACGTTGGTACGGACATGGATTCTCATCCATGTCAGGTTTGCATGTGAAATTGAAGCAAAACGAACAAATTGCTGTTTAATGGTGTACGAAACAAATTTTGTTATGTTTGTCCTATAAAACGCAGCAAAGACAACTATATTTGTTTTCTTCCAAAACTTGCGAAACCGGGAGATTGTCGGAAAATATAACACCTCCTTAAAGGTAGATATGCACTGGTCGGTATTACAGCTCTCATTTGAAACCACGATTTTAATATTTTCAATGGGAGAGAGTACCATATTAGTTCATTGCATAGTACACTAATTTTCAAAATCCTGGTTCGAATTTTTGAAAAATTAGTTTCTAAAACCTAGAATCGCATGTTGTTAAAATTACATATTCCACAACTTTTATTTAAATGTTTCGGTTGTGATGTGGAGTTTACTATTTATGATATTTACTATTTCTTATAATCAAAAACTAACAATGACGGTATTAAGGTTATTTTACGTATAAATTAACTACTTGAAATTCATAATAAATAAATAATATTTCATTGTAACACCAACTAATTCTATTAATTTTATAACATTGAACCTAATTTTGAAATTCAAGTACTTAAAGTGCTTCGAAAAGTTTACTTCTGCTTAATTTGATCATGATCATACGTCGCTCCACTTATATAGTAAAGTAGGTCTTCACATCTACTAACATTAACAGAAGCATATCGAAAATGAAACGTATATCTCTCATAATTAGACAGAAATTACTTATAGTGGTAATTAAATACGTCGCACAAAATAGAACAATGGACTTTTTGAGTAAATTATATGCATTATCTCATAACAATGATAACTGAAGTTGGTTTTTTGATAAGTATGTAACCGTGAGAATAAGAATTTATGAATTTAAGTTTCTCATCTTTTAATGTAACAATAAAATGTATGCTAGATCAATAATGTTTCATTTTGTCTTTTTATGGAATACTTAAACAATATTATTTGAAAAATTACTCACAATATTTTGCCCTCAATATGTTTATAATTTGGTACGCAGGTTAATCAAAATGTATTATCCAAATTATACCCTTAATATTAACACTAATTAGAATATGCACAGCAAACAAAAAGTGTGCAAAAAATACAGTGCAAGAACCACGATGTTATCTTTGTTGATCAATTTGAAACTCAGAATACTGGAATCTATAACTTAAAACAAAAAACTTTATTGATCAAAAGTTTAATTGAAAACGCAGATTCCGTTCCAGTATTGATAAAAATTCAAAATCTATTCAACCGTTTCTGATATTATTCCGAACAAAAAACATTCCCAGAGACCAAAAAAAGCTCTAGTTGGAAATAAAAATCTCTCGTATCGGTATCGCTGATGATGATAGCTAGCTATTGAAGTCCGAGTAAAGTTTTTGGTGCAGTTTTTGGTGTTTCTGTTTGTTATCTATAGAGCATTTCTTGTATTCGTCTTGTCAAAGAAACACATGGACCCCAGAGTCTTAGACAATAGACAGATAAATATAAAAAGAATTTAGATTAGTCTCTTGTAAACCCTCTATCTGCATTAAAAGTTCTTTCAATCTTTATTTACCTTTTCTGTTTTTCCTCACAAACAAAATGATTAAGCAGACGTGAACAGCTTATATTATGTTTAGAAAACCGTTCCACAAGACTCACAAGATACTGAGATATACAGATAAAACATATATTTCATTCAGAATAGTTTTCTAACTTTCAATGAAAGTGAAATGAAAATTACAAGGAAGCATTTCAATTTTATTAATTACTGTAGATTATAGTTTATAAACTTTTCTACCCTCTCATGAACGTACAGTAAAATTCGAATCAATTAATAAGAAGATTAGCCAGAAAATGGAACAGCAGATTCTCAAGAATAAAAAATACTTTTTCTACTTTGCGTTTACAATAAGTGTATTCTAACATCGAAATGACGTCATTTGATTTAGGATAAAATGCTCGCGTACGCGAATAAACTACCTATATAGTATAATTTAGTGTATCGATGTAGGTCAACTCTCTTACTTACCTCAAACACTAAGTAAAAAATATATTTCTGTAGTCAAGGTAACTAGTATTTTATAAATGTTACTAATTAATGCAAAATTCTCTAGGTTTTAAAAATTATGCAATGATAAAGTAAAAAGTTATGAAATATGAAAGCCTTGTTAAAATAAATTAATCACTTTCTTAGAATAGTCCGGACAAAGAAACAGAATGATCAACAGGCAGAAATTAAAAAACATCCCCTGATACTAATAAACGTATAAAATCGTATAGCAAATTGTACATTATGTAATTTATAACAACTTTTCTCTTTTAACTTTGTTTGTATAATTAATATTCTTGGAGATATTACTAAAACCAAAGAGTTGTACTGTTTGCTAAAACAATTGGTGTCACCTGATTATCATTTCAAAAACAGTTTAAACAAAAGTTGGGTATAATTAATTGGCCGTATTATGCACAAAATTTAATAAGATATGCGGTACTACTAGTATACCGGACGTACCACAATATTTTAACTTTAGAACCTGAACTAAAAATATTAGTTTTAACCCAAATTACTTAGATACAAAATTTTTTCTGCTTATTGAATTACAGTGTGTTTTATTTTAGATCTTTGGCACCAAAACATCGACATAATTAATACACATTTAAAAGTCAAAATAACTGTGTAGCTTTATGTTCGACTTTAAATATCTCGAAGAATAATAACTTTATAGTTACGACAGAGGTATCTTATTTTACAATAAAGTATCGGAGAACCAAAAATTGTGGTAAAATTGCAATTCCGCCAGTAGTGTAGATTTTGGAAAGTGCCAAAAATCACATATCCCTATTGTACGCCTCTGGCGATGTCAAAGACCTTTATTTGACATTATTTTGTAGGATGTTCAATATCTACACTTCCTGACACTTATGACAAAGATACGTCAAATAGTTTAAAGTACTGGGTACAAATGGTTTTTAAATTTTTCAAATAAAACACCCAGTAAGGAGCCATTTTTATCTAAGTGATTTGGATTAAATACTATTTTTTGAGCTCAGGTTTCTACAATTAAAATATTTCCAATTATTTATGATACCTCTGAATGTTACTCTCTGGAAAGTCGTCTACTATAATTTTTGTCCAAAATTTATATATTTTGACCATTAGCCTATAAACATACAGACAGACAGGCTTACATAAATAAAACACCTCCTAACAAAAGTACTCGCTAATATAAGCCCTAGAAAATTCCTTTTACACTTAAAACTAAGTAAAAATCAAATAAATAAAAGATCATTATTCCACACCTTATTTCAATTCAATATCTTCTTTCATATTTCTCGAAAAATCATAACTATTACATTACATTACCACAAGAAGTTACCCATATTTTTAACCACAAATACGAACGATGTAATTGCGACCATGCTTTGATGGCGAATTTGACATCTTTCGTCACATTTTATTGCATCCACATTTTGTTATAAGTTGAGTGATTAATTGTACATACATAGTAATGCACTAAAAGGCAAAAAAACTTAGTTTCAATGTTTTTAATGTATTTTTTAGACCAAGACCAAGATTTGAGTAATCGGTCAAGCCGAAAGAGCGTTATAGAGAAGGACATATCAAGTTTCTCAAGATATTTTTAAAATAATGATTATTGAATACATAATACATAGATTTACATGATATGTACCTATTTTCTAATTGCTCGTTATACCTATTATAACAATTAATTACATACATATACATACCATTAAATTACATTTTTGTGAAATATTATTGTATTGAGGTTTGTTTTACATTTTTACGTTTAGTTTGTAAAACAAAAGATTCGCATTTTGATAAAATTTGAAGTACTTCTACCGCTAGCTCACTCTTATCATTAGAAAATAGAAAACTTTGCACATCTCTTAGTTTTTCACACCCATATCTTTAATGTTTGACGTAAAAACTTCGGATTCTTCTGCACCACTTTCATTGTTTGAATCACAGCCTTCACTATAGTCTAATTCACTGATTATAACTTGAATTCTTAAATTGGGGCTTTCGGTCAAAATATCACAATCAATAGATGCATAATTTTCAAGGCTTACACGTTGATTACCTTTTAGTAATACAGGAAAAAACTGAGCTAGTGGAATTTTGTCTTCTTCATCGAAATCTTTTGCAGGACCTTTTCCGAGAATCCTGCTTTCGCAAAACATTTAGCAATTGTAGTAGGCGAAACGTTTCTCCAGGCTACTGATATCCAAACTAAAGCGCTGGTTAAATTGATACTTTTTTCAGCATCCTGTTGTTTGAAAATCTGCTCGAATTGTTCCCGTTTATAAAAAAGGCGACAGATCCAATGTTCTTAACTATCGCCCCATCGCGCTTCTCTGTAACTTCTCAAAACTTTTCGAATTTTGCTTATATAACCACATCGCTTCTAGGATCTCCCAAAAGCTTCACAGCTGTCAACACGGCTTTATTAGAGAACGTTCCACAATTACCAATTTAACTGTTATGCACCAGTTTCTTGCTGAATCCTTGGATTCTGGTTTCCAGGTCGACGTTGTGTATACCGATTTTAGTAAAGCTTTCGATCGGTTGAACCATGAGATTCTCATTTCGAAGCTACACGCTTTTGGTTTGAGTAACAACTTAGTACAATTACTCAAGAGTTACCTATCTGATAGAACCCAATTTGTTGAGCTGCTTGGCTTCCGGTCGCGTGGCTCAAGTGTCCCTTCGGTCGTACCCCAAGGCTCTGTTCTTGGCCCCCTATTATTCAATATCTTTATCAATGACGTCGCACCTACTCGATTATCATTGCCTACTGTATGCGGATGACATGAAGATATTTCAGGTTATACGTAATATGTCTGATGCTCTTGTGCTTCAGAAAAGGCTTAATCTTTTTGATAAATGGTGTCGGTCTAACCACTTAGATCTGAACGTTTCTAAATGTCACATCGTTTCTTATAACAGAGCAAAGTCCCCAATTCTTTTTAACTATTATTTTTCCGACGTCTCCATTACTCGCTCTAGCGCTTTTAAAGATCTGGGTGTCACTTTTGAATCGTCTCTGTCCTTTAGTTCGCACATTCGATCTATTGTTTCATCTTCACATAAAACTCTTGGTTTTATTATCAGAAACTCTAGAGATTTTTTAAGCGCTGACTTACCTCTCTTGCTGTACAGAACCCTCATTCGAACTCGGCTGGAGTATGCCTCGGTAGTTTGGAACCCTACGTATCAGGCTCATATCCACGCTCTGGAGAACATTCAGCGCAAATTCTTGAAATTTCTAGCTTTTCACGTTGATGGAATTTACCCTCCTAGAGGTTTCCGCAATCTGATCTTTGGCTAGATTCAACCTTTCTGATTTAAGTAGTCGTCGCGCCACCTCTTCTCTTCTCTTTCTATACAAACTTATTCATTACCTTGTCGATTGTCCTGAATTGTTGGCAAAATTATCTTTTCCGTTCCTCGACCTGGGTCTCGTTTTTCTACCACTTTCTACCTACCCACTCCTGTACGCGTGTGTTGGAGTCATCTCCTATTTTCTCTGTATGCAGCAGCAGTGCTCTACGTAAATTTGATATTTTCATACGTCCATATCCGAGATAAAATCATTCTGTAGCGACTCCCTAGTTGGTTGATCGATTTACATTATTTACCTCTATTTAACGTTAACGTTACTACTTTTATTTGTTTTGGATTATATCTGTATTACCTACGTCTAATTACTTTTACGTTTATATTATCCTTGTTACGGTTCTGTTTAAACAATTGTAAAGTCTTCGCGTACGCGCTAAAATTTCCGGCGAATAACTTTCACTGTAGGGGGAAATTGATTTTCGATGTGTTAAGGCCACGCCGTACAAACGGTCATATTTTACGTTAGCATCTAACGTGCTTTAATAATAAACGACGGGCAGTGGTTTCTTTCTTAAAAAGGTGTTTAAAAATACGCTTTGCGTATAACTAAAGGAAACCCCACATTTAAAACTACAATTATCTTTATCTACATTAAAAAAGACACCAGTGTTCGTAAGTTTTTCGTTCGATGATTCATTTTCGCTTACGAGTTTTATACTCTTTTTAGGTCGTTTTTGTTCTGGTTTGGTTCTATCATTATACTTTTCCTGGCGATGAAATAAACTCGACGGCGTCAAGAAGCGCGGGAATTTCCCCAGGCAGGTGTCGTTACTCGATATGATTAGAGCTGGTCGACGCACACGATAATTTTTCCGTCAACAACAAGAATTGGAAATTTAAAGTAATTATCAACAACTTAACTGGAAAACCACAAGATAAGTCTCTTTAATCATTTTTTTTTAACTGATATTTTACTCGTGAGATACGTATGAGCGGTTACTTGCCCTTTCTTTTTTTGCGCTTAATAGCGGTGATCTACAAAAACTAGTTTCCTTTAATTAAATTAAAAATTGTAGTTCTGACGGGTGTTGTAAGGAAAGATACAGGATCCTACGTCTTTTTTTGTGCTCGCAGTTTAGTTAAGATTTACTGTAAAATTTAATTGAAGCGTTTTCGAACATTTAAGATCAGGACCGGGTTAGTAATCGACTTAAATCAAGTACGATTTGTTATCTATAATTAGAGACGTGGTGGTTAGTGGGTTGTTTGTAGTTTCAAATCCAGTAAAGCGCGGTTGAAATAATTTGTCTTTATGATGTTTAGACATAAATATTACGCTGTAATCAATTAACTTACTGCGGCGCATGCTAAAGGTTATGATTATCGAAACACGACCGCTTGATATTTTCGCGATATCACAAATTTGTCTTTTCTTTATGTGAGAAATAAAATCGCTCGAAATCTTCACTCCACCGCTGTAGCCCGTTCAGGCGTACGATTTTACTATTTTAGTAGTTAATTACTCTGCGCGTGCGACTTCGAACCACTATTGTGTACTTATCTTTTTTTTTACTGCGTAAGATATCTTAGTGTTTGTTATTGTAAGGGGTTGTTATCTCATGGTTGAAACTCATTTATATATCTAAATTTCTATTGGCTGTGAATATACATTTGTGATCTAAGTTTACGAGTTCGTTTGTTTTGGTCCTTGGTATCCTTATCGACCAAGATAAATCTTGGACTTTTCAAGATAAGGTGGCGCCGATCTATTCGAGTCTAGGAATCTTTACTATTCTCAAATCATCACCCACCCCAATCTACCGAATTCTGAGCAACGGGTGATTCCTTCGACTCGACTCTGTGTTTTGTGTGTAAGTATTTTTTTTTGTTTTCTTTTTCTTTGTCACCTACAGATAAGCTCGTAACATCCTATTCGTTTTTAGTTTTGTATTTTGCTGTTCCCGCCCATAATTAGCTTTTGCTGTGGTGCGGCTGTATTTAAATAAATAAATAAAAATAAAAACACATTTTTGATCACCAGTGGCTTGTCGTATTCCAGTGGCGTATCAAGCTGATGTTGTTTTCAAATAGAACATCCTATATTTTATTGCCGATTTGGAAAGCACTCGAAAAGTACTTCTTTTTTATGTAACGCGCACCCCTAACTTTAGCGAGATTTTTTTTTTAACAGAAACTAAATCGTGCTTAGTGTAATGATTTATTCTACAGTCCTTTTATAAGATAACCCCTGCTGAGACTACCTGCGGTTAGAATTGTAAATGATACCCTTAAGCCCGCTTCACAATGTGCAAACTTTTGTTTACAGAAATTGTGGTGTTCAAGTTTTAAATTTCAATCAACCAGGTGAATTTTATTTCCTAAAACTTTAGAACCATACGTTTTGAATTAATTATCGAGACATGACACGAATGTGTTTCAAATTTTATAAAAAATCAAGATTTGATAATTGTTATGTTGCAATCATTTAAATTTTCAAAACATATACAAATTTAGCAACTAAAAAAATTACAAACAAACTTAAAATAGACTTAAATATTGACTTAAAATTAATTCTTCAGTTAAATGATAAAAAAAGTACTTGTATTTACTTACGGATTAGCGGCTTAATCTAACATAAGCACACATGTAAACTTATTTACACATACATAACTTTTGTTAATTAAAACAAAAAAATACTTTTGTACGTAAATAATAATGTTAAATCATTTAATCTATGCAAATTCACTAGCATAATCTAGCATTAGCATTAAAATATTTCTGGTGTATGTTGATTTTGTCCAAAATCTAACCAAACCGAAAATAGGACAAAAGGTTACAGCAAGATTAATAATTAATATCTTTAATTAAATGGGAACTAGTTCTCCGTCAACCGAATACATTTTTTAAGTCTTTTTGCTCAATTTCCCCCCAGTATATTGTTATCACATCACAGATCACAAATAATACATCCAACAAAAGAACCTTACAAATAAATTATCCAATTCACAGACTAAGTACAACGGGAAAACATGCAGTATATGCTACCATAAAATTATATAATAAATTGCCACATGACATTAAGAATACATACACTTCTTTCAAACGTAAAATCAAGCATCTTTTAACAGAATTAGAGCCGTATAATATAAGTGACTATTTATTAATGTAAGTAGTATCTACTTTAAGCTTATGTTGTAGCTGACATGACATATTTTCATTTAATGTAGGTATTGTTTATTTTTGTTAAACTAGAACTTATTGAAATTGAAATAAAATTATTATTATTCTCAAAATACAGTTATACTCGATGAGTTTGACCATTCCGATGACTTTTGACAAACCACTAAAGAACAGCATTATTTAGATTTTTATCAAAAAGTTAATGGCAATTTAATTAATAACTGAGGCAAAACGCATATTATTTCTTCTTTTCACTGTATACATAAAATACACTGAAGTTTTTCCTAAACTTGCTGTCAAAATCAGCGCGTAATGCACGTTTATTATTTCAAAGAACAAGTTCAAAACAGAGAAAAATAAATATAGTATCTGTGGGTTATAGAATCCAGCTGATAATAAAGCCCACGGCAACTCTATAAGAACAAACTGCATATACGGTAACTTAGACGACGTCTTTCAAGAAGTATATCATCAGTGACAGTAGCAGTGTAAAAAGCATGTGCATGTTACTGTTTGGTTGTGTGTGATTACTTCACAGGTATCATTTCGTTATTAAAAAATCGTCAGTTAGGTAAGTACTTATACCAGTGTAATGTAAGTGTTATGTATGGTGCCACAGAAGATCAGTATAAACCTGTATAGTGTGGTGACGTAACCGGGTGCAATTGTATTTTGGCAAAGCATTTGTTTCACGGTTTAGGAAAACCTAAACATGCCAACCCTTACCCACCTTAAACATTATAGAAGATAAATAAGACATATAATATAACCGCACAGCCATTGCATGACGTTATGAGGGGCGTTAGACCTAATCAAGAAAGATAAATCTCAGGTGTTACGTTGAAGAAAAGTGTGGCATGTCAAGAATAACGCTGAAGATCATATAAATAATCAATCTGTTGAAGAAAAATTGGGTAAAAAAACAATTTAGACCAAGAAACAAGAGACTGATTTAGAGAATACAATTATTGGATTTGGCAAAAAAGGTTTACCACTAACCCCAAAATCACTAAAGAGAGCAAAGCGACTACATTTAATATCTCATGAGCAAGCATTGTCGCATGTGGTAACGCTCTTGGTTATGCTGTTCCCCCTACAATTCTTTTTGTATGAAACCTATTTACACAGATGGTTCAAAAGTTATGATGAATTCCAAAGAAAGTATGACCATAGAAATATTCAATAAGTTGCTTGACCACTCTATAGAGTTCATGTCACCTTCACATGTAATTTCAATTTTTGATGTAGTAAAATGTCACTTAGATGTCACTACTGCTGAAAACGCAGAAAATCATGATATCTTCTTGTATTGCCTGCCTAGCAAAACAACTCACGAATTGCATGATGATGATGAGTTACTCAAATACTAAAACAAGCATCCTACTCAAAATTTAAATAGAGAATATATACTGACGTTCCCAACATGAGAAAAAAACCATGACGATTTCCGACTTACAAGTATATGGAGTTTCAAAACATACATTTAGTATACGATCCAAAACACATCAAAATATTTTACTCAGATCGATGGCAAAACGATTACAGCCCGGACTTGTGTTTAGTGTCAATGTATTGTTCCATTAGAATCAAAACGTATGGTATTAAACGATTTTCCAACATAGACCTTCGCTATTACAATTTGGACTTCAAATTCCGTTTGTAGAATGTTTAGGTAAACTAAAATGGAATTTTCGAAAAGCTAATTGGACAAACTATAGATCATCTCTTAATTCTATTCTCAGATGGATACTACCGATTTCGGATAATTATTTTAAGTTTGTAGTGCTGTTTTATGTGCAGCAAAAAATCAATTCCACGTGGTTTTCAAAAGGAATATGTCCCATGTTGGTCGACTGAAACAAACAGATTGTATAAATCATCTCTAGAAAATCCAAATAAAGAAACTGAGGATCCTATACTGTCATCTCTAAATAATGGAAGAAAAGAGAAATGAATTCATCATTAGTGGAAAATATAAATTTCGTACATTCAAGTCGTAAAAGCTGGGTACTTTTAAATAAATTGGTTGGTTAATGTTCCAAACTCAATAAAAGTAGAGAAATCGATTATCACACACATAAAAAAGTGTCTACAAACGAAAATAAAATCTACACCTAAGTCAAAAGAGATATCCAGACCATTTACTGTAGAAGAGTTAAAACATGCATTAAAAAAGTCAAAATCAAAGAAAGCTGCGTGGTTTGATGAAATGTAAAATCGTGGCAATTGTAGAGAAAAAATAAACCACCCATTTCTTATCGTCTAATAAGTTTTGGAACGATTGAGTTTTCAAAGAAAATTTGAATGCTAACAGCAAATCGTTAATTCATTTTTCCAAAAGTTTAAATTGCATTTTTAATATCACTTTCAAAAATTACAAATTATTGTAGGTATTTATATAGATAGTAATGGTTGAATTGTGCCAGATGGTAAGACGTCTGGGCCCTTTTGAATGGAAGAGAAGAAAAAACTTGTCAGTTAATGGTATAAGGCAACGTTTCGCAACTGATGTAGTTGCTTCTTTAGGCCTAAGCCAAAGATTGGGACAAGGCTTAGGCTTTGGAAGATACAACAACTGAAACTTCAAATTAAGATATTAGTAATACGTATGTTTCTAATTTAATAAAAAGCTGACAGGCAAATTATTTTCATAAAAATATTCTATATCCTACACTTAAAAATAATCTATGTTACCCTGGAAGTGAAAACAGAACATTTTTGTACAGATTCAAAAACGTCAAGTTTATATTCCATAATGGGATTAGAATTGGCAGATTTTGTGACGACTGGAAAAAATAGTTATTTATGTATCAAAGCATTAAAGTTTGATTTTTTATAACAAAATGTGAGTCATGAAAAGAAGTTTAGTGCCGAGGGTACATATTATATTTTTCCGAAATTCCAAAATTTGAACTAAATCGAACAATTTTTAACTTTTAAAGTAAATGTAATCAGCTGCTTTGATTTTTTTAGGACAACTGTTTGCACCACGCATGTGCAATTCCTAAAATTTACATCACACTTTACCAGAGAAATGATATGCTACTACGTAGCCTGGGTGGTATTGACGGAGAGCCAATTTATAAAGCAAAACAGTCGAGAGGCCCAGGACTTGTATACTTGTCAAAAGACATGCAACAACACTGCCACTAACTAACTTCTCTTCACAGGACATAGTGGCAGTTAAATTGTCTCCTAGTGCTGATAGACTGAGGAAGCTTGTTCTCGGATCAGTCTATCTTTACTACGAAAATACTTGCGCTAGCGTGGAAATGTAGGAACTGGTATAGAGCTGCGGAAGACAAGGAACGCAGCTCATCATCGGATGTGACTCCAATGCCCACCACACCATCTAGGGGAGCTCAGACACCAATTTAAGAGGTGAGTCATTAGCACAATTGCTTATGGCAACTATATTAGACATATTAAATATTGGTAATAAACCAACCTTTATAACTAGTAATAGAAAGGAAGTATTAGATATAACAGTAGGTACTAGATACACTAGTAATCTCTGTTAGAAAATGACATGTCTGATGAAGAGAGCTGCTCTGATCATAGACACATCCGGTTTAAAATCATGGGGTTACACTATGAAACTGAGACTTACCGTAACCCTAGGCGGACGAACTGGAAAATCTATAAAGACAGATTAGACCAGAACTTAACCAGCACACTACGTACGGTAAGCAAAAATATTGAGCTGGAAATAATGGCAGAGCAAATTGCAGATGCTATGTTAGCAGCCTACAATGAGAGATGTCCTCTGACTGTGAGTCACACTACCAGGAAAGTTTCGTGGTGGAACAGTACCTTAGAGGGTCAGAGAAGGCAGGTTAGAAAACGTCAGGGACTTGGGAGACCTATAGGGCCTCTTTAACTGAGTACAAAGGCACTCAGGAGGGCTTGGAGATCCTCGTGGAAAAGGCATTGTGAGAACATTGAAACGGTCCCAGACAATGTCAGGCTCTATAAGATCTTATAGAAAAACCCCCAAGGTGCACTTCAAACTATTCGACCCGAAGACGGCGAACTCACAACAAACGAGAAGGAGACTTTAAGTAAACTTCTTCGAACTGACTTCCCAGGAGGAAAATCTTACAAAGGTGAACCACTAGACTGGGCCAGACAGGAACCGGACAAAACTGGCACAGAGCGTCAAAACCAGACTAGCAAACGGCCAAGAAAGTGGCAACTTTTGAAAAGATCAAATGGGCGATAAACTCTTTTCAGCCTTATAAGTCTCGGGTCCGGATGGAATCATACCCATCATGCTACAGAAGGGAACTGACCTTTGTGGCGTGACTATGCAAGGCATTGAGGGCTAGCTTAGCCCTACACTACTTGCCGAGGACGTGGCGGCTCACCAGGGTGGTCTTTATTCCAAAGACTGGCAGAGCAAACTACTCCCAAGCAAAGGCTTATAGGCCCATTAGTCTAATGTCATTCGTACTAAAGACAGTGGAGAAGATTATAGATAGGCATATTAAGGAAGGAATTCTGGTGCCCAACCCTCAATCACTAGACCAGCATGCATATCTTCCAGAAAGATCTACAGAGACATCTCTTAGTACCCTAACTAGTAGGGCGGAGAATGCTCTGGAAAATAAACAGATTATGTTAGCAGCTTTCTTAGATATAAAAGGCGCTTTCGATAATACATCTTTTGATTCCATAACCGCGGCCCTGAGGAGACGTGGCCTGAGAGAAATTAGCTGTAGGTGGGTTGACTGCATGCTAAGACAAAGGATGGTATTCACAACGACAATACCTTAACAACAAGGGTGTCATGAGGTTGTCCTTAGGGAGGAGTACTTTCTATCTGTTGTAGAACCTAGTCATAGATGGATTGCTAACTAAGCTTAGAACAGAAGGCTACCTCCCTCTGGGGCATGCAGACGACCTTGTTATTCTAGTGAAAGGCAAGTCTTCAGTCACGATCAGAGAACGAATTCAACGTGCACTGAACGTAGTAAACAGACGGTGTGCGAGGGAAGGGCTGAAAGTATCTCCCCAGAAGACCACCATAGTGTCGTTTACCCGCAAAAAGAAATTAGAGGACTTACGCCCACTGGAGAACTTGAAGCAATGATAGGCCTTACCCCCTTGCAGTTATATATTAAAGGGGAAGCAATGATGGCGGCATACAGACTTCAGTTATCTTCGACCAACATCAAATGGGGTCTGACCATATGGTGACCAAGCGCATTGACAACGTACCATTTCAAGTGGTCATTCCACATCGGAATGACTGGATAGACTACAAAGAGAAAATAGCAAAAAACGGTATAATCTGGGTGCATCCGGAATTACAGTGGTAGACGGCCTAAGAGAAAAAAACCAAGTAGAAGATGCATAATTGAAGCCAAAATGTAAAAAAAGACAGAAATACAAATAGTACTCAGTAGTGCGCAGAATCGTGATTTACGACAATTTTTTAATTCAAATATCTTTTGTCAGTCTGACAATTTAAAGTAGGTTACAAATGATATATCGTAGAGATTTCAAGCTGCACAGTTAAATCAAATACCCCTATTGTCTCTACAGGCAACCGACGTTTGGAGAAGAAAAGGCCTGAGGTTCTCTTTATTTAAATTCAAGATATCTAGCCATTTTTCCCGTAAACTCGCATCGTTCGAAAAACTTTGTGACAATTAAAATAATAAAATAATTGCGCATGCGCATGAGTGAGTACTATTTAATTTTTAAAAAAACCCCAATTCCCCTTACGGCAACTTCAATTTACTCTTATGTATTTAAATGATCAATGCATCTTCTACTAGTATGTCATTTCTTTGCATTTTACACATCTCTACCGGCAAAAATGTGAACTTAAAAATCGTCGTATAATGAACTACTTTAGTGCCGATTTCACAAAAAGTACTTTCAGTTCCGCGGCTACTATAGCAACCGACTGAATACAAAAAAAGGCAACTTTAGCGTCAAAAAATAGTAGGTAGAAGTCTAAACGTTTGAATTCATTGTACGATGATTTTTAAGTTCACATTTTTGCCGGTAGAGATGTGTAAAATATATGTAAATTTTAGAATAGCGCATGCGCGGTGGAAACATTTTGCGTAAAAAGAAAAACAGGTGATTACATTTGCTATTTAAATAAGAACGTTATAAAATTGTCAGATTTTGTTCAAATTTTGGGATTTCGCAAAATATAATATGTACTCGGCCCTAAAGTTCTCTTCCATGACTCACATGTTTTATTTGCCTCGGCTATCGCCTCTGCAACTAAAACACATTGGTCACGAAAATCAAACTTCAGTGCCTTGATACATAAATAACTATTATTTTTAAATTTGATTCAGCTAAATGGAAAATAAAATGATGTTGACATAATCTTATTAAAAAAGTCCCCCCGCTTTACAAAATGTTCTACCGTATACTTAATTTTTAAAAATTAGCTGCCTTTTTTACAAAAAAAAGAGTGTACGTCAAATGATTATAAAAAATTAATGACTGCAAATTAATTTAATCTTATTTTTGCGCTGCTGGTAAATTGTTGTTGCTGTGCCAAATATGAGTGATCCCTTTAAATACATCGATACGACATTAAAAGAGCACAAATCCTAAACGTAATTTAAAAATTAAAAAAAAAACTTACCATTTTTTAGTTTGCAGTTGGCTACGAGGTCGCTCATCAACTCCTTGTTTTTCTGAAAACGACAAAATATCCAAATTTTAGCGAACGCGCCATTAAGAGCAAAAAAAATTGTTTTTACACACATCATTAAAGTGACGTTACTTTAATTGAATTACAATTATCTTGGCACTGATTGGATAATGAAAGGTCATGCACCGTTCCTACCAGTATATTATATGAATAGAAGATTAAGAAACGTCGTTCAGGTGATGAAAATTAACTGTTAAAATTATCAGATAAGATTAATTGTAGGTATGTGTATTTAATAATGCTGTACACCTACAATTTGTTAATTTTTTGGTTTGAACACTGAAGTGACGTCCACTGCTGAAGTAATAATAATATTTGCTTACAATAGAATTTCTTAAGTCATTGTTTACACCAAATTTGAATTTTTATGAGTAATTTTTTCTCAAATATTGCAATGAACAATTTGTATTTCTAGTTGCAGATCACACCAATTATTTTCGTACGTGTAAATTGTACCGGAAAAGAGTGTAAAAAAGTACTCAATTGTCGGTAAACATCGTAATTGTAGCATTAACATTACCCATAATTTAGTGAATTAAGATAATTTTATCGTAATGGGAAATACCTTGTAACTTTAGTACGTAGAGAATATAAACAACACATCCGATGGTTTTGAACCTGTGCAAACTGTTTAAAGTTTTAATTTTTTTTTCGAAGTAACCTCGATGTTGAATTATCTGAATAAGTAGAAATTAAATTAGAAATTATTTTAAATAATTTATAAATTCCTTATAATTTCCTTTGGTTACTATATTAATTATGAATCATCGAAAGTTACTGTTGACCTTAATTCTTCTGATTATCCAGTTTATATCAAAGTTAAATTTTTGACAATCGTTTATCCCAAATAAAATGTTTAGTTCACATTGTTGCGAAAGCTTGGTTTTTAGTTTTATTTGTGTGTGTAAAAGTTTCTGTTGAAAAATCATTCACTGTGATACCTTCAAACCAATAAAGAATATTTACAAAGATATGTGTGTATACACGGTGGTCCGAATTGATTGTAGGAAACTTAAAGGCTGGAAAGTACATCAAAAATAAAAGCCGAAGTGTCATATAAACTATGGTCCAAAAATTGCCCCCTAGCGGAGCTAGCGACCCCTAAAGGTGCTCCCCAAAAACCAGTTTTTTATTTTTAATTCCTAAACGGAAAAAGTTATTCAAATGAAATTTGGTAGGCATGTTCAGCATTTCGAAGTGGTCATTTGAAAATTTTTTCAATTTTTGAAAAAATCTTGACAGATACGGGGGCCGTTCAAAAAGTTTGACAAGTTTAAATTTTGTTAAGCTGTAACTTTAGGATATTCTGATGCAGCTCATATTATAGCCCATACTTTTTCCTTAGAAAAGCTTCTCTTGACGTTTCTTTTTATTTTGCGTAGTTTTTGAGATATCGTGATTTTTATAAACTTGATGATGAACAAAATTGCGTTAGAAACCAAATTTTATTTTTTAATTTTAAAATTACAAAAATTGAAATGAAAAAAAACAGAATTAAATTAATTTTAAATTGAATTATCACAACGCTTGTTCAAAGTGCATGCCATTGGCATCCATGCATTTTTCACATCTCCTGGCTATGGAGTTTACGGCAGCTGATATATGGTGCTTATTATTACACAATGTTTCACATGCGCCTTCATTTAGATGCACTACCTCATCTCTCGTATTAATGGGATTCTGATAAACCAAACCCGCAACAGTGCTCGAAACAAAATAATCCAGGACATTTAAATCCGGAGAGCGGGGTGGCCAGATAGCTGGTCCTTGGTTAGGAATGTATCCCTGATCTGGCGCCCTAAGCATAGGCCCAATCCACCTTTGAGGAAAGTGTGTGTCACACCACTCCCGAACTCTTCTGCCACTGTGGGGGCGCACCATCCATTTGAAGCCGTGACTGGACTCTATCGTTTAGAGGAACGTCCTCAAAGTAATTCGGAAAATCTTCTTCCAAGAAGGCTAAGAAACGCTTTGAATTTAGTCGAGGTGGTAAAAAATGAGGCCCAATTAAATTATCACCAAGAACTCCTAGCCAAACATTAACACTAAATTCGGTTTGAAAGGAATGTGGCCTAATTTCATGAGGATTTTGGTGAGGCCACACATGTAAATTGTGGAAATTTACTTTCCCTCTTCGCGTAAACGTTGACTCATCAGACCAAATAATTTTTCTTGGAAATAAATGGTTTCCATCTATTGAATTTAACATCCATCGACAAAAATTAACACGTTTAGGGCCATCTTCTGGAAGTAAATCTTGAACCGGTTGCAGATGGTACGGTCTTCTTTGATTCTTGTGGAGTGCCCGTAAAATCTTACTTTTTGACACTGTAACATGTTGTTGCAGTAATAGTCAAACAGCATTTCGAGTGCTTACTCATTTCGGTGTTCTTCGTTTCTTGCGCCTTGGAGTCTTTCTTAAGCCACATTCACGAAACTTCTGATGGGTACTAATAAATACTCGGGGATTCAGGCATGTTCTGTTGGAAAATCTTCTTCCGTACTCTCGACTTGCTTCTTCTGCGTTCCCGTTGCAGTATCCATACACAAAATGAATATCTGCGTATTCCGCATTTGAAAATGTTACTCCGGACATTTTTCTTACTTACATTTCTCTTCTTACATCTTTATCTTACTTACATCTTTTTTTGAAGTTTTTAACTTTTATTTGAAGTTGAAATGACAGACAGTAAACAATAATCAACAAATGCTATATTTAATTAATAAAATTTGGTTTTTTTCATTATGTATTAGTTTATAAAAATTACGATATCTCAAAAACTACGCAAAATAAAAGGAAACGTCAAGAGAAGCTTTTCTAAGGAAAAAGTATGGGATATGATATGAGCTGCATCAGAATATCCTAAAGTTGCTGCTTAACAAAATTTAAACTTGTAAAAATTTTTGAACGGCCCCCGTATCTGCCCATATTTTTATAATATATATATATATATTATCAGAAAATCCTTCTACCTTTCGGTGTCGGATTGTACAATTATTTACATTTTATTAGATTAATTTCTATTCTACGTTTATAAATTTCTTCCATTCCTTCTTGTTGTATGCCATCTCTTCTGCTTCTCTCCATGTTTTTCCTTTTTCTTCTAGTATTCTTCCTACTTCCCCATTCCATGTTTTTCTTGGTCTTCCTCTTTTCTATTTTTCATTATTCTTGTCTTCCAAATTTGTTTTTACTGGTGTTTTGTCGTTGATTCTGACTAGGTGACCCCACCACGACAGTTGCTTCTTCTCTATGTGTGTTAGTATGCTTTCTACCTCCAGTTCCTTTCTTATGTCTGTGTTTCTTATTCTATCTCTTCTCGTTATACCTTTTATTTTTCGTAAGTATCTCATTTCGGTTGCTTGTATTTTGCTTTTTCTCTTGCTCTGTGAGTACCCATGACTCGCTGCCGTAAGTTAGTATTGGTCTATAAATGGTTTTAAATATTTTTGTTTTGGTTTCGATCGATACTTCTCTCTTATTTAAAATTTTGTTTTAGTGCGTAAAACAACCCATTTGCCTTCTTAATTCTATTATTAATATTTGCTTCCTGTGATCCTTTCTCGTCAGAATTTCTCCAAGATATTGAAAGTGATCCACTTGTTCAATTCTTTCTCCGTCAATCTCTATCTTCGTTTTTACATTTTCTTCTCAATTACCATTACTTTTTGTTTTACTTTTATTAACCTTCATTCTGTTCTCTTTCAAAACTGAATTCCATATATTTAAATTTGTTTGTAAATTTTTTTCATTTTCCGCAATCAGTACCACATCATCCGCGTATAATCCTTCAGATACATTAATTCTTTGTAAATTCAGATATCCAATTGTCATCTTTTTGTTTTCTTTTTACAATTTTTAATTATTTCATCCATGAATAGTATAAAAAGCAGTGGGCTTAGACTACCCCCTTGTCTTAATCCCATATTTGTTCTAAACGTTTCCGATATTTTGTTGTCCCTTATAATTGCGTTCCGGTTATGTTTGTATATTGCTTGAGTTAGTCTTATAAGTTTTGTATTTACATGTCTTTCTTTCATTAGTCTCCATATTGCGTTTCTGGGTATGCGAATTTTTTATAAAAATTTAAATAATTTCCAAATGACCACTTCGAAATGCTGAACATGTCTACTAATTTCATTTGAATAACTTTTTTCGTTTAGGAATTGAAAATAAAAAACTGGTTTTTGGCGAGCACCTTTAGGGTCGCTAGCTCTGCTAGGGGCACTTTAGTCCATAGTTTATATGACACTTCGGCGTTTATTTTGATGTGCTTTCCACCCTTTAAGTTTCCTACAATTTAATTTGGACCACCCTGTAGATGACAAGTAAAGTCCGGATTATACAGGATTTTTTTTATTAAGAGCTTTATTCATAATTTGACTTTGGCATCAATTTCTGCTTCAATCAATTCAAACTTCAATTAAAGAAAATGAATAGTTGGGTTATTTCCCAAAATACTGAAAAAATTATTTAAAAAACTGGTTCTAAATGCAATTTGTTGCCCATATGTGATAAAATTTAATGGCCTCATTTAAATTTTGTAGAAAATGGCTACATTTTAAAAAAAAATGTGTTTGGAATAAAATGTTACAAGCTCTTGAGGCTAAAGTGATATTTGTATAGAGGTTAGTCATTCCGCTATGCCTTCCGTTTTAATTATTTTTCTATTGGTTGATGTCCTTCAATGGCTTTTCAGCGACTTTTTGCCATTCCTTCCGACCTTGAATTTTTCTCCCACTCTGACTATTCCCATTTTCTTGATGTTATTTCTTACTTGGGCCTTCCATCATACCTTTGGTCTACCTCTCTGTCTACTGTCGCATAGATTTCAGATCATTACTTTCTTTTTGTTGTTTGTACATGATTGCACTATTTAAATCTTTTGATTTAATTCTAATCTTTCTATGGTCTCGTTTTAAAGTATTTTGTTTAATTCAATGTTCATTATCATTGTATGTTCCCTATTTACTTTCCTGGGTTCCATTGAAAATAATGGAATTGTTTTTCTTACAAAGATTTTTATTTTTTCTCTATTTTTATTAGACAAGCGAATGGTCTCTCCTGCATAGACTACTTTGTATACCGTGAGTTTTGTGTTCTTGGTTATCTTCTTGTTTTTTCATTATTTCTTTGTATTTCTAAAATGCTTTATCTCTATCTTTTAATATTTGTCTAACTTCTATGCTCCTGTCGTTCTTATTGTTTATTATTATTAAAGTTTTGTACTAGTTCATAACTATGTCTCCCTATTTTAGTTTCTTCTTCTGTTTGTCCTCTTCTTCGTGTAATTTTCATGTATTTTCTCTATTTTTAAATTTATTTGAAATCATCATCATCATCATTATCATCTTTTCTCAGCTGCAGTTTCTATTTTCTTTTATTAACTCCTTCAAACTCTTTTCTCTCTTGCAATTACCGCGATATTGTCTGCGTATGCTATTATTTGTACCATTTGACATTTCCTTATTATTCCTTCTGCTTCCTGCCTCACTCCACGTTTTATTTTTTACTTTCTTTGTTGATCCTTCATGTGTTTGTACAACGGCTTTTTAATTTCTCTATAGTGATTTTGATTAGTGTCCTTAGTTTTTGCAGATACCTTGCTTTTTGAGTCTTCCATCAGCTTTTTCTAGGCGATCAGCTTATTTAAAGTCAACGTATACTATGTGTATTTCAGTGCCCTTTTCATACATTTTTTGATAATTTGTTTTAATGTATGGATAGCATCTACTGTTAATTTTCTGGTCAGAAACCCACTTTGATATTGTCCAATTCTGTGTATTCTTTCGCCTTTTTTTCAATAGTTTTCCTTATCGGGATTATAAGTCCTACTCTTCATTCCTGCGGTATTGTCTCCTTTTCCCATACGTCGCTTATTACTTTGTATATTCTTTCTTTCAGTTCTCCCCCCTCCATAAATTAACTTTCATTTTATTCAGTGTCTTTTTCTGTGGTGTTCTTACTTTCATTTCGTCTTTCTTATTTTTTCTTGGATCTCATTGTCCTGTTCGTCTTCTTTTTGTCTAGTAAACGATTCTCTTACTTTCACCTACTTTCAAATTAACAATAATATTTATCAACAAAATTATGGTACAACAATGGGTAACAGCTTATCTCCGTTTATGGCTAACCTGTTCATGGGTAAATTTGAAACTGATATAAAAAAATAAATTAGATTATTTTCCTAGAATTTGGTGTAGATATGTAAATGACGTTTTTGCAGTCATCGACACTAAAGTTTACAGCCCTCAGCAATTTGTAGACATTTTAAATTCAAAATTTGAGACGATCAAGTTTACCTATGAAACAAAAACAAACCTTAAGTTACCTTTCTTAGACACTTTAGTGACAAGAAATGGCAACAAACTAGATATAGATATTTATCGTAAAGACACTAACACTATGAGGTTTATAACAAATGATTCCAACCATAGTATGCAACATAAACTTGCATCTTTCAACTTTTTGATTCACCGATTATTACATTTCCCATTGTCAAAACAAAACTTTGATAAAGAACTGCGAAATATTAAGCAGATTGCATCATACAATGGTTTTTAAGAATCATCATAAACATTAACATAAACATAAGTTAAACATTAGAAACATTACAACGTTAGGAACTAGTAATAGCAAAATAGAAAAGAAATATGTCAAATTACCAAATTATCCCACATACACAAAAGGTCTTCAAAAATATTTTCAAAATTTGATTATAAAACAGTAACCTCTAGTAGTAACAACTTGCAAAATCTTTTAGGCAATCCGAAAGACCCAATAGAAATGTGTGATAAATCGGGAATATATAAAATTAATTGTAAAGACTGTAACCAAGTATATATAGGGCAAACCAAGAGACCTATTAAAACTCGTTTTAAAGAGCACGTAGCTCATGTCAAATATCATCGCACAGATAGGTCCAGTGTTGCCATGCATATGCTTGAAAATGGCCATAGAGTAGGCGACATTGAATTAATTAAGAGGGTATATAATAAAACGAACTTGATTCTTATGAAAGTTTAGAAATTTTAAAAACAGAAATTTGCTTATGAATTATGATGATAACGGTCCATTAGGATTTTTTTAGGAATTATTTAAGCTTATCTAAGAATCAATTAAGTTTAACGATGCGAGATAAGCAGATAGTATATATAAGTTTCCCGTTGTTTTTATTTTTAGTATCGGTATCGCTGATGATAACAGTTTAGCTGTTGAAACACGTGTCCGAGTAAAGTTTTGGTGTTTTTTCTGTTGGTAAAATAGACGCTGCAGTTGGTGTTCCTTTCCTTTGATTCTCCCATGTTTTCCTGTCTATGGTTACAGTTATATTTTTTCCTTTTGTCTCCTTAAGTGTCGGTATAATTTTTGTTGTTCTTGTTGTTTTTTTCATATCTCGTCTATGACTTTGTCGATGTATTTCCTTTTCTTCCCCGTCATTAATTTGTTCCCTTTCTTTTAGTTTTTTATATTCTTCGTAGTGCTCTTGTTTTTTGTTCCTATCCACTTTATTCTTTTTCTCTCTTTCTTATTAATAACTTTCGCATTCTGTGTCAAACCACCCTTTTTTATTTTTAAATATTTTGATTCCTATTACCCTTTCCGCTGTTTTATGATGATTATTTTAATTGTGTGTATTCTTGCTCTATATTTTCTTTTCTGTTTTCTTTCAGAAGATTATCTTCTTTCGAATTTGTTTTATTCTTTTTCTTGGTCTAATTTTCCTATGTCCCATTTTTAAGTTGCTGTTTGCGTCTCCTTTTTTATCATTCTTAATTTAATTTCCGCTATTACTAGATTGTAGTCAATTTCCACGCTAGTTCCTCTGTATGATTTTACATCCTCTATCATTCCCTCTCTTTCTTGATCAAAACGTAGTCTATTTGGTTCCCTTTTTTCCCCGATATATTCCATGTCACTTAATGTTCTTTTTATGCTTAAATTTTGATTTTTGATATGCAGGTCTGTTTTCGTTGCTAAGTGGCGTAATATCATATCATTATCCGTTCCTATATCGTGTATTTTTTCTGTTTCGATCACTTCTTTTTATAAAATCTTCACTTCCTATTCTTCCGTTATAATCTCCTACTACTATTATTGTCTCATGCTTGGGTGTTATTTTGCATATTTCTTCTAGTTTGTCATAAAATACTTCTATTTCTTCTGTTGTTGTTCCTCTGTTGGCGAGTAAGCATTTACTATGAATATATTGCGTTTTTAATTCTGATATATGATATTCTTCCGCCTATTTGTTTAAATTGAATTATTTCGTCTCTAAATATTTTGTCTATCATAAATGCAGTTTCTTGATGTCCTTGTTTTTCGTTTCCTCCGTATAGTATTGAGTATTTTGCTTTGTATATTTTTCTTGTACCTCCCATCTTATCTCTTACAGTTTTTTCTTCTTCTTTTCTATTTGTATTTTTTTGTTTTTATCCATTTTTTTGTTTATTTTTTAATTTTGTTATCTGCATTTACTTAAACTCGATTCCTTGTTCGTTGCCATGGGTGTCTTCGTTACTCTCAATGCTGTCTGTGTCTAGTCGTTTTTTAGGTAATTTCTGTTGTTTTGTCTTTCCTTGTTTCCGCTCTCTTTTTCAAGACTGCCAACTATAAATATTTCGTGATTAACTATTAGTTTATTATATCTTAGCTGCACGTTATATTCTTTACTCTTCGCTTACGTAGGTGTGGTATTAGCCTTTTCCTCTCTTCTTATATTTTTTTAAGGTAGTCCTCATCAATCCATACATTTGTACCTTTAGTGCTTTTGTATTTATTAATACATTTGATCTCGTGGATTCTTTTACTATCATTACTGGCCTTGTTCTCCCTTCCGTCTATCTCCCAATACCTTTTGCATCATGTAATTCTTCTTTTACATTGATGTTCACTCACTCACTTGGGAATTATTGTGTTAACTTCTTTTCCTCGTCCTCATTGTCGACGCCATTGTCTTTTTTCTCTTTATCACTAGATTTTTTCCCTTACTTCTCTTTCCAGAATTTCTATGCTTTTATCCTGTTCTGCGACCCTATCTGGGAGTTTCTCTTTTTCATCCTTAATATGTTTCATTTCATTCATGACAGCGCCTAGTTTCGCATTTAATTGTTGCATCTCCCGCCTATTTGTGTGGTGTGTTGCCTACGAGATTTTAAAAATTTGCGTGCGCGTCTTTTTCGATTTTTATGTATTCTCCGTATATCTTATTTTATATTAATAGCATGCAATTTTCTTCCTTATTTATGTTTCTTATAACCTTAAACTACCTTTATAAAATTGAAAATTTACCCACTGCTGTTATTCTATGACTTTTCTTTTAATCTGTGCTTATCTATTTCACTCTCATTTTTATCACCTTTGTACGGTGTATCATAAATAATTGGAAATATTGTAACTGTAGAACCCTGAGCTCAAAATGTTAATATTTAATGCAAATCATTTAGATAAAATGTGGCTCATTACTAAATTGCAGGGTTTTATTGTTCGAAAATTTAAAAACTATTTGTACCCAGTACTTTAAAACACCGGCGCCCATATGAAAGTTTGTAGGGGGGGGCTGAACGTGAAGCTATTGCATACTACATTTTGTATATTTTGGAAGACGAATGCATAATTTTAAGCAGCTAAAAAAGTTCCATTTTATACCCTGTTTAAAAATCTATTACTACTACTAAAAAACTAGGCCACCGTATTTAAGGTATATAAAAATAACACATTACTCTAATTACTTTTTATTGAAACCAGTGAATATATAGAAACCAAAAAGCAAGAACAATGTCTTTGTGTTTCAATAAAGAAAACAAAGTTAAGATGTCTTAAAGAAGCAAAATTTTAATATTTATCAGAAAAAGCAAATTGTAAGTTTCTTTTCTTCTTTCTGAACAAGTCAATCACTTTTTCCTCAAAGTCAGTATTCTTCGCTCTTTTCTGTGGACACTAAGAAGGCACAAGCTTGACAGACGATCCTCGCCAGTAGTGCTCCTCAGCCACGTTTTCACTCTACGTAGTGTGCTGAAGGAACGCTCTACAGTGCAAGTTGTCGGGGGTATGGTTAGGTAGAATATAATCATTTTCTTACTGCTGGGTAGAACGTAGTTTCTTCAAGTATATTATGAAGCCTTATGTTTTCTAAACACTCCTTATCTACCCACACATCATACCATAATCTGGCTTCTGCTTCCAAGTTCTCGATTTTATAAAAGTTCTGTAAACTTTTTACATCTCTCATAAAATCTTTTTTTTTCTTTTTCATTAGATGTGGGTGAAGAATTCCACCTTTGAAAGGTATGTCATTGCCTTTTTCAAACCTTGTGTTTAATGACGTGACTATAGAATCCATGTATGGATTGTAAATTGCCACTCTGAAATAGCCTTCCGGAGATGAGCACTGGACATTGGATCTATGTTTCTGCCTTCCAGCTAATCTTGGGACTTTGATATCTATGTCAAGTTCTTCACAATCTTTTTACTGCATCGAAAATATTTGCAAATTCGTCATTGCTTTCTCTGCTTCTGAAAATTGGCTAGTAGGTCAGTGTTGATGTATCTGTAGACTGAGTGGAGATCTATATCTGCGTACTGCAGTTTGTTGACTATCGGTTCTAAATATGATGAATATCTTGAGATGATGTGTAGACAAACAATAAATGTAGTTGAGGATGTTGCGCTGTCTAGTTGGTTAGCTCGTGATCTAGTATCTTGATTTTTTCTCGGTCATTTGCAAGATAATTGAGACTCTCTTTTATCACCAAAAATTTTCTTTGAACACCCTGATTGATGTATATTTGTGTGACCACCTCGTTTCACAGAACATTGGAATGTTAGGTATTGTTTTCCTACGCAATACACTTTCTCTAAAGAACTTGATAACTTCTTTTATTGTTCCAACAGTATTACGAATTTCCTGAACATTGTTAAGGTCATTAACAACTAAGTTAAGTCTGTGAGATGCACAGTGGAAATAAACAGCTGAAGGATACTTTTCTCTGATTCTAGCCTGCACTCCGGTTTCATGGCCTGCCATTGTTGAACAGCCATCAAAGCCCAAGCCAATTAATTTATTCATGTCAAGTCCCAAGCGTTCAACAAATGTTAAAATAGATGAAGAAATTCCCTCAGCATCCAATATATACAGCTCTGTAAACCCTAAAACTCTTCTTTCACGGTAAAGTTCGATTTCTCGTCTATAAATCTTACTCCTACCGACAGTTGTTCTCTACCACTTACATCAGCCGTTTCATCAGCCAATAATGAAAATGCAAGTGATCTATTTACATCATCAACAATCTCTTGTTGTAACACAGAACCACATGTACTTATTAAATCGTTTTGAACTCTGTGTGATGTGTATTTGGCTTTTCCACTATGGTTTTGTAAATGATCCTCCAACACTTTGTCACCCGCACTTACTCTGAATAAAAGTAGATCTTCAAAATTCCCTTCTTTCGATTTCTTTCCTCTAATGGATATGTCATGAGTACCACAAAAATTACAGTTGCAAGAATTGATTTAAGTTTTTTCTATTGGCATTTACAAGCTCTATGATCCCACTGTCTAACTGCTCGATTACGTTTTCTTTTTCATTTCTATCGACTCACAAAAACTTTTGGCCTTGCTTGTAGATTCGAGATGCCAACTGCTCCTTTCATGTCCTCGAGCATCTTCATGAAAGTGTTTGTAGTCTTGGTGAGCCTTTATCACAAAAGCACCAAATATTCCTCTTTTAAAAAGTGGTTTGAAAAGAGTACAAAACTTGCAAAGCCCTCCCTTCAACTTTGGTGAGTATACTAGCCATGAGTACTTTTCAAGCCAAGTTTTTGAAAATGCCTTTTTATGGTTTTGTTTTCATCGATGTCCTTCTTGAAGTCATGCGACGAATTTCGAGCACGTAGGTTAGTTAGTAACTGATACTTGACTTCGTCTGGCACTGAAACTGAATGGTTTATGTATTCGCCCAAATCAAAGCTGTGATCAACAGATAACGAATGCAGTTCCTCCGCCTTGTTGACAGTAAAAATGTTTTTGGGTTGTTGACGTCATCTCTCTCAGTTGTGATATCAATTGGCGATGTTACTGAAGACTGGCACGGTGTAAATACATCAGGCTCTTCGACGGGAAGAACCGAAGTTGACGGATGACAAAAGTCCAAACCAGTAGAACTATCACTAATGGTGGACGAAGATGGTGGCAATGAAACGCCTGATGACTGGGAATGATGGGGATCCTGTTTTTCAGATAACGCGAAGCTAGAAGCTGATGTTGAGAGTGAACTAGAAATTGTTGTGGGACGCACTTTAGAAGGTATTGGATCTGGAGCTTTTGGTGACTCGTGGAGATTCCTTTTCTGTGCAGTAGAAACATCTTTTTGTTTTGTCCAAAAAATGTCTGATATCCATCTCTGAAATAATTCAAATAAATTGGTATCAATGTTTTCACCGTAAATTAACTAGTTTGTATTATCGTAAATAAATGAACACTGTAATTATTTACAGTGTAATCACCGAAAATTCACTAATTTAGCCAGTTTGAAATCAAAATGGACAAAATATGCAGATCTCTCATATTCGTACATTACTAATTAAATATTAAATCATTAAAAGTTCTGTATTCGTATTCATTCTGACTCAAGATTTAATATATATAAAGGTGAATGCTTACCTGAAAATTATAAATACCTATTCGGAGCCCATGAGACGAAAGACGAAGGACGGGAACGGGCACTTTCTGCGAGCACACAACACACAGTGATTACTTTGTCATCTAACCAAACACTGACAACAGTGACACAATCTGTTGCGTTGGGTTGGCGCGTGGGCTTATGGGATGACGCATCAAGGTTGCGCGCTTCTCCAGCCACGCATTTTTAAGACCGCAATGGCAGCGACTCGCATGCTTCAAGTTATAAAATAATTAAATAAATATTTACATAAATAAATAAATATTTTAGTCTTAAGTCATATCCTACAAATTACCGACTTTTTAATGAAGCTAGGGGGGCCGCATTCCTTGCCCCAGGTATGGGCGCCGATGCTTTAAAACTATTTGAGTATCCTTGTCATACTTGCCGGGAACTGTAGGTAGTGAACACTCTACTAGATCATGTTAAATGAAAGTTTCCGGCTATTGTCAGAGGCGTACGACAGGGGATAGTAGTTATTTAACCCCTCCCAAAATCTACACTACTTGTGAAAGTGCTATTTTAACACAATTTTTCGATTTTGCAATACTTTAGTTTAAAATAAGATACTCTTCTTCATAACGATAAAGTCATTATTTTGCGAGATACTTAAAGCCAAACATAAGGCTACATAGTTATTATGCCAGTGTTTTCGTGCCAATACTCAAATTAAACGTCAATGAGGTACTAACAAAGAACATAATGTTATTAACTGAAATTTATTGAAACGAATAAGAGGATGGATTCAACATTTTAAAACAAAATTGTTGTTTTCTCAAACCACATTGTGTTTTTTAAGTGTTAAATGCATCTACAATAAATAACATTATGTTTTCATAATACCTCATTTACGTTTCATTTGAGTATTAGATGCAGTCCTATGGCACCAAAACAGCAACATAATTAATACACATGTAGCCTTATGCCTGATTTTAAATATCTCGAAAAATAGTGACTTTATAGTTACGAAGAAAGAGTATATTTTTTTGAAGAATCAAAAAATTATGTCAAAATGGCATTCCGCCATTGGCGTAGATTTTGGAAAGAGTAAAAAAAAAACAATTGCCCCTCTTATACGCCTCTGGCAGTAGGCAGAAACACATATTTCATATAATTTAGTAGGGTGTTCAGTACCCACCAGTACCCACACTTCCTGCCAAGTATGACAAAAATACATCAAATCGTTTTAACGTACTGGGTACAAATATTTTTTATAAAATACAGGGTGTCTATATGGTCAAAATTGGATATATGAGTTAAATTGAACATTTTGATATAAGGAACCTATGTCCGAAAACACATAGTAATAATCAAACATGAACTGTAAACAAATAAATGTCATCGTGACAACTGAACAAGCTAGCTAGCGTCAGGCAGTTGTTTCGTTGTTGTGCTAGCTAGTTAGTACCTTCAGTCGTTGTTATCATGAACTGGTGTCTCATGTAAATGAAAGTATCTCACACGAACTATGGATTTCCGACCATTTAATTACTTGCTCTGAAATGTACATTTTGAAATAAACATGAACTATACGTTTCCCGCTATAGGTTCCTTATATCAAAATATTCAGTAGAATACAGGGTAGTCCGAATTGATTGTAATAAACTTAAAGGGTGGAAAGTACATCACAAATAAAAGCCGAAGTGTCATGTAAACTATGGACGAAAAGTGCCCCCTAGCGGAGCTAGCGCCCCCTAAAGGTGCTCCCCAAAAACCAGTTTTTTATTTTTAATTTCTAAAGAAAAAAATTATTCAAATGAAATTTGGTAGGTATATTCAGCATTTCAAAGTGGTCATTTGGAATTTTTTTTAAATTTTGAAAAAATCTAGACAGATACTGGGTCGTTCAAAAATTTTGTCAAGTTTAAATTTTGTTAAGCTGTAACTTTAGGATATTCTATGTAGCTCATATCATAGCCCATACTTTTCCTTAAAAAGCTTCTCTTGACGTTTCTTTTTATTTTGCGTAGTTTTGAGATATCGTCATTTTTATAAACTAATACATGATGAAAAAATTGCGTTAGAAACCAAATTTTATTTTTAACTTTAAAATTACAAAGATTGAAATGAAAAAAAGACAGAATTAAATTAATTTTAAATTGAATTATCACAACGCTTGTTCAAAGTGCATGCCATTGGCATCAATGCATTTTTCACATCTCCTGGCTATGGAGTTTACGGAAGTTGATATTTGGTGCCTATTATTACGCAATGTTTCACATGCGTCTTCAATCAGATGCACTAGCTCATCTCTCGTATTAATGGAATTCTGATAAACTAAACCCGCAACAGTACCCCAAACAAAATAATCCAGGACATTTAAATCCGGAGAGCGGGGCGGCCATACAGCTGGTCTTTGGTTAGGAATGTATCTCTAATTTAGCGCCCTAGGCATACGCCCAAACCACCTTCGAGGAAAGTGTGTGTCACACCACTCCCAAACTCTTCTGCCATAGTGTGGGGGCGCACTATCCATTTGAAGCCATGACTGCACTCTATCGTTTAGAGGAACGTCCTCAAAGTAATTGGGAAAATCTTCTTTCAAGAAGGCTAAGAAACGCTCTAAATTTTGTCGAGGTGGTAAGAAATGAGGCCCAATTAAATTATCACCAAGAACTCCTAGCCAAACATTAACACTAAATTCGGTTTGAAAGGAATGCTGCCTAATTTCATAGGGATTTTGGTAAACCCACACATGCAAATTGTGGAAATTTTTTCTCTCTCCGTGTAAACGTTGACTCATCAGTCCAAATAATTTTTCTTGAAAATAAATGGTTTCCATCTATTGAATTTAACATCCATCGACAAAAATTAACACGTTTAGGGCCATCTTCTGGAAGTAAATCTTGAACCGGTTTCAGATGGTACAGTCTTCTTTGTCCTTGTGAAGTATCCGTAAAATCTTACTTTTTGACACTGTAACATGTTGTTGCCGTAATAGTCAAACAGCATTTCGAGTGCTTACTCGGTCATCTTCATTAAATACATTTAAAATATCATTTCGGTGTTCTTCATTTCTGGCGTCTTCATTTCTTGGAGTCTTTCTTAAGCCACATTCACGAAACTTCTGATGGGTACTAATAAATACTCGGAGATTGGGGCATGTTCTGTTGGGAAATCTTCTTCCGTACTATTGACTTGCTTCTTCTGCGTTCCCGTTGCAGTATCTATACACAAAATGTATATCTACGTATTCCGCATTTGAAAATGTTACTCCGGGCATTTTCTTACTTACATTTTCTCTTCTTACATCTTTATCTTACTTACATCTTTTTGAAGTTCTTAACTTTTATTTAAAGTTGAAATGACAGACAGTAAACAATAATAAACGAATGTAGCATTAGTTCATGGCTATCTTTAATTAATAAAACTTGGTTTCTAACGCAATGTACCTTAGTGTTACAATATTTTATCGCGCTTTGAGTATAGTGTGAGCGGGGCGTGACTTAAACTATAGTATAAATCGACCTTTATGCTTGACTTTGAATATCTCGAAAAATAGTAACTTCATAGTTATGAAGAAAGAGTATCTTATTTTAAAGAATCAAAAAATTGTGTTAAAATGGCAATTCCGCCATTGGCGTACATTTTGTAAGGGGTAAAAAACACTTGCTTTCTTATACGCCTCTGGCAGTAAGCAGAAACACATATTTCGTATAATTACCCACCGGTACCCACACTTCCTGCGACGTATGACAAGAATACATGAAATCGTTTTAACGTACTGTGTACAAATAATTGTTATAAAATACAGGGTGTCGCCAATCTATATGGACAAAATTGGATATATGAGCATATTGAACATTTTGATATAAGAAACATATGTCCGGAAACACATAGGAATAATCAGACATGAACTGTAAACAAACAAATGTCATTGTGACAACTGAACAAGCTAGCTAGCGCCAGGCAGTTGTTTCGTTATTGTGCTAGCTAGATAGTATCTCCAGTCGTCGTTATCATGAACTGGTGTCTCATGAAAATGAAAGTATCTCCTACTATGAATTTCAGACCATTTGATTTCTTAATTTGAAATATACATTTTTGAAGTAAAACATGAATGATGTTCCTTGAATGGCGCACAAATTAGTGTCTTTGAAGAGGCTGACGAGGTAAGCCTCGCTCGCCTCCTTAAGCGCCATCACCGCCGAACTTTGAAAACGAAGGTCAGTCTTGAAATCTTAAGCAATCTCTCTGACCAACTTTTAGAAGGACAGCTTGCGTATCAGCAGTATGGTGATTTTCTTGTAGCGAGGGATTTCTCGGAGCCGACGGTACCAGGCCTATAGCGATGGATTTTTTTAACGCCTCCGGTGGCGTTCACTTCTACAAGTGAATGAATGTTACCTATTTGAAAAATTCTGTTACAAAATAAAAACGTGTCAAAAAACACGTTTTATTAGCTAATTTTTGTGCATGTAAACTACAGTAATATAGTACCTAATCACACTTACCAACAGAGGTTGATACAAGTGTTTCCAAATCAGAAAGAACCCTAAAAGCAAATAGTTAAAAAATTTCCAAACTAAAAATTTTGACATCCCTTTTTACTCCACATCTTATGAAATAAGATGAGGAGTTACGCGACGGTTTACAAATCAAAAATTTTAACACCCTTTTTTTTACTTTTTTCGACGAGTTAGTACGTTATAATAAAGCAAACAAAATTTGATGTCCCATGGCCGGCCGTATGTAAACAAGATTCCAAGAAAACCAGAGTTCCGATTTTTATAAAAGTTTGTAAACAGTCCATATTTATAATTCCGAAGATCTGATTAGATTTTGGGCATAATCTATGTAGCTCACCTATACAGATTTTCGAATTATTCATTTTACACATTTTGTTTCAAATAAAAGTTCTTTATCATTTAATTATACACAACTTTTGTTTAAATTATTTTGGATCCGAAAAGTAAATTGGTTTTGTTGCTGATATGGTTTCCTTGAAATCATACCCCGAAATTCTAAACAAATATATTATGAACCTTATAAAAAAATGATGATGAGTACACGCTAAATGGTACAAATTAATTTGTAATTCAGTCCCCTATTGAAATGTTAACATTTGATTTCGACATATTGGAGTACTAGCTTGAACTCAAATTAAAAAGTATTATTACGTTACGGATAATCTCTTTGGGTACAAACCCTAATTTATGGATAATATTTACAGTTTTTTGTTTTCAGTTTCAATTTTATTGATGTAAACTTAATATTGTAAAAAATTCAAGAAACTTGGTATTTCAAACAATAATAGTAAATTGGAACTAGAACGAAATTATGATAGAAACATAAAGAGGCGGTATTTATAAATTACAGAATTTTGTGGAAACGGAATCTCTAGAATTTTCATTTAAAATAGTTTATTAAACTAGAATGTAGGAGTAGGCTATGTTAATATTGTAGCTTAATTAACTACGATCTTTTTTGAATATTATATACGATCACGATCTAGATAAATTATGTGTATGAGTGTGTAGGAAGAATCCAATTGTCCAGTAGATATTTCTGATAGTGATTTGATACCGATTAATTTTCAGCGAACGATAAATTCGATATCAGCAATAATAAAATAAATGAACCAGAAAAAAGAATCAAAGTTAAAAAAAAACATTTCGAAAAGTAATTTGACCCAAACTTTATTTCGTTTGAAACTTTAGTTCAGTTTAACTGTATAAAAATAAGAAGATGAATATTCGGTTATTTTTGGGATCCCAACTAATCCTTCAAACCATATGCATCAAAAAAATTTTAAAACATTTCAGTCCATTACTTCTGAAACACAAAATTCTTCAATGTAATGGAGTCATAATTTTTATATGCTTTAGAAAGCCGTAACTTTACAGAGCATTTTCAGTAAACAGGTAAATTGCATTAAATGAACTGGTACTTTTAACTATTTATAAAGCTATGGTTGAACAAACATTTATTGTACTAGTTCTAATTGCAACCGAAAAGTAAATTAAATAAATGAAAAAATCTTCTATTAAAATCATTAATTGATATTTACTGTCCATGCAACTCTTATTTATTTCTATCATTCGCCATTTAAACACAATAAATAATTACTTTAGAAGCATCAGTATTTTACATCTAAGGTAGAATCTTTCAATTTCCGCTCCCTTAACAGATTTTACAGAATCGATTGGGTTGTCTAACCGGAGGTAAAGTACTCTATCAAGCGTACATTTGCTATTATTGCGAACATTCACTTTTATTTTCTTAAAAAGACCTAAAAATGTCATTAATTACAAAATTTGAGTAATAAATGTTAGGATTATTCACTTCTTTTGTGCGCTCAATGAATCGAATTCTAAAAGCGTGTAATTTATTCATCGTATAGTTTACAGATTAAACGATTTCTCTAAGCTGTTGAAACGTATTATTAGATTGTCTGTAATCAACTATGTAAATTCAGAAACACTATTACTGATGGGTTTGGTAAAAATCACAAATTGAATTATTGGCGAAACTGCGCATTGTAATTGAACTTGTGTTTACTGACGTTTCAAATGGTCTCAAGAGTATAAAAACTTTTATCGTTTATTTTATTGTTTCATATCCGCTATGTTTGTTCATCTTTTTAAGTTTTTATATGTGGATTTCAGACACTATTTACTACTCCAAGAAATGGTGTTATTGCTTATGGTATGTACGATTACTATTTGACATATTAGCCTAACTACTCACAGTTTAACGTACTTTATTCTATTATGCTTTACAATTTATATATTGATTTTTTTCTACGATTGGTGTACACTTTGGAATTGACCCGGCAATGGACAACATATGCAAATCACTAAATGCAAAAAAATATTGAAAAAATGTGACATTTGTCGTTATTTTCGTTTTATTTGCGTCGCATGGAAAATAGGGATAGTTTTTCGTTAAGATAGTTCAGTAGGCACTACTCATTTCAAGATGTAGGAGAGTTAAAGAAACAGATAGAAATATTTTCGTGTTTGTATAATTTTATAAAAGATTTCGTAGTCAATCAATCATTGTATGTCATGTTGTTGTTAAGGTAATAGATAGAAAATAAATTAAATACATATTGTCAATCAAATTTTGTCGTTTTTAATAGTTTTTATTCAATTAATATAAAGGGCATAAAATTAACCAACAAGGTTAATTAAAACATAAAAACGAACAGTGTTATGAAGTTTTAAAAAAAGTCTTTTGACTCGCTTCGCATGTGCGGATGATAAGTGTACTTCAGACCAAAATATTCAGTGTTCGTAGTTTTTGGACTACTGCCATCGATGCTCCAGCTCCTTGTTGCGTCAGAAGCAAGTTAACGTATTTCTTAAGTTATTTCATTAAATATTTTAATGTTAACAAAATTGAGAAAAGCTTGATAAAATTCATTGTATTTAATTATTAATCTTTAGTATTTTAATTAACGCGGATTGTTTGTGAATTTAAGTGTAGAATCATGTTGATATTTTAAATCGGGTTTAATGTTCATTAGATATATTTGACTACTACGCCCTTTTTTCAAGAAAAGTGTACATTGTATAGTCGACACACTTAAACTCTTGAAACAAATCGTATAATATTAAATAGAATTAAGAATGTACGAGGCTAGTTCAATAAATACACGTTCGAGCGCTGTGAAACGATTGTTAGTGGAGCTATAATCGTACAAATTTGCGTAGGCCAGCGGCTGCTATATAGCTGTCTATTGTGACACATCCTCGTGATATTCGTACAGGAGACAGTTGTTGTGCGCGTTTCATTATGGCAGGTCTTATAGTTGGAGCGTCCAAAACCGATTACCGAGCAGTCATACAGTTTCTGCATGCTGAGGGCAACACTCCAGTTCAGATTTATGGGAGAATGCAAAATGTTTATGGTGGAGAGTGTCCTTTAAAAACCACAGTCGTGGAATGGTGTCGGAAGTTCACAGCTAACATCATCAAATCACAGATGGAGCGGATGAGGTGGGAGATTTTAGAGCACTCCCCTTACAGCCCGGATCTTTCACCTTGTGACTTACATATCTTCGGACCATTGAAGAAGGCACTTAAGGGACAGCGATTCCAGTCGGACGCTCAAGTCAAGCAGGCAGTTTTGAAATGGTTCCGCGAACAGCCAATGGACTGGTACCACACCGGTATACAGCGTCTTGTGAAGCAGTGGGATGCATGTCTTTGTAGTAATGGCAATTTTGTTTAGTGTAAATAAACCGCTTACATGTACCACCGTTCGAACGTGTATTTATTGAACCAGCCTCGTACTAAATTTCCCTTTAATATATTGAGAAGACGATATCTTAATAATGACGCGTTCCAATATATTGTTTATCTTGTACAATCCTAAAACGTGCGGAAAATGAACGAAACGCAAATTTTCTTGGCTAATACAACTAGTCTCATGGTAAACGATAACACGTATTATCTAGGAGAACAACTATTATATTTGGTAAGACAATGTAATGAACATTAATCAAAAGTAAATGGCGAAATTTTTAAATAATTTGTAATTTTGACTAAATAATTACAGTTGCCTATTAATCAATTCAATCAAAATTCTTGATTAATTTTGGAATATTTTGTAGTTTACTTCTCAATTAAATTTCTTCTTTGTTAACATCTACCCATCGATGGCGATCTACTAGTTTTTAACAGCAGAGTTAACAGCATTATTTTTGACTTCAACGCATCCATTGAAACTGTTTGTCGATATAGCTATTAATGATCGGAATTGTTAAGAAAGTTGACAGTTAAGAAACTGATATTACATTATTATCAAATTAAAAACATACAAGCGTTTTGCGCGGAACTCCACATCCCCCTAAAAGTGTGTGCGACATAAAACATTTTGTTCAAAAAATGATATACTAAGAAAGTATTGTAAGTGTGTCATCACTCACAAAATTTTAAGTGAAAAATAACAATACCATAAACAAGACAAAACCCTTAGTTCAGGTTCAGATAACAGGTTGTTCAAGACCGCCGCGCGCCCGTTCTCTTTAAAGACTTGAATTCAAACATAAAATGTTGCTTAAAAAAGAAAAATGGAAATTTGATTTTAGAAAAAAATTGTTTAAATAAAAGTTATAGGTACTAAATTTCTAACAATTAATATGTTGAAGGTACTGTTAAAAGAATTAGTGTCACGTTGTTGTCATATCTTAGTGATTGCTTATCAGATCAAAAAATAGTTTATACTAAAATGATGTATAAGAAAATTACAAACAAGAAAAATCTGTAAAATTAGTATTTCTGTAAATATTTCCCAGATTCAAAAATCTATGTAAGTTCTACCATAATTTCATAAAATTAGATCCATGAGTTTGTTGATGTTGTTTTTACATACTCATGGACGACCTCTGAACAAAAACATTTCTTTTGCACAAATGGTAAAATTATTTTTGATATTATGAGTGAATTTGACTTGATGTCACGTGACCCATTTATTAACACGTACGTTATCGGAAGAAGATAAAACCTACTAATACAGAGCATACACATATTGTTAAACGTGTTGATGAAAAGTATTTGATTCTTTTTAAAAAAATTATTATGAAATTTTGATATATTTTTAAAAATAACAGTAACATTGCAGAAGGTGAATTACCGTCGTTTACAGAGACCAAATAAACCTGTATAGAGATGTAATGCAGTATAAAATTATTAACAATATCAACAGCAATAGGTCAGAAAGATTATATTTTGTTTATTTATTTATTTGTATGGTACATTTTATTATTGTATTGTGATGTAATTGTTATGTATGGTGCTCCAGAAGATCAGCATAAACCTGTAAGTGTAGTGGCAAAACCGTGTGCAATTGTGGGTTGGTTTATCTTAGCAAAGCATTAGCTTCAAGATTTAGACAAACCACTAAAACCTAAACATGCCAACCCTTACCCACCTTAGTATTCAATATTATATGAAATTGTTGCATATTGTAAATTAGTTAATTACATTTTCAAAAAGTCATGTATACGGTAATTTCAAGTTATTTAAGAATGTATTAGTCCAACTTTCAGATTAAAAAAACAAATACAAAAAGCATTACAGCACATATTCACTCACCTCCCATATTAGCCTAAAATCCTGTTGCTCTACGCGCAGTAGTTCGCATGTTGTTTGTGTTACTACAGTGCTGTCTCTTGGAAGATCTTGTAAAATTGATTCACCAAAAGTAGCACCAACACCAAGTGTACACAGAGTAGCTGGTAACTGTAACAAAAGTTTAATACATTCAGAATGCGATAAAAACAACTAACAAAATTAAATATTTTACGCTTAATTAACAAACAGATGAAAAAGAAAGTAGAGAAAATGTTCGCCATATTGTTAGATCTGATAAGGTGCAAAAAGAATTATTGTGGGATAGGATGAGAAAAAAGTTAGGATATAATAGATGCGGTGGAGGAGATTTACGAGGACACCAGTTGTAAAACCATAGTAGAGGAAGAATGGTAGAACACCAAGCAAAGCGTTCTACAGCAATTAACAACGGGTTAAACAAAACAAAATAATTATGTCATCAGATAGCAACTACGGGTCGGTCAGGTGGGGGTTTGGAACGGAAGTTCGGAGCGGACGTCGTATTCAGGGTGCGGGAATGATGTCGTTAACGTCCGATACAACGTGACGTCAACGAACACTGAGAGTAATGACGTACCGCGTTACCACAAGCACGTTGACGTCCGAAACACCGTCACGTCATGGAGGGCCGCAAATTATGACATACTTGGGGTGCAAAATCACGTTACCACAAGCACGGCACCATGACGGAGGAGAGGAATGACCACATCGTCAGCTTAACGAGAGCTGAGAATGATGACGTACTTGGGATGCGAAACTACGTTACCACAAGGAAGGAGCCGGGGCAGGCGAGAACAAGGAAAAGAAATGTAAATTATAATGTCGGTATAAACTTAAAACTATTGTAAATAATTAAATACATGGTAACGGTAAATTTATAAAAAAATGCAACGTTAGGGGAACAAGTTTAGGACAAAAGAGAACTGAAACAAGAATATCCGTTAAGTCCTTGTTTATTTTATTTGTACAATGGGGGGATCTAGAAGAAAAATTAGAGAAGAAGAAAGTATCGTAGCGTTGGGGAGGGAAAGAAATAGAGATCGTAGACAAATACAAGTATCTGGGATATTTCCTAAAATATGATAACAAAGGTAGTGAACAAATAAGGAAATTGTAAATAAAAGGAAATAATATAATCGGACAAGAAAATAGAGGAAAGAATATTCGGGAAGAATTTGGAAAAAAGACGTTGGTTATTCGAGAGGATAGTCAAAGACGGAGCGGAGGTGTGGGGATGGAAGGAATTGGTGGAACTAAAAGGTGTACAAAGGAAGTACTAGAAGTAGATATTGTGATTAGAAAAGGAACACCAAAATACATACTACAAGAGCTAGCAAAGATAGAGAAGATAAGAACCCAAATAGGAGGTAGAGCGGTGAAGTATGAGGGAAATAAAGTATGGTGAAAGGAAAGAAGATTATTCTATGAAAGGGAGGCTATGCGAGAAGGGAGATAAAAGATTGAGGAGAAAAGAAAAAGTATAGAAGCAGAGATAGTGAGAAGAGATCAAGATTATATTATTTTATTTTTTTTTGTTTCTTAGTGTTCATATATTATATACAGTCTGTATTACCATACATGTAGTTTGTCCTATAATTGGGTTTTATACCTGTTGGGCAAATAAACAGATAAATAAATAAATAAATAAAAGATACACAACTACAAGAGAGAAGATCAAGAATAAAAAAGGAAATATAATGAAAAGTATTGTGAAATCATTGCAGAATGGATACCACGTTATATAATCGGAAACGAAGGAGAAAAGAGTGACGGGAAAATTTAGAGTGGGAAATAAAGAAAGGAAGAATAAATACTGATGGAAGGACGTAGACAGATTGTGCAAACTGTGCGGAGATGGAGGGGAATTTTGAACATATAAAAGAATGATGTAATGAATTGAGAGTGGAAGGGAGAGATAGAAGGATATTGCTAGGGGTTAATGGGGAAGAGTTGAAATGGATGAAGGAAGTAATGGAAAGATGATTGTAATTTGTTTGTTATTTCAATTATTGGTTTATGTGTACCTATGTATATAATATTATGAGCCAAATTCTTTTGTTTAAGTATAAAGTACAAAATAAACGATTATATTCTATAATCGGCAAAAGTATAAAACCACCAATTTCACTTCTACTCATGTCAGTTTGGGATAAAGAGTGATAGAAACCCAGAAAAACGACTCAGGCCCATAACCCCCAACTGTATTATCTAGCTACCTTCCAGCAGATCGCCTTCATGTAACCATTTAAAAAAATAATTTTGTCATATGCGATTACATGAATTTAATGAGAAAATTGAATTAGTATTCAAACTCCAAATTTTATTTCAAAAGTTTGTTTCAACCCCCCCAAAATTCATTGTTATTATTTTAATATAAATGGGTTTGTACTAAGTATGTTTTCAATTAAATTTAAAAAGAATGAAAGCAAAGTAGTTTAATATAATAAAACCGAAAATCTAAATAAATATCATATTTTTATTAGGACTAAAAGCAATACCGTTAAGTTGATTTACCCCGTTTAAAAAAAAGTCAAAAGAAAATGTAGTTTTAAATACAGAACAAAGAACAATTGCTATAGATTTATTGTAAGGACTACATGTAATACCGACGACGCGGTTATTTTTTATTCTGATTGCAAAATGATACTTTCACATTCAATATTGATCGTTTTATTTGCGAGCGCAACAAACAAAAAACCATTAGAAAATGCAAAAACATTTTGCAATTGTGTATAAAACAAATTTTTTCGAAAACTGTGCTGCAATATTAGTAAAAATATAAAAAGAAAATGATGTCACATATACAATTTTTTTCAGATTTTTACTAATTTTACGACATTCGAATATTACATAGTAATTACTAGCATAGGTTATTCCTACTGACAGTCAGATTTTTAGTCTAAAAATAAATAAACTGCTACTACTAATCATCTCCATAGATATGCATTCATAATGGATCTAAACTCATTATGAGAAAAAGATTTCACACAGAATTTCGAACTTCATAAATCTAATAATCTAATAAAGTTCTATTATTATTATTGTTATATATAGTGATAGTGTCTACTTAAAATCTTCAAATTTTATACCCCAACTGTTCACATCAAAATTATGTGTTACATTTTTAAGTTATTATACGACAACGGCTATACGACCCGTTGAAACGACCGGTTCTCGCCCGATCATCTAAGTTAAGCAACGTCGCGCGCGGTCAGTACTTGAATGGACGACTGTATCATGAAACAACACAAACAACAGAAAATTTCTTTAAGATTCTGACAAATTCAGAATTTTATTAGATTTTGCCACTTGGGACTTTAACCGTTTTGGTTAAAGTTGACTGTAAAAAGCATAAAATTATAATAATTTCATAGGAAAGAATACTCCAAACGATTCGATAATTTCATGTAAGATGATAGCTTACATGTAGCATATATACGTTATCAATTTTCACCAAATGTTTAAAAAATTCAAATACCTGTCTCGATTTTAACCTTGGCTTTGGGTAAAACGAGACAGGTCAGGCGAAAACAAGACACGCCAGTTTTACGTACATCAAACCAATTTTGAAGGCTAGGTTATATAAGAGACATAGAAGATTAAATATACAATCAATTACAAACAGTTTCACTTCTTTATTTGGACAAATAACCAAAATATAACGCTCTAAAAAGTAACATAACATATTTTCCTCTACCTAATTAACAGTTAAAACTAAAATATTCATTTTTCTTTAGTAAAGTAACAAATTCTGAAACACAAGTAAGTATCTCACTTATTTATAATATTATTTAACATTATATTTGTCGAAATCTATGGTAAATAGAAACTGTTTTGCAGTACGTTGAGTTCCTCCATGGACAGTTGAGCTAGGAAGTTGGCATTCTATATCAGTCTTAAGTACAGAATATTTTTCTACGATTACTGGTTCCAAGAACTTATTACCGTTACGTCGAAGATATCTTACATCGACTTCTTCCTCTCCTACTTCCTCAATTTGTGCCACATAGAAAACGTTCTTGCATTTAGTTGCAAACCTTACCAAAATGTAGTCACCTTGTTTCATTGGTGACGGTTCATTTGTTTCGTCATTTTCGAGATCGCTCCAATTACCTTGAACAGAACCAACAATGTCTTCTAAAGTAAGATTTTCAACGTCGCTTTCATCGTCTAATTGAACGTTGTATAAGGCCTCATTATCTTCACTATCAGATTCAGTTGGTTTTCTTGTTTTCTTTGCCTTTCTCTTATTTTTTTCTCACTTTTCTTTTCTTTCTTCTGATCATTTTTTTTCAATCTCACTTAAAAGTTCCATTGAGGTCAAAACAGTGCATTCGGTTTTCTTTCTTTTTAAATTGAGGGACTGTTCTTTTGACAGTAACAGTGACTCGAATGAACGACGTTAGGTACTTGTATTACTGTGAGTTGAACACGATGGTGTTGCTGTTGATGAATTTACATCATTGATCTCCATCGATAGTCCAACAGCAGTAACAGATGTATTATTTGCTTCAATCAAGGGTAATTGCTCCGGTTCCAGTTGTTAATCTTCAAAAACATTGGCCGCGTTTACACAATTATTGATATCTCAGTTCTGGTATCTCTTAATTTTTTCTGGATCCAATCGATGTACAGGATATTTATCTTCATTGCAAGGGTACAATCCTGTACTAGCAAACGCTGATTTTATAACTTGTCCAGAAATGCCTTCTTCCTATATCTTGCATAACAAATCGCAGAATTCGCTCTTATTTAACTTTCGGTGGTTGCGGCGTTGCCATTCAATTAAAGCGTTATTCCACTCATAAGAGGACCAAAGCAACATTTGTCTAAAGGTTGCAAGACATCAGTAGTATGGGCTGGCAGTTTTAATAACGTAATATTTTCTTTAATTGCTGGTTCGATTGTACCCTTATATCTAAATGAGTAATGTGGCCGTCCATGATGACTATTTGAGGCCTCTGCTTAATTAAGGTACAAAACTTTCGGAACCATTCTTGAAAAATATTTGTCGTCATCCAATCCTTTTCCGAACACGCATAGACGGTATTTGGCAAATCTTTCGTACCTTTCTAGCTGGTCCACAAATGTGCACTTTAGAAAATTATTAAAGGTGGTAGTAACACACCTGAAACTGAAAATGCTGAAACGCATGCCATAACGGTTGTATTTTTTTTCCGTATCCTTCTATGTTTCTATGTAATTTTTGTCCTATCTCAGCAATGCCCTTTACTCTGTTTAGATCTGATGCGAAACTCGTTTCATCCAAGTTCAATATTTGGCTTAGACAATCTTCCAAATTAAGCTGGTGGATTATTTCCTTCAACTTTTCATAGAATCCATATATTATAAAGGGATCGCTGGTTGCCATGCATCGACTCTTCTCCAGTTGTTTAAGCTTCTTCTTGCTCAGTCTATGACGTTTACAGAATGCCCTGAACCAATAATTTCCGGGCTTACCATTTTTGAATGTGTTTGGGATGTCAATTTCTATGCAGTGAGTTTGTACACTTTATAGAATTTCTCCCTTGGTTAAGGCAAAGCCCCATTTTGCCATAGTTTTGATTTTCTTGCTTAGGTCCTTTTCTGCTTCTTGAGATAAAAATGTCTTTCTTCCCTGAGTACTCACAGTGTATGATCTTCGGCGTGTTAGCACCAATTTGTCAATTTTAAATTTCTTACCAGCTTCTCGGAATGTCAAAGGGCCTTTGTCAATCATTTCCAAAGCTGTCAGTTTATTAACATAAACCTTTGGTATTTCCATTCCGCTCTGTCTTCTTTTTCCCCTAACCGTGTCTCGTTTTTCGACCTTCGCTTGCCTCGTTTTTGTCTCTATTTCTGTTGTGCGTAGTACATGAACACGACGAGATATCACAACGCACTGAACAAACTTAAATTCAGCACAACATGACACGTCGAATGCTACTATCGTCGAGCGCGCGTTACTAGAAAACTCGTGGCATCAAAGTTTCACGCACGCATTTTGCCGTTTTTGACGTTGGATTTTTTAAACATTTATCTCGATGTTTTAGAACAAGGACAACGTAATAATCACATTAAACTACAACTGTACAATTTTTAATCTCAAACTGAATGTATTTTAGTATAATTTATACGAGTGTCTCGTTTTTACCCAACATTTTGCTAGTCACGTTTTTACACCACTTGACCTTAAATAAACAACTGTTTACGACAATGAAAATGTCGGAGTAAAAACATCAGTCATACGTTAGTCATTCTAAAGTCCTATATAGCCTAGAAATTATAATTTTACTTGTGGTTTTGGTGCATGATATTGCCTTAATGCATTGCTTATGTAGTGGAGAATATGCATTTTGCTTTTAAACTTACGTAATCTGACATTTGTTCCTTTCGAAACGCCTACTACCAATAATTATTTCCATAGATACGCATTCACAATGAGTAAGCTCATTATGAGAAAAAAGCTTCACACGAAATTCCGAACTTCATTTATTGATAGTGACCACTTAAAATCTTCAAATTTTATACCCCAACTGTTCATTTCAAAATTATGTGTTACATTTTTCACGTTATTATACTACAACGACCATAACATGTTGAAAGCACCGGTTCTCGTCCGATCACCGAAGTTACGCAACGTCGCGCGCGATCTGTACTTGGATAAATATAAATAAATATCATAAGTCTATTTTAACGGGTAATCTTTAAGATTAAACCGTGCCAGAATGGTAACAGCAGTTCGGTTACGTTGCTAGTGTCGTCTACATTTTTTGGATGTGAATCTACATCCGAGATCGAAGATGGAGAGACCTCAGATAAAGCTGACCGTTAGCAAAACAAATTACGATTAACGACCGCTCTTAGACCCAAATCTAGACGTCACTAGTTCACCAACAGGTCGCGAAAACCTAAACCAAATTGACATTCAAATTAAATTTTCGTTTTAGTTGAAACAATTACAAATTTTTTACTGTATTAAGATTTCTTATCTGAATTCCTGTATTTGATATTCCAATACGTTGAAACAAATTATCGACGTACCCTAAAAGTTTGTTTCCAATGTAGGCACAACAAACGACAAATGGTATAAGAGTGCATAAGAGCACGGTAGAGTATTGAATATTTAGTATTCATCAACTTCATACAAAAAAAAATTTATAGTAAACCTGGGGTCAAATTTCCGTAGTTTGACTGTATATTAACAAACTGTAGAAATTATTCTTTAAAAATAAATTGTTTGCAAAACTTATTGTCCAATGCCACTAAGAGAAGAGGTGGTGTTACACTAAACATGACAATTTAAACTTACTTTTTGCGACATTTCATAACACAACAACGGGTTGCTTTTTAAATAAATTGTTGAAAAGTATTTCTTTATTTGTAATGGTATAAATAAACCGAATACGATCGTTTATTAAGTGCATGTAAGCAATTACTGGCTGTACTTCCTTCACAAAAACAGCAAATTCCTTTGTTGAATAAAAAGCGTTTAAGTAACGACTCTTTTACATTATCAAACTGAAGTGTTTCAATTACTACTGTTAAGCAACACAAACATGGACTTTCTTTGTTGTTAATGCTTCCGCCAACAATTAATAGTTACTGAAAACTACAAAAAAACGTTGGATTAAGATTTTGCGGTGGTATTTGGGCTTACCTCTTGTTTAATAATGACTGTACAGGGCAGGTAAATTTAACAATTTTTGGGGTCAGTAACCTGTTTATTTTTAGTAGCTACATCTTGATTCTGACGTTTGAGACTATGAATGCTATCATGTTAACTTTTGTACAATTTATTTAAACAACACAGTTTTGGAAAACAAAACGTCTGTATCGAACGACAAATCTATTAAACAAATGCTAATTCAAAGTTATTATTACAAATCTTTGATATTGTTGTCGGTGAAATTAATGTTGGCAACACTTTAAATTTTCTAATCCCATCAAATACCATTTATATTCTTTTGTCTAACCATTCCAGGTAAGCGGCTGTTGACATTGCCATGTAAATATCAACTTTGTACTCAGCTATCGAAAAAAGTACTTTTAGTTTCTCTATTAATAGCAACCGGCTACTTACGAATAACTAAAATTTTATAATAAAAAATAATAGGTAAAAGAATAAGTTTATCGACGTTTCAAAAAGTAATTTTTAATACCGCAAATAAAAAGTTCAAAGTTACAATTTGAAAACTAGCAAAACTCGATCAAAAACTTTTCTTCAAACAACACCTCATCTAATGCAAAAACTTAAGTCCCAAAACAAATTATTATGTAGATTTGAAGTTTACATAAATAAATTTACAAACGTAAATCAAGTTTATTGAAAGTAACTTTAATACCGAACAACATCTAAATTTAACATGTATTTTTACCAATTTTTGTAAATTTATTCAACTCGATGATTAGACGAATGTAATATTAATTATATTTCAGTAATGTAGAAAATATGGATACAGTTTTGCTGAATGTATACAGTTTTGTGGCGCACCTTTTGTTATTTTTTAATTATTTTGGTAGTTAACGAACTAAACATAAAAAATATACCTACTGTTTTTGTTACCTGATATATTTTTCACAAAATAAAGAATTTACTAGCGTCGAAGCTTTGAATATTCAATTACCCTGATGACAATGTAAAATTAAACTTTCAAATTATTTTTCCACAAAAACAAAGACTATATTTCTACGTTTCATTTGAAAATGGGTTAAACAATGAAAACGTTTTAGTTAGTAACTGTCGTTGAAATTTTATTTACGGTTCTTGTTTGTAGCATTTCAATAATTGACCCTGTTTTAACCTAAATGACCTTAAATTAGTTCATTTTGTATTTGAATAATGAACAACATTGTTTCGCTCGACTTATGACTGGTAAATTTCGTGCATTTTTATGAAAAAATGATTACATAATTTGATTAATGATACGGTGTTATTTTTTTACATAAATTTAAATGAATCATCCTAATGAAAGAAAAGCATTATTTTGTTAATTTTTTTATTTGAAGCTTATGAAATTTCGCAAAATAAATATTTCTTCTTCAATTAGATTTCCTAGTTAGTAGTTATTTGTCTTGGCAAGATTCTTGTAGGTGGAGGAAAGTACAATAAAACGACTTAAATTAAAGAAACCTTGAAAAGCTTGGAATCACTGAGCGCAACGTCGGCAGAATTTAAAAATAGTCGGTTTTATTGTACTTCCTCCACCCACAAGAAATCTTGCTAAGACAAATAAATACTTATTACAAACTAAATATTGTTGCTTGCAGTAATAAAATATTTCTAAAGTATTTACTTCAATAAAATAATGTTATCAAATAATTAAAGAAAAATGAAAAAACTTAATTATCTGTTTTTGCTGTAACTCGATTATAGTTTTTTCTGTTACAAGTAGCTGTCAATTTCGGACTTTTAAAGTGTAATACTATTTCCCATACATGTATAAATAAAAAGTCTTTTCTTCACTAATTAATGACCGATTTTGATTCTGTAAAAATTCTCATAGTCGTAGACATAACATGCATCAAAAGGTATAAAATAATATAGAGAATGCTATTTAAAATTTTAAGGGAGGAGGTCTCTTTTAAGGGTAGATAAAGTAAAGGTAATTTTAACAGCCAATGTTAACGTACATTGGCAGCTATAAAGGATAGTTTTGTTTTATTGAAATATATTTATTCGTTATCACGTTACAGGGTAGTCAAATCAGTTTGGGACACCCTGTATATATGTGTTAGCCTTATTATTACATTTTGCTGCATGTTTCTTTATAATGAGTTCGGTCAATTGTAAGTATAATTGAAGTACAAAAAATGTACTCATCCAAAAATAGAGACGAAGAACTGGTGGTAGTCCAAAACAACCCAGCCCAACGCATGTGGTGATGTGGAAATTACATTTTATTAAATCCAGGAGACTTGATTCGTGAGGACAATTAAATGGGACTGCGACAGGTCACTACATACATTTGTTACAACAGTAGAGATCATAAAGGCTGATATCGGGATTATAGGTCAATCAAAAAACGAAGAATCATCCAGTAGCAATTACCTAGATCAATGTATCATTTTTGAAAAACTGAAATTATAATTACATACACCTCAGAGAGTGATAACTGTAGCGTTGTAAGAATACGACAATTCACGAATACATACAAATAAATTTTATACATAGATATAAACAATAAGGATTCTACATTCCGGCCTCCTTGAAAGAACCGCTTTCAAAATTAAAATAGAATTTATAAAAATGTTGATCTAACAATAATAACAATAATTAAATTATTCGATAGGTAAAAGCACATATTTTAGAAATAGCTCGCTTAACGATTCCGGTGCTGGTCTTCACTTCAACGACTCGCACTACGACGTCGTTTCCAGGAAGGCAAGCGGTAACTCGACTCAACTTCCAGAGCTGCACTGGATTGTTGTCATCTTTGAGTAGTACCATTTGATGTACGCTTATATTTTGACGTTGAATTTCAATTTGACGCTGCTGCAGATTGTTAATGTATTCGGTCGACCATCGTGCCCAGAAGTGCTGAACTAATTGTTGTCTGCGTTGAAAACTTGATAATCGGTTTGGTGGTATTTCTGTAAGGTTTTCTTGTGGAAGCGCAGTAAAGGATGTACTAATCAAAAAATGTCCTGGGGTGAGTGGTTCTAAATCATTTGGATCGTTTGTGAGAGAACACAAAGGACGCGAATTAAGGATAGATTCCACTTGGCAAAGTAATGTATAAAATTGTTCAAAATCCATATGTTCAATATTAATGATTCGTTTTAAATGGTATTTAGCCGATCTTACTGCTCGTTCCCACAACCCGGCAAAATGTGGGGCGCAAAAGGTGGTATAAATTTCCACGTCATATGATTATCGGATAAGTATTGTTTGAAAATTGAATCATTCGTTAATACCTTCAATTTCGTATTCGTTTTAACTCATTATTTGCGCCAACAAAATTTGTCGCATTATCATATCTCTGCATAAACCTCGTCTCGCAACAAATATATTTAAATTGTTTAAAAAAGAGGCAGTAGTTAAATCTCCTTCTCATTCTAAGTGTACTGCTTTGACATTGAAACATATAAAAAGACAAATGTACGTTTTACAACTTTCGATTCCGCGTTTTTCCGTCCTTTAATAAAAAGGTCCCACAAAATCTATACCAGTTATTTCAAAATGGTGCTTTGATAAGGGATTAGACTTAAAAAAAAACGACGCATTTACGTAATACTAATCAAACCAAATTTCGTCCGTTTAAAAGCCAGTACTCATTTCTGAGTGAAGCTAAAACTTGCTGCCTACCAGCATGCAAAAGATGTTTATGCTCGTAATCTATTATTAAGCTCGTTACATGATGTTTGGCTAGAATAACTGAGTGTTTTTAGTATAATCAAATTTGGAATTCCTTAATCTACCTCCAACTCGTACGATACCATTTTCATCCAAAAAGGGTGTTAAGGAGGCAAGTTTGCTATTACGTTTTACGCCACTTGATCTCTGAAGGGATAATAAATCATCATAAAAAATGTTCCCTTTGTATTGTTTTTATTATATAATTAGTGGCGTGTTGTATTTCAGAAGAATTCAAAATATCAAGGTTTATATGTTCTTTTGGTAATTTACAGTTCTTTAACAATCGCAGGACGTAAGCAACAACCCGATTTAATTTTTGGAAAGATGAAAATTTTGTTAAAATATTTAGATTAACTAACTAACTAACTGATGAGAGAATTCAATGTCTCTTTTCGTTTTTCAAGAATAGTGTGATTATATGAAGTTATTGGCCAATCTGATTGATTGTTCTTTAACCATCTTGGAACCTGGGATCATAATAAAGAAATTTGAGAACAACCTCCTGAAACTATATCTGCAGGATTATCCTTAGATTTAATATAATTCCAAATACCGAGTTTTGTTAATTTTTGTATCTCAGCTATGCGATTACAAACAAAAATATTCCAAAAAGATGGTTCTGATGAAAACCATGACAGAACAATTTCCGAGACGCACCAACAATAAATATTGTTGAAATTGATATTAAAGGATTTCAAGACCTTTGAAATTAATTTGGCTAATAATAGCACTCCGCATAACTTTAGCCGTGGTAATGTTAACGCCCTTAATGGTGCGACGCACGATTTTGCTACTAATAAAACGGTATTATGCTGGCCGATACTGTTTGTTGTTCGTATGTAAATGCAAGCTCCGAATGCATACATGGAAGCATCGGAAAAACCATGCATTTGAATGTTTACATAGTCAGAATTGATAATTTTTCTAGTAAATTGAATTTCGTTTATTGATAATAATTCAATATAGAATCTAGACCAAGTAGCATATACATTTTGAGGAACTGATTCGTCCCAACTGATTTGAAGTTTCCACAACATTTGTAAAATAATTTTTGCTTTAACAATTATGGGACTACTTAAAACCCAAAGGATCGAAAATCTTAGCAATTACTGATGTTATAAATCGTTTTGTTATTTTACAGTAGGATTAAATGAATATTGTAATGTATCTGATTTTTAATTCCAGATAACTCCTAAAGTTTTGACTGTTTCGTCTTCGGTTAAATGATAATAAGTTAATTCGTTATTGGTTTGTGAATCGTTTAAAATGTCAGAATTGTTCGATAACCACTGTCTTAATGTAAAACCGTAATTGCTAAGTAAGTGCTCTATTTCGTTTTTTAATTTTTTAGTGTTCTCGATTGTGTCGCTACTTGTTATTAAGTCGTCCATATAAAAATCGTGTACAATTTTTTGACAAGCTCCCGGATAATTATTTTCATTTTCGATAGCGATTTGTTGTAAGCATCTAGTAGCTAGAAGAGCAGCTGGCCCTGTACCGTAACTGATAGTGTTTAATCGATAATGAGAAATGGGATTGTTGACATTATTTCGCCAAACAACTCTTTGTAGATCACGTTGTTCTTCATTAACAAGAATTTGTCGATACATTTTCGCAATGTCGGCAATGATTACAAATTTATGTTTTCTAAAACGATTAATTAATGAAAATAAAAACCAACTAGCAACATGTTATTTAACGATTTACCTTGAAATCTGTTTGAGAAGCATTAAAGACAACACGTAATTTGGTAGTTACACTAGATTGTTTCAAAACTCCGTGGTGAGGCATATAATAAGTAGCCCTATTTGTTTTTATTTCAGATGAATTAATTTTTGACATGTATTTAAATTAAGATATTCATTCATAAAGTCATTGTAATATTGTTTTACTCTATATTTGTGTTTAATTTTCTCTCTAAACTCGAGAAACGTTTTATTGCTATTTCTTTTGTACCACAAAAAAAGAAATCTTGTTTTAAAGGCAAAGTAACTATGAAACATTCATCGACATTACGCTGAGTGTTTTAGTAAAATGATCTTCACATTTAGTTTCTTCTTTAGTAAATTTATTGTCTATTTTAGAATGATCTTCGATGGTCCAGAATTGTTGTAATTGATCGTTTAAATCTTTATTCGAAAGTAAACTAGTGACTCCGCAAAAATTGTAATTTGATGCTAATGGACCAAATAAATCGAACCCAATGTAGTTTTTTGATGTATGGGGTGATGATCGTTTATTTTAATTTGACCTACACACAAAAGATAATGATAAATTTAACCAACTAAACTATTTTCCGATAATAGTACGAACTTTGATAACGCTCAAAGAGAGCTTACAAAATTTATGAAAACTGTTTTAGAACAAATCGATTGACAAGTTATTCCTCCATATTCTCCCCATTTCGGTGGTCTCTGAGAGCCCGGAGTGAAAAGTACGAAACATCATCTCAAACCCGTATTGGCTAATATACATTTCACGTATGAGGAAATTGCGACAGCATTAGCACAGATAGAATCGGTACTGAATTCTAGACCACTTGGTCCATTTTCATTCAGTCATGACAACGTTATGTCTTTAACCTTGGCCCACTTCCTAATTGGACCACCAATGATAGCAATTCCTATCGAAGATTTTATCGAAATTTCCATAAATCGAGGAAATCGTTTCAAATTGATTCAAAAGACATTTTTGGAAGAGATGGAAAGGCAAATATTTGTCAGAATTACAAAAACGCAACCGTTGGCAGGCAAGCAAGGGTGAATTTAAAATTGATGATTTGGTTATTATTAAGGATAATTGCAAACATCCGACGGAATGGAGCCTAGGCCGAATAGTTCTTCTTCACGAAGGGACAGACAATATAGCACGTATCGTTTCAGTGCAAACACAAAACGGGATAATCAAACGTAGTTTTTATCAACTATGTGTTCTGCCCATTGAAATGCAGTGATTTCAAGGCGGGAGGCATGTTCACGCCTAAGTACTTTTTCTTCAAATATAAGATCATGTTTCCATGTTGCGTAACCATATTTCTATTACAATTTTTTAATCAATCAATTTTGTCAATTTGGAATTGTATTCGTTTTTATTATGTTAAACAAAACTAGTTACAATTTCTATAATACTAGTTAAACAAGTAAAAACAAATATAAAGAGAAGCTCGGAGATGATATATGTTAAGAAAGGCAAATTTTAAGTTGGGCACAAAAAATGAAAATAAATACCTACTTCAATTTTTGTTTCAATATTTTGTTAGTACAGTGTATGTGCAAATACTAAAAGTTATCCAGTGTTAAGGTTTGTTTTAGTCTAGGTAAAACTAGAGTGAATTTAGTACTAGTATGTAATTGTTTCAAAATAAAGTAATAAATAATGGAAATCCTCGTTGTAAAAGTAACTAACATGAATGTCAATTTTGAGTCTTAACGACGATTCACAAACACAACCGAAAATGAATGTTAATATTATTTGAACAAAGAAATTTTATTACCTATTTAACATCTATGTCTCGTCTGAAGCGAACTACCGAAAGAAAATGTCATAAACTCGAGCTTACATCTAACTGTTGCAAAATTATACACTGTAAAATATAAAATACTTTAAATTTTATTGCAAACGACAGGGGTTTGGTATGGTTAAATACAATGTAGCAGAAAAGTTGCACTCTAGATTGCAATTTGGTTTATTACAACTTTAAAACTTTTACGATCGGTTTATTGGCACAAACTTTCCATTCAGTAACTTAAATCCAGTAGTATCTACATTTAAAAACTCCTTAATTGTTAGCTAAAACTTTAACACCGAAAATTGTATTATACTTCTTCTAATCTCTGTTTTATACTGCTAGAGAAACGCGAATATCTCGTTTCCATAAATAATATAGTGTTAGACAAAGTAACGTAAGACGACGCATTACCATTAATATTATATGCACAACATACACTTTAGAAAAAAAATTTGTACGTGGAGTAGCTAAAGTTACTATTGCAGCACATCAAACAAGAAACTTAATGCTTCTCTCCCAACTGGGAATTTTCTCGTGTTCCTAAGTTACAGCTTTATTCTATGAATATTCGTGGTCTCTTAATGGTTTCCGGAATTATAGCGACCACAAAGTTGTTTAATAAACATGCCGGAACATCGCTGAATTAATAATTTAATGTCACGTAAGAAAAAGGTTTTTTAGAAAGAAGCATTTTATGTACTACTACACAATGTCAAGTTTTGTCAAACAAAACAGTATTAATGTGCCTTCAGTATAGATACAATATTTTAAAAATTCCTTAGTGTTAAAAAAGGAGAAATACGTAGTAATTTTTTTATACAATCACTGCAAAAATAAATACAGCACCTCTTGATTTTAACAAAACGATATCGAATTAGGTAAGTGTAACATTATAAGACATACATATTTTTCGTATTACATTTGACAAGACTTTTCATATTAGGGTGGTTTCATTTTCATATGATTTTTTACAGAAATTTTTGACTGCTTTTAGAAATATTTCGTGCTGATTTGGTGCATTGAATGATATGTCCTCGTGTGTAGATTTTAATTAAAGGAATTATAAATATAGGTAGTTTTCTCCAAAATTTATTTATTGATGGATATACTCTAAGAGAGTCCTTCTAGGTGAGGTAGGATGCACAAAAACAATTTTAGTTGGTTGTAATCGTCGACGTTTCTCGCCCACCATTGCTGTGGGCTTTATCAACACTATCTACAAGATCGAGTTTATATTCAACTTAAAAATTAAAATTCATCAATAGATGATATCGTCACTGATAAAGTTCACACTATTCTGAAGCGAAACGTCGGCAATTACAACCAACTAAGTAGTTTTTGTGCACCCCACCTCCACCTACAAGTGTTTTATTAAAGTATATCCATCAATAAGAAATTATAACGATGATAGAAGAAGGCCACAACCATTCAAAAGAAATTATAAGTTTAGTTATTTGTTTGACGGATTTTGAATCATTTTACTAATGTTTGTATTACTGTAAACTTTTAGATTAACTTCTAGCCCTACTTTTGTACACCTTATTCTGAGTTTTTGCCTTTTTCTATTTTGATGCCGCACTGAGTACTTTGTGATACTCTATTATGCGAGATGCGTGCGTAATGGATCCAATTAACGCATTAATAATTTGTAGCACACTATTCGTCATTTGTTTTGACAAAATTAGGACGTTTTCTAATTGCAACAAAATCAAAGTATAAAAACATGGGTCACAACTACTTTTCGCCGCACTCATATATTTATTTACTATTTTCGTTAGAACGCGATTAAGACTAGAGATAATTCTTGAAATAAGTTTCCCAAGCAACTTTATTACCTTTTGTAGGATTTAGTCAATCGAAACGTCGCGTCGGTTTAATAATGGCCATGACGTTTTCTTGAAAAGTTCGTAAAGTTGTTTGGGAGACTAATTTCAAGGAATAGTCGGAAGGATATTATTCATCAAGTCTTGGAATTTTTTTTTTGCATTTGGTAATTTTTTTAACGAAGTAGTCAGCTGATACAAAGTTTAGGTTAGAATCCAAGATATTTAAAAACACTCACATCTATGTCAATTTTTAGGTTATATTGATATCACGTTTGTCCATATTTTGTATTCTCTGTCCTGATTATCTGTTTTTCTATTATTTTGTTTCTTATTATTTTCTTTATCCTAATTATTTTTTGCCATTGTCCTGATTGCAATGGCTGTGCTGTTATATTTTATGTACTTAGTTACCTTCTGTAATGTTTACACACTTACTCAATATTACTTCATAAATAATAAACTGGCCGAGGGTTAGCATGTTTAGATTTAGTGGTTTTACAAATCTTGAAGCAAATGATTTGCCAACGATTTTAGGGAACCGTACATTACACTTACATCAGAATACAATAATACAAAATAATTGTACCATACAAACTAAACAAAACCAGTAACGGAGAAAAAGAAGAACAGACGTAAAGCTAGTCAAACTCAATTTTTAAACTGTAGTCATCAGTAAATATAAGAGAAAAATGTAGAATAAAAAACAATTGAATCAGCATGTCAAAATCTATTTCAGAAATGAATTTTTTCAGAAAAACGTATTTTTGTTGATTACATATTTAACGCTCTGTAGCGGCAACGGTAATAAACAGAAAAGGGCAAATAAAGTACAGTCGATAAACTAATGGAAAACCCTTTTTAACACATTCAAGTTTATTAAAATTCCGGTGGAGCAATTCAGAGTAATCATGCTTTTAAATTAAAAAAATGTGTGCTCTCCCCACCACTTTATTTTGTAATGGTTGTAGTTCACAAATAATAAGTAAAATGTGTGTCTAACGACATCTCGTCATAACATGAATAGTATAAAACTAAGAAATGCCATTAGTTAAGGTGTAACGACTGTGAGTGTTAAAGTACATATCGTTATCAACCAATAACTTCAAATGCCTGAACACACGTGTCTGATAAAGCCAAGTATTTCTTTTCAGTAGACACATACGCAACCATTACGTAGTTAACTGGTTGGCATTTCTTAGTTCTTTCGTTGCGTGTACTACTGTATAAGAAATACTTGGCTTTATCAAAACACGTGTTTTTCAAGCCATTTAAAGTTTTCGTATGATAACGATATGCACTTGTAATACTCACAGTCGTTACAGTTGACTGTTGGTATTTTCTTAGTTTCACAAATAATAATAAAAGAAAGCGATGGCTCTAGCGATACAACCTAGAGAGAAGAACAATACTATTTGGCTCGAAAGTAGCACTAAATTCGTGGATTATCCAGTATTTGTAGCGAATTAAGCCACAGCAGTGTCCCCGGCTTAGTCGGTAAGTTGTGGAGGTCCTTGAGGAACTGAAAGGAAATAAACTGCTGCCTAACGAGGCGCCACCTGCTGGGTAATAGAGAGAGAAATAAAACCGACCAACAGGAATTCAATAGGTTTTACTAAAGGTCTAATACGCTAAAACAAACACAAATCAGAGAGACAAATAGACAATTCAATATAGCAAACAAATCTTAAAAGTACTAAAATAATGACAGAAATAGAAGAGACTGTCGTATATGAGTATGTCGTTAGCAACAACAATAATTAAAGCTCTGCGAAGCAATGTGTCAAAGTCAGATAAGTTTTGTAGTTACACCGCAAATTTAAAATTAGCGTTCCAATTGAGGATTGGTTACTAAGAAAACTCGACGTAATACACGTCACTTACACACGGTGACTTAAAAACTAAACTTAAACTCAGATTCAGAACGTAGGTGATCCCAGGATTTTCCGTAGGGAAGGTTTATAGTAAAGAACGGATGTAACTTCATCAATTATGCAGCATGAAATCAGTCGGTAGGCCAGCTTATTTGAATGCGACACCGTAGTACTCGATCAGTTATATAACTAAAAGTTTTAAATAGCCATTCCAGCACCCAAGGAGTTATCCAGGTGTAATACACGGTGAAATGTATGATGTCAACGCACGTGTTAAAGCATACATCGTAATTAGAAATAATACAACCACGAAAGAAAAGAAAACAACGTGTACTTACGGTGAATGCGGTCGCATTTAAATTCGACTTATTATATTATATTATTATTTAAACACATCAATAATTTGTGTAAAATTTTAACTTCGAAATGCACGCCAAACACCCATGTACAAGAAGGAAGTAGAAAATGTCCGCTCATCGTCTCGATAACTTTTGTGAATTAAAAGGATCCACCAATGGGAAAATCATAGCACGCGCCGCAAATTCGACTTTCGTCGTAACCGACAAACGTTATTAAAAAGGCAAACGACATACGTTCTAGTTCAAGAATTTGAATCGTAACAATTTTAAAAATACAACAAAAGTTAAGTATTCAAAATGTTTCAGAATTCTATTAAAACTATTTTTAATACCCTGTAAATACGTAAAAAGCGGAGAAAAATCTAATTTTCTATTTAGCCATGACTGTTAGGCCCCTTGCAGACCGTTTTAGAAAATTAAAAGTATTTTCCAGAGCTTTCTTATGATCACTTTTCTTATAATAATTTTTGTTTCAAATCGCTGTGTACAATAAACCGTGTCCAAACGTTTATTCTATTGGCTCACCCTGTACATAATATTCCTAACCATTTGTTAAAATTTTGAATTTGTTATTTAATTGTTGATATACAGGGTGCCCATTAAAGCAAGAAAGTTGTGGATATCTTGATCATATTAAGGTTAGATAAAAATCTTTCGCAAAAGTTATGCAAATCAATGAGCTGCATATTTTAAAATTATTTTTGTTTATATAGGGTGTTCAATAAAGAGTGACATAACATAGTTATGTTTTTTTAAATAGAACTGCCCATTTTTTATTACAAATTTGGATTTTCTTGAAAAATTCTATTGTAACTTTTGCATTATACATAGTGTCTAAAATGGAGGGTTTTTACATTATTTCACTTTTCTTTTTCCCGAAAAATTAACGTTTCGAAAAATTAAATAACTCGTTATTCCTGGAATTTATCCAACTGCGATTTCAGTAGCTTTTAATACGTATTACATGTGCTAACTAAAGCTAGTTGTTCACCTTCTAACCTGATAAGTTTTGAGTAATCAATTATTTAAATTGAACTCCTAAATTCATGGATAACTTGATTTTTTCAAATGGCGCCATTATTTTTTATGTGCCGTTAAACGTGGAATTTCATAAGCATTCAATGATAAGGTTGTAGGTATCTACCTCTTTACGGATTTTTGCGGATTTTTGAGTAAAAGTTAGATACCTACAATTTATCATTATAAAACTTATGAGATTCTAGCCGTTCAACTCCACATAAAAATTAGGTGGAACCAATTTTCATTTGAAAAAATCAAGTAGTCCATGAATTTAGGGAGTTCAATTTAAATAACTGATTACTCAAAATCAAACAGATTTGAAAATGTGAATCAATCAGCTGTAGTTAACATGTAATGCATATTAATGCTGCGAATCATAGCTGATAAATTCCAGGATAACTGAGTTGTTTAATTTTTCGAAAAGACAATTTTCCGGAAAGTAAAATAATGCAAAAACCCTATATTGCATAAAGTCACATTAAAATTTCCCAAGGAATCCAAATTTGTAATAAAAAGGGGTGGTTCTTTAAAAAAACATAACTTTTGCTATGTCGCACTTTCTATGGAACCCTCTGTAGAAACTTTTATTGCAAAAGTTTTTTCTAATCCCAATATTTCCGAGATATCCAACATCCTAGGACTAGTCGGGCAATAATTTTAAAAGTATAAATATATCGGTTGTTATAAAAACAATATTTTTGATTAGTGTCCTAAAAATAATAATGTAAAAATTACATATAAAATACAGTTCACTTTTAAGTTACTATGTTTCTTTATCAAAAGAAAGCGAACAATCAAATAGCTTTATGAGTGCATTTTAATTTGCTTTACGTCCAAGTTACATTTTAAATAGTTCATTTAAAAATATGACAAATTTCAAAGTGCTAGTGCAGAGACAGAGCATTTTTAAACTCAAATAACAAAATTTCAAACATTTTTAGAGAATTTAACGCATGATGAAATGCGAATAGAAGAGTTGCAAGTACGTTTAGCAAAACACGAAGCATTGTTTGACAATTTCATGCAGGTACAGACGGATATTGAGTTATGATTCCTCTGAAACGCAAGTCAATGATATGTGACTATTTTGATAATAAATATTATAGTGTGGTAGCGCAGGCAAGAAAATTCTTACAGACCAGTCTAATCTCAAACACAGTTCCAGATATACGTCCTTCATCGGCATCGGTTGTAAATTCACCAAATAATAAGGAAATCATTTTACCTGAAATCAAATTACCTGATTTTTCTGGTGTGGCTTTCATGATAGTTTTAATTCTCTAATTCACAATAACTTAAACTTAAGTAACGTGCAAAAATTTTAATATCTTAAAGCACCATTAACGGGGTGATAAAAATTATGAAATTGCTTGGAATTGCTATGAAAATAAAAAGTTATAGTAAAGGCACACATGAAGGCAATATTTGAATTAGCAACGGTTAACAATGATTCAGCTTCAAGCCTTCGTCATTTTACAGATATTCTTGAGACTCGTTTATTATCTTTAAAGACTTTAAATTTACCCGACGGTTCAGGAGACACTATATTACTTTATTTCCTTTCAAATAAACTTGATAACGCAACAAAAAGGATTGGTAAATTAAAACTGACAATGAAGATTGGCCGACTTTAGACCAATTTATTGAATTTTTGACAAAACAAAGAAGACTTTTAGAAACTTGAGACAAACAAGCAGCCGTTTCTAAACGTCATGACTTAAAAGTTCAAGTTCATACTTCATAACAAATGCGACTTGTCCACTTTGCCGTAGGGAACATAAAATTTTTAATTGCAAGAGATTTTTAGATTTAAACATATCTGATCTTCTTGAAAGCAAAAACTTAAACTATGTATTAATTGTCCCAAACCCAATCATAACGTTTGCCGTTCACAAGGGTGCAAGACATGCAATAAAAGAACCAATTCATTACTTCATATTGAACAAGAAACGCATACTGTTAATTCGAAAAATTCACCAAATACTAATACGAACTTAAACAATTCATCAAAAATTCAAAGCAATGAAGTAAACAATATAACAAGCAACACAGTCATTGAAGACATTTCTATTCATTGTAGCCAAGCGTCAAGTTTTTGTTTATTGTCAACAGCTGTCATATACATTCTTAATGCTAAAAATCAAAGAATACAAGCACGTAGTTTATTAGATAGTGGATCTTAATCCAATTTTATTACCAAGGAATTAGTTCAAAATTTAGGTCTGAAAGTATCAGGAATAAATTTACTTGTAGTGGGAATTAACTCAGCCAAAATTAATATTACAAATCAAGTGAATGCTAGCATTGGTTCATTACGCAATAATTATTACACTAATTTAAACTGTATAGTCATTGACAAAATTACAGGAGATGTTCCACAGATTAATTTATCAGAAATTAATTTTGATTTACCTGGAAATATAGAATTTTTCGTTGTAAACAAAATTGACATTTTATTAAGAGCACCTGTATTTTATGATTTTAAAGTCGGGATAAATCAAACTTGGTAAGGGTCAACCTGTTCTGCAAAACTCAGAGTTAGGATGGGTAATTTCAGGACCAATTAGTTTACATAGAAAACTCGATTTCCAATGTAATTTTTCTACAAAATGTTCATTGTTCGCTTTTTTATATTAATAAAGAAACATCGAACTTAAAAGTGAACTGTATTTTATATGTAATTTTTACATTATTTTATGACACTAATCAAAAATATTGTTTTTATAACAACCGACATATTTATATATAAACAATTAAACATCAAATTCAAAATTCTAACACCATTCTTAATGCTGTATTAGGTGTAGTTATTTGGAAATAAATCATATGTATTTATTTATTTAAAAAGAAATCCATCGTTGGCGTTACAGAAGCTACTTCGGTGAACGACTTTGCAAAGCACAATATCAAAATTAATAACAGTAACGTTTAAATGCCTCAATATTACAATAATATAGAAAATCATCAGATTAAGAAATACGCGACATTGATTTTCATCGCTTAATTATGATAGCGATCGATTTCGGAAATAGCAAACGAAACAGAAGATCAACAAGCAGAACAAACAATTAACTTTACAACAGAACAGAAAAATTAACACATTTTATTATTATGTTATAATAGACCGGCAGAGAAATGACTGATTTTGCAACATAACTTTCTACCGACTGCCTCTTTGCACACACAAAGTATAGTTCAGTGCATATTTGAAAAGCGTATCTGTTGGCGGTCCTACGTAATATGATGTTTGAAAATCGTTCATGAAACAAAATTATTGCTTTTTGTTTACCTTATCCAATTTGCCGTTGTACAGTGGGGCCAAATACATGAATTCTTGGCAAATCTATTTTAACTAAATTTTTTAATAATAATACAAAGTTTAATATATTTTTTTCTCAACTACATACATGTATATGTCAAGATTTAGCATATTAATATTTATGAAGAATCATCAGTCTGTATCATTGATTGATGTTTGATTGCTAGTATCATGAAAATAATTGATGTCTGGCTGCCTTAACAAATTCAAATAGCGTTCTTCTACTGAAAAACACTTTGTGGAACCAGATCATTCAAAAAATTGCATAGATATATCACCCCAAAATTTAGTCAATGATTTTTCAATTTTAAGATGACCGCCTGGTTTAGAGTGCCAAAAAATTATCGAAAAAATTATCCCACATTTTTGTAGAAAATGGTTAGTGATATCAATGTTCTGTTTTTGTACAATAGTTTATTTATACTTTCAACGTTATCCCAGATATCTGCATCGGAGGCAAACGTGTTTTTCTCTGAGATTGGTTTAACTGTAGACAGCGTATAACGCAAATAGGTCATTTAAAACACAAAAACAAAGTGTTTTTTTAGTTGTGAATAGAAATAGGAAATATTTTTTTATTTATAACGGCAAAACTTTGCCAATTTTCATTTTTTACTTTCGCGAGGTTTAACATATGCGCTTAACATTATTAGTTACAAAACACGTTGGCTTTTATGTTATAGACCATCTATTTCGGTTCTATGTTGTCAGTAGTTAGACCAAATCTTTGAAAAACATGTCTGCCATCGATGCAGATATCACGACCACTTGACATTGTTTTCCTGTATGAAAATTTAAGATAACTTTGAAAGTACAAATAAACTATGTCTAAAAACAGAACTTTGTTATCGTTAACCATTTTTCCAAAAAAAACTTGGCATTCTTTTGCGCTCCAAACCAGTTGTTCTCAATTTTGTAAAAGCATTATCTCCAATGGCGCAAACATGCGCAGCTTTTTTTTCTGATCAACCGAGAACAACTAATCAAAAAAAAAATAAAACTGCAGGCATATTATGTACACTCATGAAATTTAAAACTTGGACACCACAATTTCTGTAAACAAAAGTTTGCACATTGTGAAGCGGGCTTAAGGGTATCATTTACAATTCTAACAGCAGGTAGTCTCAGCAGGGGTTATCTTATAGAAGGACTGTAGAATGAATCATTACACTAAGCACGTTTTAGAAAATAGGTAATTTACGTTGCTTACTTAATTTTTTTCTTTAAAGAATATATTTGAAGGTATCGCTAATTAAACACCATAGCTCGATTAATTATCGAATCAAAATTTTGTTTAGGAAATGTTTACAAAATAAAATTAGAAATAATTTTGATTTAAAAAACGTCTACAAGCAATAACTTTTAAATTAAATCAAAAAACTAAACATGGTTATTTGGGTTGACTGATTATTACTTATTTTTAAATAAATCTAACCTACTAATTATTGTAAGTTATTAAAAAAAATTAACTCTCTATTCATAATATTTAGTCCTTACAAAATGTATATTTTATGACGTTTCATTTTTTTTCTGTAGTTAATATAAAAGTGAAAATAAAAACTAAGGCAATTCTTATTGTCAACGTATATATTTAGTTTTTGACAAGAATTTATTACATAATTATAATTAAGATACCAAGTTATAGTTTAAAATTAAATGAAAACTTTTTTTTAAATAAAGGTATTACTATATAAATAAATATAAGAAATCAATAATGGGTGTGACCTCCATTATTATTGATACATTCTTGGAGGCGTCTGCTCATTGACGCTATCAAGGTATCAATATAATTAATATTAATCGTTTCCCATGCGGTATCAATGGCTGCAATTAGTGCATTACGGTTTACTGGTATAAAATTTGGCCCTTGTTGTCTTCGGATAACAGCAAGTATTCGAGCCCAAACATTTTCGATAATGTTAAAATCTGGGCTTTTTGCTGGCCAGGGTAACAGCTCCAAGTTATTTTCTCGTATCCAATTGCGCACAACCCGCGAAGTATGAATAGGGCGTTGTCCTTTAACAACAAAATACATTATGAAAATGTTAATTCAACAGATCCCAAACTATTTTTGGAGAAAGTATAGTGAAATAAGAATACTTACTTGTTGGAAAATATAATCTTCGTCTGGATAAAACACTTCGACTGAAGGTTTCATAATAGTTTCCAAAATATCTAAATACGCAGCAGAATCAAGACGTCCATCGATAGCCCAACAAACTCCTGGACCCCGCGCGCTAACCCAACCCCACACATTCACAGAAAAATAACCACTTCGTTTTTAGGACATATGTGATTATTTTCGTAACGAGTTCCTTCCATTCTAAAAACTTTTAGTGGTCCATCGTTGCGGCTATTGAACGTTTTTTCGTCGCTAAAAATCACTCGATTCCAAAATTCCAAAGGTTCGTTCACATATCGCCTTGCAAATTCCAGACGACGTCTCATATTTTCGTCACTGAGAACTTCTTTCGCAGCAGCATTATACTTCTTTATTCCCATCTCCTTTAATCTTTTTGTGCAGTTATACGGCATCCGGGAAAATGTGTATCTGCTATACCCGTAGCAAATGGTTGTTCTGTTACGTAATGAAACAACTCGAGATCTTGAGCACGTGTAGATACTTTAGGTCTACCACTTCCGATGGCTCTTTCCAAAGTGTGTTCAAGATTCCATTTTACTCGGTAATGCCCTACGGTGCTTTTTGGTATATCTAACATACGTGAAATTTCACGCACGCTACGGCCCGCCGCTAATTCCGAAACAATCCGCGCTTTCAAATCAGCACCGAGATGAGGTGGCATTTTCACAACACTTGAAATTTTAAACTAAAATGGAATTTACATTTCTTACTTTATTTATTGGTTCACACTACCCCTTCTCAAACAGTAGGTAATTGTTTATTTATTACATACTTCTAATGACCAATGTAACAACCCTTAGAGCAATATGACTCAAAGGAAGTAAATTAAACAAGCAAGGATATTCTATTGTTATTGAAACTTATTCATAAAGTAAAAGCCATTTCCTTATAATGCTAATGGACAGGATTTTCTTTTAAGTATTAAGATTACAATAGAGGACTTATAAACTTTCGAAAATATCTAATTATAAATATTTACACTGCAATTGCGCTTTTTCCTTAATAATTTCTTAGCAATAACATACACGTTCTTGGTTTTAAGTTGTCATAAATTTGATATGATATAAATTTGTGTTTCTAATATTACATCACAAACTAATCTTTATTCGCCAAAAATTGTTGCTTAAGTTGTAAAGCTTCGTACACACCTGAACAACAAACCGAGCAACAAACATAACAACGAACCGAAAGTCAAACAGAACGACAAACGATCTTTTATGATTTCCACAATCCGAACAACAAACGGAACGTTTGTGCTGTTCCCATAATTATTTTCAGTAGTTTTCAGTTCATATATATTTATTATTGAGAAGAGAAATTGCGGAAAACAAGAAGATAGTGCCAACCAAATTTTTACGCACAAAGAAGAGTAAAAATTATAATTTACTTCGTTTTTTTTTATTTTGGAAATTTCCCGCCCAAATGATGCTAATAGGGACATCATTTTTTCTTGCATTCTTAAACACTGATTAATTTAAAACATTTTTCTTCTGTCAACTCCATAATATTACCTAAAACACAACAAACCCACAAAGGGAGGACAAAAATAAATAATTTAATTCTCCCGCATAAGTTTGTTCGCCGTTTTGTTTAGATTCGTCCAAACCTGCAAACGCATTCGCGCGCATTTTCTTTGATGTCGGAGAAAAAACCGACAAGTTGCGGGAACGCCGCAAACCGTTCGTGGAACAATCAGGACTTGCGAATCTGTTCTAAAATTCGTACGTAGCACCGTCCAAATTAATGTTCCGATTGCCGTTCGGTTCGTTGTTCTGTTTGTTCCTCGGTTTGTTGTTCAGGTGTGTACGAAGCTTTACAATAAGCATATTAATATGAACTATATCTTATGAAAGGAGAGTTATGTAACTATAATTAACGACTTAACGTTACGTTAGTAGATTCCATTTACTATTTACACATATTTTCTTGGAACATTCGATAATTAACTATCGGGATATGATGACCCTATACTTCGCAGGTTGTGCGCAACTGGATACAAGCAAATAACTTGGAGCTGTTACCCTGGCCAGCAAAAGCCCAGATTTTAACATTATCGAAAATGTTTGGGCTCGAATACTTGCTGTTATCCGAAGACAACAAGGGCCAAATTTTATACCAGTAAACCGTAATGCACTAATTGCAGCCATTGATACCGCATGGGAAACGATTAATATTAATTATATTGATACCTTGATAGCGTCAATGAGCAGACGCCTCCAAGAATGTATCAATAATAATGGAGGTCACACCCATTATTGATTTCTTATATTTATTTATATAGTAATACCTTTATTTAAAAAAACGTTTTCATTTAATTTTAAACTATAACTTGGTATCTTAATTATAATTATGTAATAAATTCTTGTCAAAAACTAAATATATACGTTGACAATAAGAATTGCCTTAGTTTTTATTTTCACTTTTATATTAACTACAGAAAAAAATGAAACGTCATAAAATATACATTTTGTAAGGACTAAATATTATGAATAGAGAGTTTAATGATTTTTTTAATAACTTACAATAATTAGTAGGTTAGATTTATTTAAAAATAAGTAATAATCAGTCAACCCAAATAACCATGTTTAGTTTTTGATTTAATTTAAAAGTTATTGCTTGTAGACGTTTTTTAAATCAAAATTATTTCTAATTTTATTTTGTAAACATTTCCTAAACAAAATTTTGATTCGATAATTAATCGAGCTATGGTGTTTAATTAGCGATACCTTCAAATATATTCTTTAAAGAAAAATTAAGTAAGCAACGTAAATTACCTATTTTCTAAAACGTGCTTAGTGTAATGATTCATTCTACAGTCCTTCTATAAGATAACCCCTGCTGAGACTACCTGCTGTTAGAATTGTAAATGATACCCTTAAGCCCGCTTCACAATGTGCAAACTTTTGTTTACAGAAATTGTGGTGTCCAAGTTTTAAATTTCATGAGTGTACTAATACAAACTAAATTCGTTACCAATAAACGTTACCTCTTAAATTGTAATTTTTATTTATGCGTCTTTATTGAATTAATATACTCGTTAATATAACATATTACTAAACATCATACAACAATTAAAATAATAATATACTAACCTGTTAAGTTAAGGATCCCATTTCTGGTAACACTTCTACCCAAAAGTCTTAATTTGCGACGGTTACTACTCAAATAAACTGTAGTTTCAGCAGGTTCAAAGGCAAGTTCTAGTTGCTGGAAAACTAATGACTAGTCGCGCCTGCTTGGTAGCATGTGCTAACATCTTGAGACAGGATGGGTCGTGCCATGTTACACATGTCTACGCTCCGCTTGAATCGGCAATTATGTTTGCAAACCATGTGAACGTGTTAATTCTTGAAGATATATTTATTTATAGTTTTAAAAATTATATTTTACACTACGTATTATTATTTAAAAATGTTGTATTTATCAACTAATATTCAAAACTTAGATTAAAATAGTTTTGTCAAATTCATGTATTTGACCCTACTGTGCGTTGTTCAGAACAAAAAATCAGCGACAATTTATTTGGCACACGGTTTAGATTACAACAAAATTTGTATCTTAGTTTGAAAAGTTTTCCAAAAAAATCGAAGTACATACATCATCAGCTCCCGTCTGTAAGAATTTCCCGCCTCTCGGTATTCTTCTCAATCGCTCTCGTGAGTTTAGATCTAAGTATTAGAGTCGTCCGATTGGGTTTGCAATTTGACATGTCAAACCTGTTCAGAGTTTTGTGTTTGTCCATATCTGCAGTGGGTGTACTAGCTAGTCGTATTTTGCTAACAGACTATGTAGTAGCATTGATTATAAAATGGTAATAGTGTGCTTGTAAGAAGATCACACTCATGACGTTGAGTTTATCAGCTTTATCAAAGAAACATGACAAAACAGTTTCTTACATCAACAAACAATTATTACTGATACATTGTTGAATTTGTCAATAAAAAACACTACCAAATACAACGTGTTTTTGTATGCGGCCATAAAAAAATAAAGTTGTTGATGGTTTTTTCGAGATAAAATGTTAGATTAAAAATTTGAAAGCACCATTTTTCTAAAGCTATAAAAGTGTCAATAAAAAATGTTTTCAGATTTTTTAATATTTTGAAAAAATAAATGCAAAAAATACGAAAAATAAATATCAAAAAACTGATTTTCTTGTAAAATCTTGAAAACGAAAAATTTTATTAAACTTTTTCAAACACCATGTAAATGTACTTTAAATTGCTCAACTTTTTTGCAATTTGAGCAACCTTGTTTCTTCTAGCGTTTTCAAGATCTCCATACTGTTCATTCTTATCTTGAGTGTATCTTATCTTATCCTGGCTAACGGGCCTTTGACTCCTGAAGTACGGGTGGCTGCTCCCGGCGATTCGGTCTCCACGCGATCGTGCGCTGATGTGATCGGTCGTAAGGCTTCTAACTAGGTTTAACTTAGCTGGGACCTTAGCCTAAGTAGCGTCATCTGGAAAAGCGCATCATAGCCAAGTATATACGGTATTCATTGAAGTATTCGCGTTGTTGCCATAGAGCACCGTTACCGGTCCCACCTGGGGTGGATCTGGGGACCTCGCATGCGCGCTGCTTAGTACCAGGACTTTATTGGTTCGGATCTTGGCGCGTCTCAACCCCCCTGGTTTCAAAATTGGTTGGCGTGTTGAGTTGGCTGGGGATGACAATCTCTGTTGCAAATTGGTAGAGTACAAGAACGAAGGCATTTTAGTCGCTAGCGCGCCGTTATGCAATCGACATCCCAGAGAGATTTAGGGCTTCTGTCTGACGCTAGAACATGCAGTATTTTCGTCTCTTTTCATGTTTGTTTGATGCCTTCGAGCATCCTGATCTAGAATTACCGACCTAGGCATTGTGGTCCTCCTGTGTCGATGTACTTTAGAATGAAGCAATTTGAAGAACGGCGACCCCTCGAGGTTAAAGCATAACTGGACCAGCAATCGAGGCGTAGTAGCAGACTTCATGATTCTGCTTTTAACACAGCCCTGCAACCCTCCTGGCACCTTACTGTCAGTAGTCACAGAGACAACTGCAGATAGACCCGGCAATCCGGCTGTGATGAACCTGGGGTTGGCCACTACGGCATTCGTGCAGGTCGTGGGTGTCATAGATGGCCTGTTGTTGGAACATCTGGTTCAGCCTATCACAACAGCACTCCCATGGCACCCATCAAATGGTTGTCAGGTTGTCTGCACCTGCGTATTAGGGCCGGTACCCCGTGGTCTGAGAAGTAGCCCTCGGTAGCTGAATCATCGCCGCGTCCTCGAGCTCCCAACTAACAAAAGGGTAATTGTACTAAAGTTAGGTGAGGTGGCCTGCTATCGGCTGACCCGATACAGGTCGGACCTATTCCCAGATAGGGCTAATGTACTGTCCGATCTGAGACTTGTCGGAACTACGGGTTGTCGACCACCAAGACGAGTCGGCAAAATGATGAGAAAAAACAAATGCTACTAGTTTGCCTATTTAACCGACCCTGTAGCTCTAATAATAACAAAGTTAGCAATAGTGCCGATTTACGTTTGAAAACCCTGTATATTGCCACTTTCAATTTTCAAAATATAATTTAACCAAATAGATAATTTTTTTAAAATCTATACCTCCTCTAAATTATTCAAACCATTTTCATCAACTAATTGGCCATCGTTCATTCCACTGTCAATGTTTCTGTCTATTTAAACAAACTAAAAAAATGTTTTTGTCATTTCAAGCACGAAGTTAAGGGATAAACCTAATTAACCAACTCCCTAATTTGCAAATGAACCCGGAAAAACATTAAAATTATGCGGTAGTTTAAATTAAACGTCATCCCTTTTCACAACTTGTATTAAAAAAGTCTTCTTTACATGATAAACGAAATTGAAATGTGCAAAACTAGTACGGAAAATATCTTTGCATTCGCAGAGGTTGTTGTTGTTTACACAAACGCACACTGAAGTGGCGAATTAACCCGTTTAGCAAATCGATAGTAATTAACACCAAATTTTAATATTTCAAAGCTTTGTCGCAGAATACCGCCATAAATATTTTTACCTCATGGAATTTCAATGTTCGCCTTTCCTTCCAGGTCATTGCAACATATTATGCTACACTGCGTTCGAATCTGTTATTTGCACATTCGGGAACAAACACTACGCCTTTTAGCTGAATTAATAAATTGTAATTTAAAAGTTGTAATTACTCATTTCGAGGATGTTTTTAAATAGAATTTATAATTTGTTCAGCAGCAAACATACACTACAATGTAGGTATTACGTCTGGAATAATTAAAGTTTCTATATAGGTAACCTACTTTAGTAAGCGGGCTACAACTTACACGAACTCTACTCAAACAAAAAGATGATAATAAAAACCACCGAGAGAAATGAACTTGTCAAATGGAATCTTACTGGTCATGCTTAATTATTTTATTTAGTTTTTTAATTGGAAATTTATCAAAGCACAGATATATTCTTTCCAGATGCCTTTTACCTGTTCTAATTAAAACAAGTGGTGAGTACAGGTAATGTTAGAGTTAATGTTGTTTATGAACTGTGTACATACAATTGTACTAAATTCCTTATTTCCTGATTTAAAGATATTTTGAAAAAAATTAATGACATTTACCCTACTGCTATGTATCACATGTATTTGTGACTTATTTCATAAATGACGCCATTATAAGTTTTTAGTGAAATACCCTAAATATATTTTTTGGATTGTACCTTCATAACCAATTTCAAAAATATGTATATACAGTGAAACCTCTATTAACGGACACCTTCAATAAACGGACGCCTCTCTTATACGCGGACAGGATTTTCTTAGAACCTTAAAATAAAGCATTGAACTGAACACATTTGAGGGACACCTCTCTTGTGCGGACATGGACAAGATAAAAAGTGCTCAAACCCTCCTTATACAGGTCTAAATCCTGTTCGTTCTAAGCAAGTTCAGAGAATAATTTATACCAACAAAACAATTCTTGAAAACTCAAAAACAATTTAGAATGCAGTTTAGTTGATACCATCATTAGTGAATATGTATTATTCAATCTGAAAAAGGGTAATATTATTTTGCAATTGCATATTTACATTATACTAGCCTACATACTTAATGACTTTTAGGTCTGATCTTTTCACCTCAGTTAACTTTTATCAGTCTGTTAACTACTATTGGAAACGCAGTTTGAGCCAGCCAAATCATTGGATAGTCGCGTTTCCAAGGTGATTAACGGACAAGATAAAATTAACTGGAGGTGGAAGACTTGTACAGAATCAGTAAGTTTTTCTAATGTCTAAGCGGCGGAATAAATCAAGTTTTCAAGAAAAATTGAAGTCATAAACGCCGCTAAAAAACAAAAGTGTGAAACGTGAACCCAGCAAAAGCAGTTTGCTGCTCGAAAAACTGAAATTGCCGAGATTATAAAAAACAAGTAGAACTTTCAAAACAGTATTATTGTTTTTAAGAACAAAGCGAACTTTTGAAATTGATACGCCAATATTGAATCTGTTACGGTTTTATTTTAGGGAATATGGGACTGTGTCGAGGAGCAATATAAAACGGTTGTCGCGGTAATATGTTACGACGAAAGTCGTATTTGGCGCGTATATTTGCTAATTTTCTATTGGTGAAAATAAAATTCGAGTAAGATTCTAGACGAACAGCATGCATTTTCTCCTTCCGCACGGGTGGTTTAGCGTGCATCGTAAAATGAAATTACACAAATCGTTTATGTGTGTTACAAGAATTCCAATAAAAATTATTGGAAGTTTAAAGTGCGACCGAGTTTTTCAGTTTGCTGAATTCACCGTGAGTGCACGTTGTTTTCTTTTTCTGTTTGTATTAATTTTAATTTGCCACGTGAAATTCTTTTAGTACGTTTGCCTGACCTTATGATTTCGTTGTGTGTTATATCCTGGATAACTCCTGAGGGTGCTGTAGTGGCTGATTAAGACCTTCCTTGTCGAATTAAAAAGACCACACTACGGTTTTGCATTAGATAAGCTGCAGGCAACCGGTGGATACCACGTCTAACAGGGGTTGGTTATGCTTCATAACTTCATCGAGGAGCCTACCGCCTTCCATTTCTCTTCGCGCACACCTCCTAACTCAGTATGACATGTACTCATGTACATAAATGACATGAAACGGCTTAATCTTTAGATTTTAAAGTAAATCTTTATTCGGTGGTACTCTCCATAACCGAACGTTTTAACCAGCTCAATACGGGCTCAGGGGCTTCACTTAGAGCGGTTGACGCAAAACAAAAGCCTTTTGGGTTTGCGGGAGGTACTTTCCCTTGTAGTCTTAGTTTAAGTCAGTGTCGTGGCATGTTCGACCAGATAAATCGCCGTGTGTAAGTGTATATGTACGCAAGAGTTTTCCTATTAGCCAATCCTCAATTGGAACGTTAACATAAATTTTGGGTGTAACTAAAGCACCTGTGAATCCGGCACATTAATTGCGAACCTTACTTGTTATTAAGCCAGGCTACTGCTAACGTACGTGAATATATGCGACAGTCTCTCTATTTCTCTCACATTCACCTATTTGTTTGTATTGAATTGTCTGTCTTTCTCTTAGGACTAATTGTTGTGTTTGATCTAGCGTATTAGGCTTTAAAGTAAAACCTGTCGATCTCCTGTTGGTCGGTTTATTTCTTTCTTTGACCACGGGTGGCTTGCATGTAAGACAGCAGTTTCTTAGAACTCTTTAAGAACCCCCACTCTACGACGCCGTTGCTAACTATTATATAAATACTTTATTCTCCACGAACCTAGTGCGCTACATGGACCCGTATTTCCTTTGGTTATTTCTTTTAGGGTTGTTCCTGTAGAGCTGTCGTTAGTTGTAAACCTCAACCGTTACAAATTGGTTTCGCAGCGACTAAGAAATAAAAACAATACTAATTTCTGGTGTTCTCATTAAAGAAAAATCAAAGGAGATTGCCGATAGTTTAGGTGTAACTAATTTTAAGGCATCAAACGGTTGGTTGATAAAATTCCAAAAGCTTCATAACATTTCCTACCGCTACCATTCATAGAGAATCTGCAGATATCAATCCAGATGACGTTAAATCATTTTAGAAAAACTACCATCTTTAATACAGGATTACGAGTCGCATTCGATTTATAATGTAGATGAGATGGGAGCTTTCTTTCAAAGCTTTACCGAAAAAAAACTTTTTCTTTAAAGCGAGAAAAATGTGCAGCTGGAAAGATGTCAAAGGAGCGCTTAACTGTTTTACTGTGCGCTAACATGGCAGGAGAAAGGAAAAACCTTTAGTAATCGGAAAATCACAAAACTGCACGCATTTCGAAACCTACACTTCACACAACTACCAGTGACCTGGAAATTTAATAGAAAATCTTGCATGACCACAGAAATAATGATTGAATGGTTGCGTTCTTTGGACCGTAAAATGAAGATCAAAAAGAAAAATTATTCTACATATTTCTTGATAATGCTACATCACATTCGAAGGTAATCAAGCTGAATAACATAAAAATTATATTTTTACCACCAAACACAACTTCAGCATGTCAACCACTAGATCAAGGGGTTATCAATAACTTTAAGGTTCATTACAAAACCCTAATGTTAAAACTCATTATACACAACATGAAAAATGCTAATTGTGCAAATGAACTTGCTAAAAGCATCAATGTGCTTGATACAATCTATTTTATTTAATCGCCCTAGAATGCTGTCTCTGATTCCACAATAATTAATTGTTTTCGTAAGTCTGGTTTCGGAGAAAACAACGTGACATATGATGATGAATTTGATCCTGAAGATGACATACCCTTGGCAGAAATAATAACTATGCAAAGACTTTTAAACCAAACCAGCACCGAAGACGTAAGTATCAATGATTTTATGTTAATTGACAACAAACTACACATAGAACAAGAAGAAGAGACAATTTAGAAGGAGGGCAAGTAGCAAAGGAAAATTAGTTCTGGTCGAGAAAAAAATAGAAGAATATATTGAAGAATCGAAAGTCCAAGAAGTACGCAGGTGCCGATAAATGTATACATGAATTGAAAATTTTTATGATTAATAAAAACGATGATGTTGGTAAGACTACACTACAAAATGATAAGAAGCAGATACAAATCACTTATTACTTTAAATAAGTAATACTAATAATTCAAAGAAATTTATGTTGTTGTCCAATTTTAAGTTTTTACTTCTATAAAATTATTATTATATAATGTAATACATCCTCAATTTATATAACAATCTATATTTTAAACAAAACTTTATTTTTAGCTATTCTTTCTTTAGCAGACACCTCTCTTAAGCGGACAAAAATTTGCTACGATGACTGTCCGCCTATGGGAAAAAAAATAATAAGTTACTTAAACTCGTAGAAGAGAGACTTAGGACTAGTACCATGTAAAATTTAGTAAGACAAGCAATAATATCAAAGATAACCAAGGCACAACACAATTATACGTTATCACAATTAAATATCTTGCTAACAGTTCGGTCGTGTTAAAAATTTATATCTAGCATAGACACCACAAATATGTCTCGGCGTATGACGCAAAAATTAGGTAGAATTACTCGCAGCGATACTCAACATACGCAGAAACTGATAAAAATTTAGTGAATATTTAGCACAATCTTAACGGCCTGAACTTAATTTATGGTGCAAAAAATTCAACGTTTAAAAATTGAGGAGTAAATAAACCAAGATTCGTCGACTGTAAAGGTCTTTCAGTTCACAAACGGTACCCAGAATGTTTACTTAAAGAAGTAAAAATTAAATCGTAAATTCAATAACTGTTCGCGTGCATGGTATTCGCATTAAAAATAAGTAAGATAAATAGGAAACATTGACTCTTAAATTCTAGTCACTTATCTGGGTGTTGTGTCGAGGACTGCTTCTTTAGAGAGGAATATGGAAGGCATCATCACATAAGTGCGGGTTAGATATTGAAGAGTGATAATGATAACGAGCCGCCTTTTCGACTGACCCCAGGTATTTATTAATTATTAGAAGTATCGGACGTACATCCTTCGGCGTTTAAAGAATTATTGGACCCTGCAGAACCGGTCGTCCAGTAGTAACCATAAATAAACAATACTGATAAATAATAATTTAATCTTCCAGGTGGATATTCTGGAAGGTGAGAATTTAATCTTTCAGGTAAAAATTTATTTAAACCTCCCGGTGAAAATTCTGTAGGTAAAAATTGGTATTCATGAAACGTGCGGAGTTAAATAATCCTCTAGGGTTGTTCCACAACCTCAGTTACACATCTGAAGAAACATAACCCATTACATTAGAAGACTATCAATATAAAAACAGAAATGACCAAAAATTCAACTAACGTTTGCAGTAGAAAATCTCTTACCCGTCTTTTCAAATTTGAACGTAAGTAGAGTTGGTTGCCGGTCGCCAGGGCAAATAGCTAACATATTCGATAAAACTTGGTTTATTTTAAATTCAATTGTATTTTGATTAATTATCCACCAACCAGAAGAACAATTCAAGGAATTTTTGTGCACTCAGGTAGTTTTTTACGTATATTTGAATTCCTTAAAGAAAACATAATTCTATTTGAATGTCCAAAGTTACCCTCTTTCCCCTCAAAACTAAAGAAGTAGTGAAATCTAAAGAGTGCAGTTAAATATGCTCTCCTTATCTCCCTATTACCTCCTGCCAAATTTCACTAAAAATAATATTAAACCGTTTTTCAAGATATTGACTTGTAACACTTTAAAAAAACTCCACATGCCTATATTCTTGGGTGACAGTTTCAGACATACTTTCTATCACTAGTAAAACTTTAATTATTTGAGATTTATTATGTAGTATTTCACACATTTTTAATTTATTATAATGTAAAAAATTAAATATTTTTGTTATTTACTGTTTTGATTATGTGAACTGCTGAAATTTGTGCTAAATGAAATTAATTCCAATCTAGTGGGTGTTTTCGGGTGATTTATGTTACCAAATAAAACTTAAGATACACAATGAAATTTTAGTAATGGTAGTCGATCTAGGAACGGTTGTTTATGTGCAACATATAGGCCACCCATTGTACATTAGTTTGTATACAAGATAGTAGTATATGCATAAACGTGTGCAAATAAATAAATAGCATTTCTTGAAGGTGATTATTCTTAATTGAATAAAATTTTCGGATTGATTTTAATTTCCTTTTAGTTTTCACAAATACTGGACCTTCTTAATAGAGAGAAACTTTTGGTAGATTGAACAATTAAATCTCCACGAGAGTACAGCGACAAGTAAAAACCAGTAAAAATAGTACATTTTGTCCTGCATCAAATAAGGTAGTTCTCATTTTTTATATCCACCTCCAAAACCCCACGAATCATTTGAAATATTAAAAAACCCAAACATTTTTTGGAATTTTGTCAGTTTTGCCAATTTTCATTAATAACGGCCCAACCTACGGCAAATATTAAGTTCTTAAATTTGCAACAAAATAAGACCAGTCTGGCGACAAGAAAAATTTTACGGTAATTGTTGTTATTGTTACGATATAAAAGTGTACTACATTAATAATGGTTAGTGAACAATGGCAAGTGACAACTTCGATTTATATAGCTCTAATAGTTCGTAAGGCACAACTGTTCAAAATTGTTGAAGAAAATGCTTTGATAAATAACGTAGGTTCCATTATAATTTTGAAAAAATATATAAAATTATTACTATTTGCATTTACAATTTTTGTACATCTTAGATGAGCCAACAATTTTCTCCTCACACATTTTGGAGGTAGCTAGCATTTCCTGATGTGTCCCTTGTTGATGGTGGGTCACCCATTAATAGTTCGCATCTATATAATCACACATCAGATCAGGTGTGTTTTTGCACAAATTGACCGCTGCAATGGTTCCAAATAAATGAGTGTTTTTCCGGCAACCACAACTCCTAATACAACCTTGTTTGCAAGTCTGTACAGCTTCTCTAACAAAACCGATGATGTCTTTCACGTACTGCGGGCAATTCTAAGTCTTATGGGATACGGTCTATTATTTTGAGTTCTTTTAACATTATTCAAATACATTATTTCTTTGTTTGTGGTTTTTTTCTGTGCTTCAATGCATTAAAGTGTTATTTGCTTTCCTAAAAAAAACAATTATCTCTGAAACTAAACTGCTCTCATAGGTCTCATCGATTTTACTTCCTTTTCTTACACACCTGCTTTTATTAATTTGAGATTGGTATATCTTTTTGGCAGGCAGGATGTACTGAAATTTCGCGCACTGTAAAACTACACATAAACAAAGTTTTACTCCCCCCGTTTACTCCAAAAATCACATCATCTTGAGTGAAAGTAACTTCAGTTTCGAACTAAACGAGTCATAAAAACTCTTTTGGCTAAGCAGTAGTAAAGAATTGTCAGTTGTTGTAGAGTTTTAGAGAAATTTTTGGTCGATTTTAATTATTATAAATACGTTTCAGTTGTAAAAAAAGCGTATGCAATGTTTACAAAAACTTAGCATTGATACCCGGCGTATGTAAGTCAAATTTTGCTTGTAGTTCCACTCAGACTGGTTAGGGATGGATCGAGACCATTTTTTTTAAGTAACAGTTTTTCCGATTTCCTTAAAAATTCAATCAAAAATAAAAATATCAAAAAAATCGAAGTAGGTCCAGGACTTCAAATTTATTCTGACAAATTTTTCTAATAACATTTGTGCGTATCTCGCTCCCAAAGGGCACTTTACTGTTGTGCAAAATACGTTTTTTTTTTAAAATTTCAAGGGCACTCTTCATTTTTGAAACTAAAATTATGTCCCAAATTAATTTCCAACCAAGCAGGGCTCATCCCCAGAAACTCAACATTCAGTTCGAATATATTTTGTTTTTTTCAAGAGACGACGAAACAATCGGGAGACTTAAATTTTTGAATGAATGGTTTAATTGTGCCAGATGGTAAGACGTCTGGGCCCTTTTGAATGGAAGAGAAGAAATAACTTATCAGTTCATATGGTGTAAGACGACGTTTCGCAACTAATGTAGTTGCTTATTCAGGCCTCTATTTGTTGGCAACAAAACAAAATACATATCAGAAAGGGGTTAGATACAGCATCAAATATTATAACAAACTACATATTTATTAATGTTTGTTTTACCTCTTTTAGTTTGTATAAAAAATTAAAAATTTATAATTTTTATATAGTTTTTATTCTATATTTTTTATCTGTTTAACATAATTTTTACTAAACTATAGAACTCATCCGCATCTAATTTTAATTAAATAAAATTGGTATATTTGTTATATTTTCTGCTTTAATTATTTTTACAATTATTTGATGCTGTATCTAACTCCTTCTTATACAGTATCCGCCAAAATAAACAGTACCCAAAATAAAAATAAATATGAACGAAAATAATGCTCTACCAAAAAACTTTTTCTTCCGTTGTTAGAACCATTTTTAAATCAAATTTAACTGCAGCGTATTATTAATATATCAACTAATGACAATTAAGTCAAATATGACAAATCCATATTACATAAACAACTCCACAGCACTTTCTGTTTCGGTACTGTTTATTTTGGCGGATACCGTATGTATTTTGTTTTGTGGCCAATAAATAGACGCCTGAAAGCAACTACATTAGTTGCGAAACGTCGCCCATATACCATATGAACTGACAAGTTATTTCTTCTCTTCCATTCAAAAGGGCACATACGTCTTACCATCTGGCACAATGTAACCATTCATACATCTTGGAGGATCCAACAACTAAAATGACTTTGTCATTTCTTACAAACCGGTGATCAGATTATTTTCTACTACTTAGGTAATAAGAATGCAGATACTTTACAACAACAAAATATTATTCAATTAGTATGTTTATGCGTATTATATACTTTTTTTCATTCAAAATACAGACTACTAGAAAGAGTAGATTATTATTTTATTAATTTTAAAATGAAAATGCAAAAGTTTCATTAAAACAGGAAAGTAATTTATTGCTAGTAACAAAAAAATAAAAAATAAATTTCAAGAATTTTTGTAGTCTTCGCTTTTCCATCCCTAATTGTGTAACAAACGACGCGGTTAATTCATTAAATTGATTTATCGCATTTCGTAAATTAGGAGTTTTTTCAATTTTATCCCCGCGAGAATTTTTTACTAATCCGTCACGTTGTGTTTTAAATCACTAATACTGGAATGATTTAGCTCGTCGATCAATAAACGAAACCGCACAGAGTCAAAAATTTGCATTAAACGAAGTTTCATACTTAATTTTCGTATATCTAATGCAAAAACAAAAACCACCTGCTAAGACAAAATTTAATCAATTCGGTTGCTGAGGCACAGATTATTAAAGTTCCGTTTGCGAGAATTTTAATTAGCCAGCTTAAATATTCTTTAAATTTAAATTCACGTTTAAAAAAATGAAACAGTTTTGAATTCTTTAATTTCGATGACGGGACGACGAATGTTAATTTGAATACAAAAAATTATACCATTTTGTTAACAAGAGTCAAATCAACTGTTAAAATGTATACCAGTTAAGTACAATTTACTAGTAAATAATTTTGATTTTATGTAAGTTCCGTTTTATAGTTTAAAAAGCGGTGAGTGGCTGTGAAACAGTTGTTTTGTAAACACAAGGTTTTTAGAGTTAACTTTATATATACACGTAGGGCTAAAATAGCAGAGATATCTGTTCTGTTTTAAATTTTCTGGAAAACCCCCAAATTTCACTATAATAACATAATGTGTTTAAATAACTAATTAAAATTGAGATAATATTTTATTAAGCATTTTATATAAATCGTTAAACTTCTAAAAATCTCCATCCTCTAAAAGAGAGCGAAACAAGAATCCAATTCCGGTAAAAATAAACTTCTTTTATTGTGCAATAAAATAAATAAATACTAAACTAATTAGCTTGAACAGTTTACTTCTGAGCTTAACCCATTCAACCATTACGCAAATGTCTGCGGTAAAATTGCGTCTCATTGAGACAATCCAATGCCTTCGTTAGGACATAGGAAGCTGTTTACAATCCTCAATGCCATAGTTGGTTTAACCGAGGTTTAACACCCTCTATAATTTTTAACTGTTCAAATTTGACGTATAATTAATGATTACAAGTTGGAATTAAAAGCTGGAGTCTCTGCAGTAAAATGTTTAATAATACAATGTCACATTTTAATTGCTTGTAATTGAATTCTAAGTTCCAACGTATTTCTCTTCATCGATCCAAAGTTAAAATAATATAGTTGGAATAATGTTGATTTTTTTACCATCAATCAACTGAACCCAGAAAACGAATATAATGTGTAAAATAAGTTCTTTAAGAAATAAAAAATAGTTATTTGTCCAACAAGTTAGAAAAGCGATTCTTCATTCCACTCGAGCTTGAGTTAGAGGAGAGGAAAAGGCTTTCCTCATGTGTTAGACACAACATTTTCTTTGACGACATTCCCCAAAAAACAACCTAATGAAAGAAGTAATATTGTAAACGTAACTTATAGTTACAGGAATTTCGTCACATATTCGAACGTAAAAGCAAAAGTTGATAATAGGTGGGTCCCAACAGTCTCGCTAAGTATTCTGTAGTATCGGTGTGGTCTCAGTCTGTCATAGGCGCAGCCGCGTCAGATTCTTATAACCAATAAATGTAGCGATTTTTAAGTGTCGAAGTATATGATTAAATTAAACAAACCTGATTTAATACTAAATTAAATTGTTTAATTAAGTACTAGGCGCATATAGTTCTAATAACACATTGTTACGTTTTTTTAAAGAGGCATTTTGTAACACAACATCATTTTCTCGCTAGTGAGGAAAAACGGATTTTCCTAAGTATGTCGTGGTAATAGTTTTGTCCAACAAGTGAGGAAAGCGATTCTTTTCGCTTTTTTAAAGTGAGTGTGGAAAAGGCTTTCCTCATGTGTTATACACAACATTTTTCCACGACATTCCCCCAAAACAACCTAATGAAAGAAGTAATATTGTAAACGTAACCAATAGTCTCGCTACAGTATTCCGTAGTATCGGCGTGGTCTCAATCTGTCACAGCGCGTCGCGTAATTCTAACCAATAAATGTAGGATATGCAATTTTAGAGTCAAAATATAAGATATTAAATTAAACAAAACCTTACTGAATACTAAATTAAATTGTTTAACTAAGTACTAGGCGCATATAGTTCTAATAACACATTGTTACGTTTTTTAAAAGAGGCATTTTTGTAACACGGCATTATTTTCCTCGCTAGTGGGGATAATAGTTATTACGTAACATGTGCGGAAACAGATTCTTTCGGGCACGAATTCCCTTTAGAATACTGTTTACGCACAAGTTGCGTATGCTATTTTGCACGGTTTTTCGAAAATCACAATTTCAAATCTGCTACATTATAATATTCCAATTACAAAAATTAATTAGTAAGCTATGGTGAAACGCAAATGCACACAATCTATAATACAAATATTGTAGTAGGCGTCTTATTTTTTTCATTGACAGTCTATATAATCAATTTTCACGTAATTATATAAGTCAAGTATAACGCAATTGAAAAAATGCTTAGCGATAGCGAAAGCGAGTATTCCCAAACTCCACCTGACGTACGGGAAGCTGCAAATAATGCACTTGATGTTTTACTACCTCAAAAATCGAAAAGTCGCTATGAAATGGAATTCAAAGTTCACTTCCTGGTGCATATCTAAAAGAATTAACAACCACTACTCAGAAAACTGTTTGTTGGCTTACTTTCAAAATATAAGTGAAAAAATCACTATGGTCCATTTACAGTATGCTGAAATCATGTTTAAAATGTAAAGCATAATGTGAATATCTCCAAATACTCTAGGTTACATGCGTTTCTTAAACAGACCACTAAGCATCACAAACCTAAAAAGTCGGCTGTCCTAGAAGATGATCACATCATAAAATTTATTTCTGAAGCCCCTAATCCGAAATACTTACTAATGAAGGTATAAAAAATCTGTTACTTCACAATCTAAATATACGTTATGTAGGTGGCTTTAATAATGGGGGTGTATCTGGTGCCTGCAGACGAGAAAGAGCTGTGTAAAATGCTTACAAGCGATATCGTTTTCAAAGACGACATAATAATGGTGTCAATTCCCGAGACAAAGAATAATAAGAGTAGAAAGTTTGTCGTTACCAAATTTGAATGGATACAAATAATTCGAAATTACCTAAAAATAAGAGCAAGATCAAATCCACAAACTCACCGTTTATTTTACACTTATCGTAATGGTATTTTGTATAAATATGCCCGTGGGAATAAACACATTGGGAAAGTTCCATCGAATATTGCTCAATTTTTTTAAACCTAACAAATTACAAAGACTATACAAGGCATTGTTTCCGCAGAACCAGCGCTACATTACTGGCAGATAAGGAAGGCGACATTCTTGCACTAAAAGGCACGGGCGGTGGAAATCATCAGCTGTGGCTGAGAGTTGTTGAGGACTCAACTTGTAACAAAGTACACATCGCAGAAACCCGCACCATCCTCACTGTGCCTTCCAGGTCCATCTTCAGCAGAAACTCTCAGTGGGCCCACACCATCCTCACTGTGCCTTCCAGGTCCATCTTCGTCTCTCTGCCTAATCGGAATCATCGCAAAACTTTAATCGAACAATAACAGATGTGCAATCGTCTACTTACCCCTCTGTCTCAAGCTAGTCAGTTTATGGGACCCGGAGTTTCATTTTCAAAGTGCGAAAATTGCACAATAAATATTAAAGTATTCAATTCTTCTAAATCTAAGAAATAATAATAATAATAAGTAGGGTTATGTACGTTATGTTAATTTTTTACCTGTTCTTTGTTTGTCATCGAAATTAAAACTTGTCCATTCAATTTTTATTTTATTCCGTAATTACTACTTCTATAGGATAATATCAAAATTCACAGAATAAAGAGCCAAACATGGCCAAAACAAAAACGCATTTGTCATCTGACAGCAAGGTAACCTCTTTAATAATCGAAATTTTATTTGAAGAATATGAATTGTTTTCAACCATATACGAAAAAGAAATGTGCGTAAATTGCATTCTAGGTGAACAAAAATTTAAGTTCATCAAAAATTTGTCTGTAGAAATCTTCGGAAAGTGGAGTGTTTTTTTTTGTTGTTTTTGAAACACATGTTCCGGAAAACAAAGTTTCAGTGCGTCATTTACGTGCGCTTTTGATAGTTTTATATATAGGGAGTGCAAAAGGAATTTTCCTCTTACTATTTGTAGAGAAGAAACGTCCGTTTTATAACTAAGTATGTCTTGGAAAAATATATTTTTATCATTTTAATTAACAGACTTATAGGTATACGTCATTTGGGTTCTGGAGTCCAGTTTAAGGAGTTAATATTATTTCGCTTAATTTATAATTGTATTAGTCAAGAGTTTAGTCTTATGATAGCATTGAAAATGCTTAGGTAAGTGAAACTAATCCTTTCCTTGACATCTCCTTTAATAACGTTTTTATAGTCACTTTATCTCTTATTAGAGTTTTGCGAGGATTTAATAATTTGATTTTTCTCAATTTAAAATTTTGGTACTGTTCTAGGAGTCTCGGTTGACCGTCTATTATATGTCATCATTAGGTTGAATAATTCCGCCAAAGTAGATCTGCAAACGAGGCGGTCTTTTCATATCACTTTAAGCCCATAGTGGACAGCGTTGTAATAGGAGGTATTGGCTCCTTAGTTTTTAGGTTTCCATATGGAAATATTGTACCTTTGAGATTGGTGACATAATTGTGCTTTCATTTCTTTTAGTTGACATCGTAGTTTTTACTAGTTTATTTAGTACACTTTTATCTGCTGGTGCATGAGTGCGGTACCACATTGCCCTGTTTATTCTTTTTTCTTTTATAAACCTTCCTTTTAATGACCGACAATGTACATACTTGTGATTTTGTATTTCTGTTTGAGGAGTGGTATGTTGAAGATATTGATTAGGATGGTTAGAATAGTGCCAATTTCATCCGGAGTTTTGATACGTACTCTCAGATTTGTTTCTATTTGTATCTTGTTTCTGTAATGTTTCCCATTTGTGTTTTTGTTGTAAAGTCTCGAGGTTGATTTTTTATGAATAGCATATTGACTGGTCGTAGCTTGGTAGTACGTTCATAATATATGCTAGCGAGATTCAATTGCTTACATAAAAGTCCAAGAAGTCTGAAATCTTACAAAAGTCTGACCGCCAATAAATTGGTGTACCCGTTGAAATAAAGGAGTAGTTTCTCAGCAATCTATTGGCGCGGGGCTAGTTTCGTAAAAACACGGCTCGCTTCGCTCGCCAGATTGTAAACATCAAACTGGCGTTGTTTTCATTTACAATTTTGATATTGACTTTATCTCGCTTAGCTCGCCAAATTATGAATAACCTTACTCAAAAAATAGCTTCAATTCCATTTGATAAAAATTACGGCTCGCTTCGCTCGCAGATGTATGCCAAGTCTGGAGGTTTAGTTTTATGCAATGGCATATTGATGATCGTAGCTTACATACAGTTCCATATATGCTAGCGAAGATTATTGGCTTATTTAAAAGTCAAGAAGTCTGAAATCTTACAAAAGTCTGACCGCCAATAAGTGGTTTACCCGTTGAAATAAAGGAGTAGTTTCTCAGCAATCTATTGGCGCAGGGCATAGTTTCGTAACACGGCTCGCCTCGCTCGCCAGATTGTAAACATCAAACTGGCGTTGTTTCCCAAATACAACTTTGATATTGGTATTTCTCGCTTCGCTCGCCAAATTATGAATTCCTTTTTCAAAAAAAATAGCTTCGTTCAATTTGATAAAGACGCGAAACAAACTTCGCTCGCCATTATTGTAAACATCAAATTGACGTTGTTTTCATCTGGCACGATAATGACACGGCTCGCTTCGCTCGCCAAATTATGAATTTCTTACTCCAAAAATAGCTTCAATTCAAATTTGATATTGACATGGCTCGCTTCGCTCGCCAGATTGTAAAACATCAAAGTAGCGTTGTTTTCAAATACAACTTTGATAATGTCACGGCTCGCTTCGGTCGCCAAATTATGAATTTCTTACTCAAAAAAATAGTTTCAATTCAAATTTGATAAAAACACGTCTCACTTCGCTCGCCAGATGTTGGCAAAGTCTGGAGGTTTATTTTTATGAATAGCATATTGACTGATCGTAGCTTGGTAGTACGTTCATAATATATAGCAGTCAATTGCTTACATAAAGTCAAAAGTCTGGAATCTTACAAAAGTCTGACCGCCAATAAGTTGGTGTATCCGTTGAAATAAAGGAGTAGTTTCGCAGCAATCTGTTGGCGCGGGGCTGGTTGGTAAAAACACGGCTTGCTTGCTCGCCAGACTGTAAACATCAAAAGTAGCATCGTTTTCCAAATGCAACTTTGAAAAAGACACGGCTTTCGATTCGCTCGCCAAATTGTGAATATAAATCTCGACCCGCTTCGGCTCGTACACTGGCTTTTACTCAAAAATAGCTTCAATTCAAATTTGATAAAGACGGCTCGCGTCAGATTGTAAACATCAAAGTAGCATCGTTTTCCACGAATACCTTTGATAAAGACACGGCTCGCTTTGCTCGCCTGCTTGTAAACATCCACCCCAGTACCGTCGTTTTCCGAATGCAACATTGATAAAAACACGGCCCGCTTCGCTCGAAAAATTGTAAAAGTCAATATCTGTTTTTGTTTAATGCTAATTTGACTGGGCTAAGAGAATATAAACAGTTTTGTGACTGGAAAAAGGCAAACGGAGCGAAATCAATGAAGAAATTATGTTAGTATATTTGTTTGATCTGGTAGGTTGCTTTTAATATTCCTTTGATGGAATCATTATCTATTGTTCGAAGAAATTGCCTAGTTCTTCACTTTGGTCAAAGTTTTCGATTGTTAACGCGATGCTACAATTTGATGAAAAAGTGGATGTATCAGGATTTTTAAAGTTCAAGCTTTTTTGAAAAAAAATCTGTTGGTTATCAACCTAAGCAGGCGAAAATACTCAGCAGAAGATGTGGTAAAATTTGTGAAGAGGCGCCGGATCAGCAATATCTTTTGATAAAGGTAATAATTTTAGATGTGCATTTCAATATTTCCCGAGCAGTTTTGTGTTCGTGTCAAATTATGGGTTTAATAGTATCGCTGGTGGATGCCGCCGCAAGAGATATATGAAATGTCTTTGGATGACATCGGTAAGACTTCTATACAACTAGTAATCACAATTCCTTTCTCCAAAACAAAACGAATAAAAGAAGAGTCTTTACGGTCATTAATGAAATGGACTGTATAAGTGTGTTGAAATGTTCCAAAGATACTTTGCCTTCGGCCTAAGGATTTAGGTCACAACAACTTGTTCGTAGGATGTCGTAATGGCAAATGCATTTCTCTGCGCGTAGGAATTCACACAGTTGGTGGAATTCCCAAAATGCTAAATTAGCAATCCCAAGTTGTACACCGGGCTACAGTCTTCGTCGAACATCGGCGACTTTATTATCAAACTAAGAAAATTACCTTCTACAGTCGTGTTTGATAGATACGATGACGCAAGAAACAGTACTAAAACATCTGAACAAAGGGAGAGCGGTGAAATCGTCTGTTGATATAAACATAAATCTCTGATGAGGTCACTGTTCAGCAAGAGCATTTTCTATCAAATAAAAAAACAAGACCCAGCTGATTAAACTTTTGACAGAAAAAATGCATGCTGCAATATAGAAACACGAACAGCTGCAAGTGATGCTGACTGCACAATCATCCGCACTGCAATTGACAAAGCTGTAGACAATCTTGTGGTCACTGTTATTGTAGAAGATGTTGATCTTGTAGTCCTTCTAATGGCTCTTACTCCTCTATAAAAAGAAATATTTTTGTCAAACCGGAAAGACGGAAAGTGGGCACCAATATATTTTCCTCCCAAAACTACAGAAACATTCAATTTTGTTCTTCCTATTCTCTTCTGCATAGCTTCAGCGGGTGTGATACAACCCTCAGCTATTTACAGAAAGGGTAAAACATCAATTATCAAGTTTTTTGATCAAAAGCCATTACTAAATGAATTGAGCAACTGTATTTTATGACCCAAAGTAAACTCTGGATGTTATAGCAGAAGCCGGAGAAAAAATGTTTCTTTAAGTATACCGAACGCCCTGTACTCAGACTGAACTTAACAGATGTCAATTCACAGTTTTTCTGAAATCTTGTACCAAGCCCAAACCGGATCTTTCTTCCCTCGACCGTTTGTAAATTCAATATTTTGCCGATGTAAAAGTGGATGCTCTGGAAAATGTAGTTGCCGAAAAGCGGGCATTAAGTGTAGTTTTATCTGTAACGGCTGCCTATGAGCTTGTACTAATGGAACCCCCATAGATTTTGATGATAAAGATGATGAAGATGAAACACAATTTAATTGATAAGTCGTGCAATTTTTTTAATAATTTTTAAGAATTAAAATTGGTATAACGATTGTGTTTCTTATTTTATGACCTTTAATTCTCTTCATCTTCTAAAGTATTGATCGTACAGCAAAAATGTTTAGATATAAGTTATAAAGAATTTAGTGTAGATAATTATTGTAGCAGTCACTATAGTGATATTATAAATAGTTTTCGAGTCACAAGCTAAAAACTTAAAAATACATCTTTTCCCCCGTCCCCCTTCGCTGGCTCAGACCCTCCTTCGGGGGCTTTTATTATATTCATCTGACACCTTAAGAAATAACTGTACTAACGTTTCAAAACTATATTAATTATTTGGTCAGATTTAGTAATCATCTCAGGTTATTTATTGTATCAAATAGAAACAAGGAAAGCTTTGCTAAAACGAACCAATCCATCATTGCTGTATAGTTTTGGATACTATATTACACTTACATAGCATTCTGAAATGTAATAAAAATAAATAAATAGTAAGTAGTTCGAATAATTCAGGTTTTCTTCTGTTCGAAAACACATTTAGGTACAAAGGATATAAATCGATTAATATTCATGTGACCTTATGTCTTTGTTTATGCAATGATGAAAATGCAATTATTTGCAAAAATATGGTTCAAATCTTACATAATACGACAAAATAAAATAGAAACTCCCGCCGGGAACCGCTATTAGCCGTATACTTGAAAAAATATACATGAAACAAATTTTAAAAATTTGGAGAATGACTATAATAACGAAACCAAACTCAATTTTCAATTCCTTCTGACACTTCTGATTGCACTGGAGGTCGACATCAACTTCGTTATTTGAAATGGAACACCCTATATATTATGCATTTTTGGATTCTAAGTCCAATGTTAGCTTCACTTTGTATAACATTCTCTGTAGCTAGGAATTATAGATTTCGAGATTTCAATTTTTAGTAAAATTTTGACAGATGCAAAAGTTCACGGAAATATCTGTAATTTTTTCGGGAACTCCATATTGGGTTAGTTTTTGGTTTGTATAAACAGGAATGGACTATAGCAAATGTGTCTATAATTTAAAAATGTAATACTAAGTATTTCATACTTCCTGTTAATTTTGACATCTTCAAAGAGCAATAATAAAGTATTGAACACCTTGTATTTTTACTCTATCGTGTGCAGGTTGAAATTCTCTTTCAACTCATATACGCATTGTTAACATTACGACTACTGCTTTTGCAAGGATATTTTGCAATTCTTTCTACTGCTGAGATTGTACCAGATTTGTTATCGAACTGTCTATGTTTAGTACTATTTATTGAAACAATAAAATTGTGTGAATTTGACATAATCCAATAAATTTTCAAATCATTGTTGTGAGTTGTAATTCCAATCATTCCCTGGTAACATTAAGAGCAGTGCCGGTAAATTATTGCACAAACATTGTACAAAAAACAAGCACCCGTAAATCGATTCTCCAATATAATTCCAAAACATTAAGAAAGATAATAGGTAAAAGAACTTTTCCACTCGCTGTAACTGGTTATGTCTGATCGGTTTTCTCCACAGGGCTGGGAAGATATTTAAAAAAAATACCACTGATTTTCAAAATGATTCCCATTTTCGAGCTTTAGTGACATTCAAATTTACTGAATGTTTCCGTAAAATTAAAACATTTAAAATTAATATACTAGAGATAGATAATTAAAATATATATATTTTGAAGCATTCAGTTTTGTAAAAAAAATGTTTAGAAGTTATATATAAAAACTACAAGTTTACAAAGTGTTAATAAGTCTACTCACACTACACCTTTGAGTTTTAATTTCCACCAATTTTAGAGGCGCTTCTATTTCCATCAATCAAGTGTAATGCAATCTAAAACGATGGGTTAATTTAAATGTTATCAAAAACAGATTTAATTTATTGGTAGTGTAGGGGTAAATTTTTTTTGTCTGAACTTAAACTCAATACCTGTTTTGTGTTTCAAATAATGTCCTCTGGTGAGCGGTTTAATGATTGCAGGAGTTGTTTGTTTGTTCGTGTGTCTATTAAAGCTTCATATATTTATCACTTAGCTGACCTCAGAATAAACTAGGTTTTTCATTGAATTAGTTTCGAGGATTACCCATTATTCCACCCGACATTTGTTTAAATTATAGTAAATGTTAGGCTTTTTTCCTCGCGTATCCGATTTGGTCTAGTCGTGTTTTAAGTTTGAAAGTATCCAAACAATTATTAGAATATAACTTAAACCAACAGGAGAAGGAGAAAGCATCTCTAAAATTTTAAAACAAGAAGTCGTGGATGGTGTGGGACAGAATGTTAGACAGTTTCATCCAAATTCAGCCCAGACGGACATTGAAAGTTGTTTGATGGGGATGTAACTTAAACAATATTTTGTTTTCTTGAACGCAGAAAAATTTTATTGTGTGCTGTGGTCTCGATGTACCCTTATAATTGGTTCAAATTTTAATGTGAATATAAATGTTTTGTAATTTAATCTTTCTACGTGGAGGTGGGGTTGAAAATAACGGTTTCAAAATTACATGTAAGGTCGACGTTTGGCCCAAACTTGTGAGCGCTTTATCGAGGCTAAAACATAAATTAAAAAACCGTGTGGGACACAAAATTTAAAATGATGATGTCACAAAGATTAAAAATTATTAAAAATTAATAAATTGTATAAGAACCACAATATAGCTAGACCAACGAACGAATCAATTTATTTAATCTCTGTGACATAAACAATTCTTGATGATCATTTTAAATTTTGTGACCCACACGTTTTAATTTACGTTTAACCTCGATACACACACAGATTTGGGCGAAACGTCATTTTACATGTAATTTTGTTATTATAACCCCACATCCATCTAGAAGGATGACAACTTTAAATTATTAATCATAAATGGAGGAAAAAAATACTCTCAACTAAAAATGTTTTGATTTTAATTTGAAGATATAGTGGGACCATGTCGCGCCTGTTGCGATCATGGTGACCGTAGACAAGCAAAATTTTGGGGTCGTTATAAACAAAGTGGCGTTGTGAAAAACTCGATAAACAATTTTGTAGGGTCTAACGCACTTGTCCGACATGAATAAGTTAACGACAGTTGTGAATATGTACCAAAAGTGGCCATTGTGAAAAAATTGGGTTTTCTCAATAAACGCAAAAGTAGCCGTAACAAGCAATGTAGATGTTCCAAAAGGCGTCAGTATTACACTCTTATAACTAAACGTCGGTGGCCGATAAGAACAAGCTAGACGTTGTAAAAAGCGTATTGGTGAATGCCATAAAAAATTGAGTGTCGCGAACATGCAGAAAAGTGGCAGTTGTAAAAAAGTAAGCCGTTTTGAACATCGTGGGTGTTACAAATGGTGGCGCTTTGAAATATGACCGTTGTGATCGGCAAACATGTCCTACCTCTCCCACAACTCAATATCTACAATACAAACTACTAAAAAAATCTAAAAAAATGTTTGACATGAGAATCCAACAACAAATCAATTGTTTCAAAATTATAGACCTAATTCAATAACTTCCTTATAAAAGTTTATGCTGAACAGATTTTTCGGCACCCACATATAACCGGAAATTTAACAAAATAGTTTATATTGCGAACATTCAATTTTAATTTATAATAATCCAATAATGTAAATTTATTAATTTCTTATTCTGAAATAAACACAATGAGATAAATTCTAAGGTTCATAATCGAATAGTTTATGCATATAATTATTTCTGTTATTGTTGAAACGTATTATTAGATTGTCTATCGTTAACTATGTAAATTAGGGAATTATCTTAAGTAATAATCAAGTACTTAGTAAAAACGTCAAGTGAAATATTAGTTGTAATCTTGTATTGTCTTTAGTTAACATTGTAGATTATCTCTACAGTTTTAATTCTTATTGTTTATTCTCTCATCATTTATCATTGTCCTAACACTTTCTTTAACACGTACTTAGTATTTAAATAATTACGTTTGTTATTCATTTTAGTGCGTTAAAGGTAGCAAAATTATTAACCGAAGCGATGTTTTTTTCCTCCTCAGGTCCGTAAAGCTGCACTCCCCCACCCCATACACCAATTTTGATACTGAAGGGGTAGAAAGTATGTACTTTTTATGTGTTAATTTTGTACTGACTTTAAAAATGTTGTACTCCAAAATTAGCCATATTTTTAAGATCGAAATGAGCGGGGTTATGGGGTTGCGTTAAGCTACACCCCATACTAGAAATCATTGATAGGGTGGTCCAATCGCAAAAGAAAAAGTACAGGAATTATGTACTTTTTATGTGTTAGTAGATGAGATAAGACTCGGTACGATAAGGTCATCTACTACAAAGATATGGGGAATGAAAACTTTATCGATTCTAAGCGTCTAGTCAGTCTAGTGATATACAGTACATACGATATGATCTAACGACACCAAGTGATGAATATATAGTGATGAGGAGAAATGTGGTGAGCAATAATGCTGAAGGTAATTAGATAGGTAGAGGTGAAACGGGTAACAAGAGGGAAGAAAAAGTAAAAGAATTTCTGAAATGTATTTTTATTAAAAATTTGTACCCTTGAGTTCAAACTGTTATCATATTCTACTATTAAAAAGTTATCTTGTGGCACTTTAAGTGAATTTTGTACCGCAAAAACTCTTCCAGTAATAAGCACCAAAGAGGAAAAATCACGATTTGTTATACTTCATTGTCGGTAATAAGGGATGTAAAAATTATGTACTCCTGATTTCAAGATGTCATCATGTTTTACTATCGATAAGCTATCTTTTGGCACACGATTTTTCGTCTTTCGGAGCATATCACTGCAAGGGTTTTTTTGGTACAAAATTCAGACATAGTGCCAAAGATGGCTTATCGATAGATAGAACATGGTGACACCTTGAAATCAGGGGTACATAATTTTACATCCGTTAATACCGAAAGTGAAGTACAACAAGTCGCGATTTTCCACTTTCGGAGCATACTACTGCAAAAGTTTTCTCGGTACAAAAATCAAACATAGTGCCATAAAGATATTTTATCGATAGTAAAATATGATGACACCTTAAAAATCAGAGGTACATAATTTTGCATCTCTTATTACCGACAATAATGTATAACAAATCGCGATTTTCCTCTTTCGTAGCATATTACTGCAAAAGTTTTTCGGTACAAAATTCAGACGTAATACCAAAAGATAGCTTATCTATAGTAGAACATAATGACACTTTGAAATCAGGGGTACATAATTTTTACATCCATTATCACCGACAATGAAGTACAACAAATCGCGATTTTTTCCACTTTCGGAGCATATTACTGCAAGAGTTTTCTCGGTACAAAATTCAAACATAGTGCCAAAAGATAGCTTATCGATAGCAAAATATGATGACACCTTGAAATCAGGAGTACATAGATTATACACATCCCTTACTATCGACGGTGAAGTATAACAAATCGCGATTTTCCTCTTGCGGAGCTTATACTGGAAAGTTTTTCGGTACAAAAATTCACTTAAGTGCCAGAGATAGCTTTTGATAGTAGAATATGATAACAGTTTGAAATCAAGGATACATAATTTTTAATAGAAAATACATTTCAAGAAATTCTTTTTCTTTGATACATTTCGACCTTAAAAAAATATAAGTACAACATTTTTGTCGGTACAAAATTAGCACTTAAAAAGTACATAATTCCTAGCCCTTCACTTTCAAAATTGGTGATATAGGGAGTGCAGCTTTACGGGCCTGAATTTAGGAAGTGTTTTTGATGAATCAAGAAGTTTTACCTCACAGAATTTAATCCATAAAACATTTCAAAATAATAATATCATTTAAAAAATAAAGAATAAATTATATCTTTAAGTTAGAACTAGACAACGTTTTGCTCACTTTGGTAGATAGATCAAGGCAAACTTACCTTATTTTAGACCGTCTTTGATTAAGTAGTTATTTGTGTAACTAGTGCAAATATGCTTTTGCACATGTTGTACATAACATTGTTCTACAATCGAAAAAATAAAAAAAATAAAAAAATAAAAAAACTACTTTTTACACTAATGCAAAAAGTAAAACTTTTGGCACGATAATTGCTACAAAAAGTAATAACTTTTTTGCACGATCGTAGAAAAGTAAATTGTGCAATTGTGAAAAAATGTATTATTATTTTTTCAAAATATGGGGCCTACGTAATTTTTTTCTTGCGCTATACTTGAGTTATAGTTTTTTAAAGAGAAATTTATCAAAAATCACTTTAGTTTAAAAAATACTACATGATTCATTTTAAAACAATAAAGTTGATATCATTTCCGTTAAACCGAGAGTCAACCATTTTGTCAAAAATTTGGAAAGTACTAATCTTGTATACTTGTAACACTTTTCTTAATAAACTTTTGTCTATCATGGATAATAAAGAGTAAATCAAGTGGCCCTGAATTTACAATTAACCTGTATACAATTTTTGAAGAAAATAATGCAAAATTTCCAACACATTTCTTTCCTGGCTACATTGTTACAATAAAAGTTTTGAAACCTAGTTCTACCTCAACTGTTTCTCCGTTATCTACAAGTCCAGACTTGCATACAAAACATATGCTCTCTTCCAATACCATAATTTTTGTAAAAAGAACAAAAATAAAAAATTGAATACCCAAAATTATAATTTTAGATTTAAAAATACCAACTCATCAATTTTAATAAAATTAATCTAATAAATAAAAATATCGCATCCTTGTTTCCCAACAACAATTTACTTTTAAAACTACAACAACAAAAACACCAGTACTCGAAAAAAAAACAAAAAATATTTTGATTTTATTACAATCTTTTATGCTTTTTTTTTTCTTATTTTTTAAATCAATTTATTTGTTTATTTTATGTTTCTTAATTCCCGATTAAGAATAAATACTTGAAAAACCAAGTGTTAATAACAAACAGCAGAAAGAATATTCCTTGCAGCTGAGTTTTGTTTGACGTACACTCATGAAATTTAAAACTTGGACACCACAATTTCTGTAAACAAAAGTTTGCACATTGTGAAGCGGGCTTAAGGGTATCATTTACAATTCTAACAGCAGGTAGTCTCAGCAGGGGTTATCTTATAGAAGGACTGTAGAATGAATCATTACACTAAGCACGTTTTAGAAAATAGGTAATTTACGTTGCTTACTTAATTTTTCTTTAAAGAATATATTTGAAGGTATCGCTAATTAAACACCATAGCTCGATTAATTATCGAATCAAAATTTTGTTTAGGAAATGTTTACAAAATAAAATTAGAAATAATTTTGATTTAAAAACGTCTACAAGCAATAACTTTTAAATTAAATCAAAAACTAAACATGGTTATTTGGGTTGACTGATTATTACTTATTTTAAATAAATCTAACCTACTAATTATTGTAAGTTATTAAAAAAAAATCATTAAACTCTCTATTCATAATATTTAGTCCTTTGTATATTTTATGACGTTTCATTTTTTCTGTAGTTAATATAAAAAGTGAAAATAAAAACTAAGGCAATTCTTATTGTCAACGTATATATTTAGTTTTTGACAAGAATTTATTACATAATTATAATTAAGATACCAAGTTATAGTTTAAAATTAAATGAAAACGTTTTTTTAAATAAAGGTATTACTATATAAATAAATATAAGAAATCAATAATGGGTGTGACCTCCATTATTATTGATACATTCTTGGAGGCGTCTGCTCATTGACGCTATCAAGGTATCAATATAATTAATATTAATCGTTTCCCATGCGGTATCAATGGCTGCAATTAGTGCATTACGGTTTACTGGTATAAAATTTGGCCCTTGTTGTCTTCGGATAACAGCAAGTATTCGAGCCCAAACATTTTCGATAATGTTAAAATCTGGGCTTTTTGCTGGCCAGGGTAACAGCTCCAAGTTATTTGCTCGTATCCCTCCCCCCCCTCTTCATCATATCCCGATAGTTAATTATCGAATGTTCCAAGAAAATATGTGTAAATAGTAAATGGAATCTACTAACGTAACGTTAAGTCGTTAATTATAGTTACATAACTCTCCTTTCATAAGATATAGTTCATATTAATATGCTTATTGTAAAGCTTCGTACACACCTGAACAACAAACCGAAGAACAAACAGAACAACGAACCGAACGGCAATCGGAACATTAATTTGGACGGTGCTACGTACGAATTTTAGAACAGATTCGCAAGTCCTGATTGTTCCACGAACGGTTTGCGGCGTTCCCGCAACTTGTCGGTTTTTTCTCCGACATCAAAGAAAATGCGCGCGAATGCGTTTGCAGGTTTGGACGAATCTAAACAAAACGGCGAACAAACTTATGCGGGAGAATTAAATTATTTATTTTTGTCCTCCTTTTTGTGGGTTTGTTGTGTTTTAGGTAATATTATGGAGTTGACAGAAGAAAAATGTTTTAAATTAATCAGTGTTTAAGAATGCAAGAAAAATGATGTCCCTATTAGCATCATTTGGGCGGGAAATTTCCAAAATAAAAAAAAAGCGAAGTAAATTATAATTTTTTACTCTTCTTTGTGCGTAAAATTTTGGTTGGCACTATCTTCTTGTTTTCCGCAATTTTCTCTTCTCAATAATAAATATATATGAACTGAAAACTACTGAAAATAATTATGGGAACAGCACAAACGTTCCGTTTGTTGTTTTGGATTGTGGAAATCATAAAAGATCGTTTGTCGTTCTGTTTGACTTTCGGTTCGTTGTTATGTTTGTTGCTCGGTTTGTTGTTCAGGTGTGTACGAAGCTTGACAACTTAAGCAACAGATTTTTATGTTAGATATACCAAAAAAGCACCGTAGAGCATTACCGAGTAAAATGGAATCTTGAACACACTTTGGAAAGAGCCATCAGAAGTGGTAGACCTAAAAGTATCTACACGTGCTCAAGATCTCGAGTTGTTTCATTACGTAACAGAACAACCATTTGCTACATACTCCAGGGCTATAGCAGATACACATTTTCCCGGATGCCGTATAACTACACAAAAAGATTAAAGGGATGGGAATAAAGAAGTATAATGCTGCTGCGAAAGAAATCTCAGTGACGAAAATATGAGACGTCGTCTGGAATTTGCAAGGCGATATGTGAACGAACCTTTGGAATTTTGGAATCGAGTGATTTTTAGCGACGAAAAACGTTCAATAGCCGCAACGATGGACCACTAAAAGTTTTTTGAATGGAAGGAACTCGTTACGAAAATAATCACATATGTCCTAAAAACAAAGTGGTTATTTTTCTGTGAATGTGTGGGGTTGGGTTAGCGCGCGGGGTCCAGGAGTTTGTTGGGCTATCGATGGACGTCTTGATTCTGCTGCGTATTTAGATATTTTTGGAAACTATTATGAAACCTTCAGTCGAAGTGTTTTATCCAGACGAAGATTATATTTTCCAACAAGTAAGTATTCTTATTTCACTATACTTTCTCCAAAAAATAGTTCGGGATCTGTTGAATTAACATTTTCATAATGTATTTTTGTTGTTAAAGGACAACGCCCCTATTCATACTTCGCGGGTTGTGCGCAATTGGATACGAGAAAATAACTTGGAGCTGTTACCCTGGCCAGCAAAAACCCAGATTTTAACATTATCGAAAATGTTTGGGCTCGAATACTTGCTGTTATCCGAAGACAACAAGGGCCAAATTTTATACCAGTAAACCGTAATGCACTAATTGCAGCCATTGATACCGCATGGGAAACGATTAATATTAATTATATTGATACCTTGATAGCGTCAATGAGCAGACGCCTCCAAGAATGTATCAATAATAATGGAGGTCACACCCATTATTGATTTCTTATATTTATTTATATAGTAATACCTTTATTTAAAAAAAAACGTTTTCATTTAATTTTAAACTATAACTTGGTATCTTAATTATAATTATGTAATAAATTCTTGTCAAAAACTAAATATATACGTTGACAATAAGAATTGCCTTAGTTTTTATTTTCACTTTTTATATTAACTACAGAAAAAATGAAACGTCATAAAATATACATTTTGTAAGGACTAAATATTATGAATAGAGAGTTTAATGATTTTTTTAATAACTTACAATAATTAGTAGGTTAGATTTATTTAAAAATAAGTTTATCATGAAAAAGTGGTTATAACTTTTAAATACCCTGTATAACATATTACAAGCATATATTTTTGTAATCAGGAAGTAAAGCCATTTTCAAATTTAAACTAAAATGTAGGGTGTAACTAATTTTAAAAGATGAAGCTTAATAATGGCTATAATTTCCCGTAACGTTTGCTTTGATACTTCGAAGGTCATAGAAGATACTGAACTTTGTCACCCTGTATATTGAAATCAGTTACTTCCATTGGCACAGCAAGTAGCTAAAACAGCAAAAATCAACAAAGATGTATACATTGTTGTTATATGATATTATACTAAAAATTATTTTCAATCAATATAAAACAAAAATATGTTCTATTGTATCTCCCCTTCAAAACTCATTTTAATTATTTTTCCTATCTTTTGTAGTTTTCGAGTAATTCAATTTTTTCGTAAGACAAAGCACGAAAATTTTCGATAACGTGAAACTTTGGGCGCAATGAGATTGTCAGATTTTTCCTTTTTTAAATATCTCATAAAATACTAGATTTACAGGAAAATTACAAGAGACTTTTTTATTGCAAATTACATAAGCTTTTTTTTTGTTTCAAATAATTTGTTGATATCTCTAAAACCTAATGAGTTATTGGCAAAAACAATTTTTTCACCTAAGAGGTGGTTTTTTTGAGGTTGGTTGCTCCCTATCCTCGAAACTGATTTTGTGGTTTTTTCATCCTTAACATCTCCACTAACGATTTCCGAAGAAAAATCGTAGATAAGATTTTTGTTATGTAAATATTTATATTTACTGGAAGTACATAAAATAAACTACCAAAAATGAAATTGATTGATTGCGTGTATATACGTCAGATGTGGAATGCAATAACGTTTGTCGTTCCATGTCTTATTATACAAAAATGTGACTATATTAAAACAAAATAAAATACAATTGTTATTCAAAGATTCAAAGATAAACTGTAAATGCAGTATTTTTTAGAAATTCGGGATATTTAACAGTTTGCGACTTTATACATTAAAAAAACGTTCTATTTGTTTGCTTTTATTAAAATAAAATATTTAGTAATCTAAACATAAAGATTTAAATTTTTATTAAACAATTATTAAAAGTTACAAACAATTGTATTCCATGAAAAATAGTAAATTGCTGACTTAAAAATAATAAACTTTTATCTATACGATAAAGAAAATATTTGATTAAGAAAAAAGAAACCTTTTCGAATCTTACCAAATTTTATGAAACAGTATTTAGCAATAGTTTTAGAACAATTTTATCAACATTTTCATCGTGGAGGTGTTTATAATTATAGAACTGCAATAACCAGAGTAAGTGGCAAAAATTGCATCGTACCACTATTCCTAAAACTTTTCGAATGTAAAATATCGTAAAAGCTAAAAATACATGTACAAGAACCACCGAGTGATAAAATGAATCCTAACCTATCGCCTAAAATCCCCGCCTTTTGGGTTTGATCTACCAAAACCAAAGTCACCTCAAGTCCTACACTGCAGTAGTAGATGCTAAAACAACTGCAAAAGACCAACATTAGAAGAAAAAAGAATGTCCAGAAATCATAAACCAACAGAACTTATTTTAGAGTTCTAGTGTGATCGAGAAATATTCTCCCAATAAGACAATAGCTTACCAAGACCAAAAACAGCAAACAAGGTGGGTCAAAAATGTAATATACTCGCACGCGCAGAACCGAGGGCGTATTGCATTAGATCGGCGTCAAACATAAGTGATAGATTTCAACAAATTAAAACTTATTTTCCGAACTTACAAAAAAAAATTTTTTTGAACTATTTACGCCGATTTGTTCCTTATTATACCAGCTGTGTCATGCGGTGCTTAAATTAAAAACCGATATTGCATGCATTTTCCTATGTCCCACTCAACCGTGGAAACCCTGTTTTAGAATGACATTGAACTAATTGTACAAATTATTCAATTCATTACAATTTTATGAATTTAATTAAATCAAGCACGACTTGGGTCATCAATATGATTCAATCTCCACTCAAAAACCATATGAATCTAAGTGAAAATAGTTCTGACTAATCGTTTTATTAACTTTTCTACTTTTTAACGTTAGATTGTAATAGTGGACTTTGGACGTTAAGCTTGACGATAACAGTTCCAAAATATGTAATTTTCTACTCCCTTTGGTAATTATAAGTATAAAAGACTTCTGTACGGATTATCCGTTTCTACGGAAGCATTTCGAGAACGAATGTAGGTATTTTTAAAAATATTGAAGGCGTTTCTTTTTACGTTGACGAGTTAGTTGTTTATGAAAAAACAATATTCGAGCATAACCAAAAACTATAAAAAGTACTAAAATTACGAAAATCAATAATTTAAGATTTAATAAAGATAAATCAAAAATTTGTAAACAACAAATAAAATTTTTAGGTGTTGTAATTGACCAGAATGGTGTTCATGCAGATCCAAAAAAATTAAAGCTATTGCCAAAAATTCAATCATTAAAAGAGATAAAAAGGTTTAGAAAGATTTTTTAGGATTAGCTAATTATTTATCAAAATTCATAAATAATTTTGCATCAATTACAACACCATTAAGAGGTTTGTTAAGAAAGACATCATTTTTAAATGAGAGCACACTCACCAAAATGTTTTCGAAAAAATAAAAAATTAATCACAAAAACACCAGTGTTACAAAAACAAGGAAAACAAAAATTTAAAAGAAAATTTTTTAAATTTTGTTAAAACAAAAAAAAACTTTTAAGGTTTTTTTAAAATAAATTTAAAATTTAAAAAATAAAAAAGGAAGGGCAATTTTATTTATTTTTTTTTTTATAAAATGACCCTTACCAAAATAAAATTAAAATATTAAGTGAAAAAGAAAACTCTTTCTATTAATGAAATTCATACCATTAACGCTATTCAAAACATACATTCGGTTACAACAGACAAATTTCAAGTTCAATTGCAAATTGAAGATTCTAATTGTGAAATGGAGCTAGAATCTGACACAGCAGTTTCTACAATTTCATACACAAATTTCAAACAAATTTGTCCAGATAAACAATTACAAAGTACCGACTTAAAACTAAAAACTTACACTAGAGAAATTATTAAACCACTGGGAACTTGTACGGTACGCATAAATAACAATGACCAAGTTACATGGGGAAACATTTACGTTCTACCAAATTCAGTGAACACCATTCTTGGACGAGACTGGTTACGCAAAATACAAATCGATTGGTCGAAAATTTGCCAATTAAACTTATTCACGGAAGCACACTATAAAAAGAAATCTTGTGTCAAAATACCAAGATTTGTTTTCACCTCAGATAAGGAAAATTCCAAATTATAAGTGTCAGTTGAAGCTGGTAGAAAATACATCTCCAATATTCATTTGTCCTCGACTAGTGCCTTACGCACGAAACGACAAAATTGAAGATGAAATTGATCAACTCAAAAATTCCAAATAATTGAGAAAAAATTACTCCGTATGGGGAAGTTCTGTTTTTCCTGTCGTAAAAGTCATGAGCCAATTAGGCTATGTGTCGATTACAAAGCAACGCTAAATAAATTACTAAAAGATGGTAACTACCCAATTCCGAGGGTGGACGAAATTTTCATAAAAATAAACGGAAGAAAATACTTTAGTACGCTAGATATTAGTCAGGTGTATATGCATATGAGAGTTGATGAGGAGAGTGCCTAAAATTACAAACCAGAATTGTCAGAAAAGTCGCATCACCTAAATAACCTACTGCAGAAGATTAAAAATCAGCCATAAGATTATTACACTATGCAAATTTTATGGCAGGTTTATATATGAGATACACTACAAAAATACGAAAGCTCATGCCAATTCCGATTTTCTCTCAAGATTTCTTCTTAAAGAAAACATCAGATTTAAATGGGATGGACAAAAATTCAATTTTTGTTTAACTCAAGTAGAAACACTCTCTGTTTCGAGTAGTGAATACAAAAAGAAGCTGTTAAAGATCCCGAGTGCAAGAAATTGTACGAAATACTCCAGTCAGGGGAAACATTGACAGAAGAGGAGATGCCAAAGTTTAGCCTTCAAAATGGATGCATATTCAACGGCATTAGAGTAGTTATTCCGATGTCTTTACGAAAAAGAGTCTTAGAAGAACTGCATACAGCTGACGTCGAAATGGTAAAAATTAAGAGTTTAGCAAGAAGTTACTTGTGGTGGAGAAACATTGATAAGGATATCGACAATAAGGTGCAAAGTTGTAAAAGTTGTTCCTTTAGGAACAACCCTAAACATGAAACTCCTTCACATCCATGGGAATATCCAAAGTATCCGTGGCAACAAATACATATAGACTATGCCGGACCATTTTTGGAAGATATTTTTTAATAACGGTAGATGCTTATACAAAATATTTAGAAGTAATTCCTACAAAACTATTAACACGAAAGTCACTATTGACATGCTACGGAGACATTTGCAAGATTGGGATTACTAATGACGCTGGTTAGTGATAATAGAAGCCAATTCAAATTAATAGAGAATCAAAGTTGTTTTTAAATTAAATGGAATTGTACACAAATCCACAGCTCCAAACCACCCACTGACAAATGGGCAAGCTGAAAGGTATATTCAAACCTTGAAGCAATCTTTGCGTGCAATGATAAGTGAACCGGGCTATCTGAAATTATAATTATATCGGTTCTTAATGCAAAACAGGAAAGTCGTAAATTCTATTACTGGAACGGGTCCTACCGAACTTATGTTCAAAAGACAATTTTGCATAAAATTAGATTTGGTAAAAAGAAATCTCCAGGAACATTGCATTACGAAATAGTAGTGGATGGAATTAGTCACATACGCCATGTCGAACAAACTCGTAGAACCGAATAAAAAGGGCAAAACGACACACAAGTGAAAAATAAGATTGACAGCAGTTATCAAACTCCAAGTACAAGCACACGTCAAGAAATGCCAACTACAGTCCCGGAAGCGGAAGGAAAACTAAATATACAAGAAACGTTAGACATTGAAGAGCGAGAAATGATGGAAGATCACGTACCTACTAAAGTTCCACCAGAACCGAAAAAAAATGGGGAAAATAGCAAACCATCTGCTGAATCTCTTAGACGGTCTACAAGAATCCAGAAAAAGCCAGTAAGCCTAGAGGAGGTTGGACTCGCGGTCAACGCAATAAATTGTTTATCGAAGTTCAAATGTCTGAATGCTACGTTTTATTTTAATGTTTACATGTATTACACAAATTGTGAATTATAGTTTTTCTGTATACGAGGATGTATTGATATCTAGTTAGCCTAGACCAGTTCCTTGCATAAACAAAATATTGCGTTACCATAGCAACGAACAATAACTTATTAGAAGTGTCAGTGTAAAGTTTGACGTCAAAAAAGTAAACCAGAGTCACGCAATAAATTAAATGAAAAAGATGTCCACCGAAATTGTGAAAATCGAAAAATTGGAGTATCGAGCCATCATCAAGTACCTGTATTTAAAAGGGTTAAGAGGTAAGCAGATTTACGAAGATATGCTTAATACCCTTGGTGATCAATGTCCTTCGTATGCGACCGTCAAAATTGGAATGCAAGCTTCAAAAGAGGTAAATTTTCCATTGAAGATGATGACCGATCGGGAAGGCCAGTTTCTGTGTCAGTCCCCGAAAATATCGATGCAGTTCATGACATGATTTTATCAGACCGTCGAATTGGGCTAAAACGGATATCTGAAGCACTGAATATTTCATACGAACGCGTTCATCATATGGTTCACGTCAATTTGGACATGAGAAAAATTGCTGCAAAATGGATCCCCAAATGTTTGAATGTTGACCAAAAGCGTGCAAGGGTAGAAGCATCGCGTTCGATCTGTGCTCGATTTGAAAACGATGTAGACTTCTTAAACCGAATTGTTACTATGGATGAGACTTGGGTACATTTCTACGATCCAGAAACAAAGCAACAATCGATGGAATGGCGACACTCTGGTTCTCCAAGACCTAAGAAGTTTCGTGTCCAAAAATCTGCTGGAAAAGTTCTTGCTTCAGTTTTTGGGATTGCCATGGAGTAATCATGATTGATTTTTGGATAAGGGTAGAACAATAACTGGAGATTACTATTCGACATTACTGACCACTCTACGGGAAAATATTAAAGAGAAAAGACGCGGAAAGCTATCCAAAGGTGTTTTGTTTTTGCAGGACAACGCCCTGCACACAAATCTCATGTTGCCATGCAAAAATTCGTGATTTAGGGTTTGAATTACTAGAACACCCCCTTATTCACCCGATTTGGCTCCGTCCGACTATCACCTCTTTCCTCAACTAAAAAAAGTTTAAAAGGTCGTACATTTTCTTCCAACAAGGAGGTAATAGAAGCTGTGGAGGTCTGGTTTGCAGAGAAGAAAAAAATTTTTTTGAAAGGTCTAGAGACTTGCAGGTCTCGCTGTAATAAATGTATCCAATTAAGAGGAGAATATGTTGAGTAATAAAATATTTTGACATTGAAATTTTGTTTGGTTCTATAGTAGGCTAAGAATTTTTCAATATATCCTCGTATGTGTTCAAAGACAATTTTGCACAAGATTAGATTTGGTAAAAAGAAATTTCACTGGGGAAACGATAGGAGAAGAAGTCTATATATTACAAAACCAGTTCTAAATTCCAAATAGGAGAAAAAGTTCAAATTCGTTTTTTGCAAATCCAACAACTAAATGGAAATTTGGTATAATCACAGGATCCGAGGAACGGTGCATTACAAAATAGTGGTAGATGGAATTAGTCACATTCGCCATGTTGAACAAACTTTTCGAACCGAATACAAGTGAAGATCACGTACCTATTACAGATCCACCAGAACCGAAAATGTGGAAAATAGCGAACCATCTGTGGAATCTCTTAAACGGTCTACAAGAATTCGGAAAAAAAGCCAGTTCGGTTGAATTTGTCACAAGGGGAAGAGTTGATATATATGTATAAGGTCGGCTTAAGGAAATTGGACTCGCGGTTCGAGGTAAATCGTTATTGAAGTTTGAATGTTCAGTGTTTCCAAGCGTTCCGATAGATGTCAATTTAGATTATTTGAAAGATATGTTACACCAAAACCATTTAGACAGAAGTAGATAATTTATTAAATTAGCAAGATTATGTATGAGTCAAACCTACTTTCAAATTAACAATAATTTTTATCAACAAAATCATGGTACAACAATGGGTAACAGCTTATCTCCGTTTATCGCTAACCTGTTCATGGGTAAATTTGAAACCTGATTTAAAAAATAATTTAGAATACTTTCTTGAATTTTGGTGTAGATATGTAGATGATGTTTTCGTGGCAGTCATCGACACTAGAGTTACAGCCCTCAGAATTTTGTAGAAATATTAAATTCAAAATTTGAGACGATCAAGTTTACCTATGAAACGAAGTAAATCTTAAGTTACCTTTCTTAGACACTTTAGTGACAAGAAATGGCAACAAACTAGATATAGATATTTATCGTAAAGACCGAGTAAAGACACTATTACTATGAGGTTTATAACAAATGATTCCAATCATAGTATGCAACATAAACTTGTATCTTTCAACTTTTTCATTCACAGATTATTACATTTCCAATTGTCAAAACAAAACATTAATAAAGAACTGCGAAATATTAAGTAGATCGCATCATACAATGGTTTTCAGAAATCAATTGTCACAAACATAATTAGAAAACATAAACATAAGTTAAACATTAGAAACATTATAACGTTAGGAACTAGTAATAGCAAAATACATAAGCAAAATCTTTTAGGCAATCCGAAAGACCCAATAGAAATGTGTGATAAATCGGGAATATATAAAATAAATTATAAAAGATTGTAAACCAAGTAAATATAGGGCAAACCAAAGACCTATTTAAAACTCGTTTTAAAGAGCACTTAGCTCATGTCAAATATCTTCCACAGATAGGTCCAGTGTTGCCATGAATATGCTTGAAAATGACCATAGAGTAGGCGACATTGAATTAATTAAGAGGGTAGATAATAAAACCTTGATTCTTAGAAAGTTTGGAAATTTTTTAAAACAGAAATTTCCTTATGAATTATGACGATAACTAACGGTCCATTAGGATTTTCGGAATTATTCAAAGCTTTTATATAAGAATCTATTAATTGTAACGATGCGTGACACGCAGATAGTATATACTGAGTTCCCATATTAGACTATACAATTTAAAATCGAACAAAAACTTTCTAATCAAGTAAATTAACTTTTAATCGACTAATATGTAGCTTATTCTGTGGGATTTATGACTAAAGTAAATAACAATTCCCGCAACAATTCTGGAGCTGAAGGAGCAGATTCGAAATGAAATTGTAGGTAATAAATGGAGATTTGCTTCGACTTTCTAATCAAACTTACTTTAGTCATAAATCCCACAGAATATGCTACGTATTAGTCGATTAAAAAGTTAATTTACTTTGATTAGAAAGTTTTTATTCGACAATCTGGCTTAACCACTGATTGTTTTATAGCTTGTTTGCGTAGATTTATTTGTAGATGTGGTAAACCTTAAATATTTATGCTGACAATGACAGAACTTTTTTTATTGGTGCTAATAAAAACTCAAAGAATTGTCAAGTTTCTTGAAATCTGATTCAAATAAAATTAACGATGCGATGACAAATGAAAATATTAACTGTAACTTTATTCCAGCTAGATCGCCACATTTGGCGGTATTTGGGAAAACCAATATTTTATGTCAAATCGAGTCAATTTTGACTTCTCGCCCCTTATGCCCTTTAACCTCAGATCCTAACGACCTCAAACCTTTCACTCCAGCTCACTTTTTTAATAGGAAAAAGCTTAGTTTCGTTACCGGAACCAAGTTTAATTGGTGAACAAGAAAACATATTAAAAATTTACCAGCACTTACAACAAATAGCGCAGCATTTTGCGAAGATGACAAGCAGAATACATCAGAACTTCAAGGGAAGAGTAAAATGGAAGCAAAATTTATCAAATCAAGTGAAGGTCGGTAGTTTGGTTGGTGTCCAAAGACAACCTACCACCGGGTAAATGGAGTCTTGGCAGAATAACCGAGGTGTGTCCAGGTCGAGACAACATCATACGAGTAGTGCACGTCAAAAATAAAAACAAAGTAGTGTCTCCTGCAGTGTCTAAAATTTGTGTTTTACCTGTGGAGACTAACGAATAAAACTATAAATGAAATTAAATTAGTACAGTTTTAGTTTGTAAATATTTTGTAAATGTAAATATGTTTGAAATCATATATTTCAAGGCGGCTATGTTTAGGCCAAAGTTAGTGTAAGGGTTGTGAACGTTTTGGCTAAGTAAGTGGGGAGAAAACAACTTGAGCTATTAGGAAAATGTAAATATTGTCGAGTTGTCGTTTGACCATCAAGGGTCACAAATTCCAGTTCAAGTACAAGTAAATCATTGTATAGTTAATTCTACGAAAAAATTCGTACAAGTTCAAATAAAATATATATACAGTCCACATTAACAAGTTTATTCAACATAATAAACATACGAAAAGTTTAAATAACATAAATAATGGTGAAACTGTCATGTTTAAAAGAAAATTGATGATAAAATTTGGACATCGGGTAAAAATAACTGCAAAAGTATTTATCTAAGATCATATGAAATTAGAAGACGAGAGCGGCAACGTTTTTCTTCAAAGCAGACAGCATATTATTGAAACGAAACAACCTGATTTAAATGATAATAGTTCCAATATTGAAATTGAAAATAACGATGTTGAACGCGTAGATGATGGCGAAGAAATCTTATTGCAAAATCTTAAAATTATAAAACAAGAAGTGGAAGATTAGTTAGTACTCCAGAAAGATTTAAATGCAATTAATTAAGTGGGGCATCAGAAGATGTAAAAACTCGTAACATCCACGGATGGCGTTGAATCGCATTATATTGCCTTAAATTGATTAATTCTTATAAAAAAGTCTAGACATTCCACCAGCTCATCGGTAATTGTGTAATTTCTCTAACAGAAGGCCTTTGTCTTCAATAAGCTGTTTTACACATTTACATGCGGCGGTGTTGTATGTTCATTCCCTCGATATATACGAAATAAAATTCTGCTATTAGATTACATACTTATTATCAACCCCCGAATAAAATTATTTTTGCAATTTTTTAATCATAAATGCAATTATTGGGTAGTTGCAACTGTATAAACATATTTTAGTAAATATTTTGTTGCACCCATATCTCAATCAATTTTAACTGATTATGGTAAACACGATACGTTTGTAATCTTTACAGTATTTTCTATAAGATGACCATCGAATTTTTAAAAAAAATTCTTGTTGAATGACAATCGCTTTATAACAAAGGATTAAGATTCAAAATATTAAAAAAATCAAAAAACAAATTACAGCTTTTATTGCCAAAAATATTATATTAGTAATATACTATAGTATGCAAATATCAATAAAATCAATCAATAAATAAAGTAGTAATCGATACACAATTTTGTAAATGCAAAGTATAAAAAAATGCATTCTTTGTTATATCTGCAAGTTGCCATTAGTTATCAAAGAAAAGTTTCAGGTAGTCGCGACGTAACAACTTTGATAAGAACCGACTTGTACGGTTTTATTGCCCCGACAATAACGACGAAATATGTGATTTTATACGTCAAAATTAAGTTTTATTCTTGATCGTATGGTTTTTTTAAACATTGTCCGAAATTTAATGTTTTGTTTAGTCTAATACATAGTAATAAATTGACTTTCTTAGTTTCACACTTTTGTATCATTTTGTTTGATGGCTCTTCTAGTCATCTCATGTTTTTCTTACGAAGAGGTGCATTTTGTAACCTACAACGGTGTTATCCACTGCTCCATCATTCGGAGCTTGTCCAATAATAAAAAAGACAGCTCTCCGATTTCTAACAAAGCCTCTGACTCACCGCTCATTCATAGCTCGTCATGAGGTCAGATTTATTAATATCGACATCAAAATTGTAATCGTTTTTGTATGTATTAGTTTTTATAAGAAGTAGATTTTTATAAACATAAACATTCGAAAGTGTTTTAACGATTTTGATTTTTGAACAATTATTTTGTGTAGTATTGTTAATCTAGTCTAAATAGTGTAGACACAATTCGTCATTAAATATTATTTTCGAAATGGAAATCTTGAAAATGGGGACTTCAAGATGGTGGCCCTTCCGGTTATACCGGAAGTAGGTGTCAACTTGCTTATTTTAAATGGAACACCCTATATATTATTCTATCTTTGGATTTTGCACAAAATTCTAGACACATTTTGTGTATAATGTCCTATACCTAAGTCTAACTGTTTTGAACTTATTTTAAATTTTATGTCAAAAATGACGTTTTCAGGCCTAAACAAAATTATAAAATTTTCCTATACTAATGCCTTTTATTATTTAATTGGAATGGGTTTCTTTGTAGCAGGGGACCTATTTTAGTGGGCTATGTCGATATTTTGATAATAAATTAATACAGGGTGATCAAAAAAAAGATTAAAATTAAATTATAAAACATGTCAAAAGACATTTTTTTAAATGCAAGCATCCTGTTTTTATAATTTTATCTTATTTAGTATCAAAAATAAAGTTGACTTGGTACAAGGTTGTCTATTAAAAAAATTCATGGTTTTCGAAATATTAGCAATTTAACTTTTTGTTTGTTGCACAAATGATATTGTTTTTCTTTTAATATGAATGGTTATTGCTAGTTAGCCATGATGGCGTTAGAAAACAATCATCTGTCAAGGATATGTCAAGTGTTAAAAATTTTCAATAATCATGCCGGACGCTTAATTATACAAACGAAGATTACATAAATGTATTTTTTATTTATGGACAATGTGATAAAGTTATATCAAGAACATGTGTTACATTTGCAGCAAGATACCCGCAAAAAACAGAAATCATCGCCAAAGCCCTTAAACGAATAATAGAAAACTTCAAAAACTTTGGATCGATGTTAGTTTACTACCAAATTTTCAAGTAGTTTCCCCATGTACAGTTTTCCTATAATCTATCGATGGCGTCCCGGTGGGACACCCTGTATAATTGTGGCAACGCTACACATTAACTATCGTATCGGTATTAGTATTATTATTTGTTGCGCCATCTTTGTTAATACTGCTGAACTTCAATTTGTGTATGATTTTAAATTTTAATTCAGTTCCTGGATAATACTTTTTTAAAGATGGTGGCCGAAAAGTTTATTGTTAATACAAACGAAACATTTGACAGAAGTCATATTCAATGATTCGAAACATTGGAACTGTCTACGGATATCTTATGTTTTTGTGGTTATCCGTAATGATACATTTTAAATTGTTATTGTTTTCAATTGTTGATAAATCAGTAATTATATACATTTAATGAATCAAAAATGGGATTACCTCTTTGAAACCTTTTCTACTTCAATTACTATTTACCGTTTTACTGTAGCTAAGCTTGTTTTCAAATTAATTGATTTTAGTAAGTGTATGTTTTTCACTAACAATCTAAATGCCCCTCTTAAGTAAGGTTCTATTAAGTTTTTGTTAATTTCATAAGTAGGAAATGTTACAGAGATGGCGCAAACCAAATGTAAGAAATCCCAACCTGATAGTATAAAGTATATTCATAACGAGCGTATGTTTGATAAAGACGAAACTTAAACAATGCCAATAAGTTTCTAAACATGTAGTACATTGAAAAACGTAGATGTATTTTTTCTAGTTTCAGGACAGAAAATTTTATTACTTTAATTAGAAATTATAATGTACGCCGAAAACTCAATGCGTCGAGTGTTAAAATTTTCAATTTTACATCGGTCACATTCCTAAATATCCTTTTTTAAGAAGTAAGAACGATATTATAAAAATGCAAAATGGAAATGGGATATTAAACTTTAAAATCTGATTGTGAGTGTATTCAGAAATTTGAATAATTAAACACTTAAAGAAGGATAAAAGCCTACAACAACTATATTCGCGTTCCATTTATTCCTACTATTATATTCTCGAATAAGATTAAACAGGTAAATGTTGCAATTATCGCAGTACATTCGGTCTCATATGTTGTAAAAATGTTAAATTATACAACATTGCAACTGTGACGTTAATTACCGCAAAGCATCACGAAAATGCTTATGCTAATTTAACGATACTTTCACGTTGCAAAAAAATTTAAGTATCTTGAACTTCATCAGAATTTTATACCATCTTTTTACTAGATAATTTAATTCACGTGTAAAAAATCCATAAGCAGTTTGTGATTTTGACACTTTGACGGCAAAAAGTTTACTGTAAATTTTAAAACCGGCAAGACGAAGTTAGTTTGCCTTTTGATTGCCAAGACATCAATTTGTATCCTAAAAGCGTATTTGTTGTTCATAATTGGTTACACACTCGAACTTTCTTTTTTGCTCCGGAAATTTTTCCATTTTTAACTCAAATTTGGTTGCTAAAAGGTGACAAATTCTGCAGATTTGCAACAAAATTTTCGTTAAAAACAGAGGATTTATCCGGAAAAAGAAAAGCTCTTGTATAATTAATTACATGTGATAAATAAGACATAATATTGTTTGTTACCTTGTTGTTGGGCTGTAGTTTGTAAAATCCCTTCTGAGGCCACATTTCAGACTTCCACAAATTTCATTGTAGGTATATAACTTTGAAGATTTTCGAAGCAACCCGACACGATCAAATTTTACACACGCCACTAAAAGAGAGTACGTGCGAAAATTTATTTACACCCGAGAATCGAGTTAAATTTATGTAATTACTGCACCACAAGTAAAAAGTTTTACGATCACGTTGAAGGCTCTCCGATAACACGAATTTTATTGTTTCAATTTCTTTTGTGTACTCGCACTGGTACAACAATCGATCGATTAGAAAACGGTGACGCATTTAGAAATAATTTATTATTATGAATTAAAACTCGCAACTAATCAAACTCACGCAGTTGTTTCGGTTTGATTAAATTTGATTTAATTGCTAAATATTGTCGCGAGATAAAAATCAGGTAATCCTATGAAAGCCAATAAAATCATCTGCTATTATCAAGGAAAACAGTTTGAGCGGAAATATCTTATCGTGTGCATCCTGTTCAAATTACTTGATTTTAAATTAAAACAATTTTCAGGCGAAGTACCACACGAGATGCATTTTATCACGAACTGTACATGTTTTTTTTTAGTTACTACTGCTAAACCAAGTACGTGATTGTTGTTCTGAATATGCAGTTTAACTACTGCACTAATAACTGACCGTGAACATATCAACTGTAATCTGCAAGCTTTAATGTATATAGCAGGGTAATTTACATACGTTGGTATTGATAACAATTTTTTAATGGCGTTGTTAAAACGTGAGTAGAAATGGACGCTTAATTTTTGTTTTAAAAAAAAATATGAGGTAGAGAAGTAATTTAAAAATTTAGCTGTGTAGTGTAGGTACACACAGCCAAAAGGATCATACGAGCTTACATTCAATATGAGAGACTGAAAATCTCCTTTAATCCAGGATTATGTTAGCAAACAAAATCCTTTTGAAGCAAAAATGACTTTGGATGTTATTGTAGATATGAGCTTCCCACACGGTGACTTTAAACTTCATTTTAAATTTCTCAATCCTAATTTCACGTCATCACTGTGTGAAGCATGTCAAGGTGTTTAGCTCAGTAAGATTGTTAAAACCACCATTATCTGTCAATCATATTAATTAATTTTTATTGTTTGACAAATGCTAATTTATTAAAAATAGTAATTATAATAGACATTGAATATAAGAAGTCGCTCTTTAACTTTATTTAATACGAATTGCTACGTTTTTCGTAAAAAACTTCTCTCCTAAAAGAACACTTCAGTCTTGACAGTTACTGGCAACTTATCAATAACATCGTTTTATTAATCTTCGAATGTATTACAAAAAAAAGAATTTTTACTACTTTATATGTAGCGCATAATTTTTCACAATTGCTAGTTATTAAAATAAAATAGAATTTTTGGAAGTAAACAATACAATTATTATAAATACAAATAAACATAAATTAAATAGAACCTGTAAGGCTAATCCTGAATAAAGGTTCCATTATAGTTCAAGTTAGAAAAATCACCCAGATACTACTAAACATGTAGGAACGTATAGAAAGTGTTGAACTTAACTTTTGAAGAGAAAAATTGAAAACCGATATCGGTTTCTAAAGCAATGTTATGTCATTTATTATTGACGTCAAATTCAGGAAGAAATTTCAAAGACGGTTTAACAATGGAACCCTTCGGAAAAAAAGTAACGTGGAAATATACTGTTTAGACCCCAGATTCCCAAAGTGGTCCAGGTGGACCCCCAGGGGTCCACGGAGCCCGATAGGGTCTACGCTTGCGTGGAAAAAATGGGGGTCCACAACTCGTTAACGGGGGTCTATAAAATGTATTAGGTGACTGACTTGACTTCTCCTATGAATAAGGGAGACAATAATATATATAGGCAGACAATATTATAAGAAGCTTGACTTCTCCTATGAATATAGGAAGACAATATTATAAGAAGCTCAGCAATTGTTTTTGTAAGAACTTGCATATTCCATATTCAGAAAGAGCGTGTCAAGACTCGCCGATGCCGCGCCGCCCGCCCGCCTAGTTAAAGTCGTGTCTGAACTTGCATGAACTTGTTGGATTTTTTCTTTAATATAAATACGAATGCGAATGATAAACATTACTCAGTTGTTTCCGGAATTTCAAAAAGAAAGTGTACCTATATAAGTGTTCACCAGTGACGGAAGTAGTTTTCAGACTTTTGAAAATTAAAGTGAATTGATATTATTGTTTGCCAGTGTTGGAAAAGTAAGTACCTACCTATCTATTTGTTAGCAACTTGTATCTTAAAAAACCACTTCTATTATGTTTGTTAAATCATTTTAAGATTACTTAACAAACATTTTTTCATATTTACAGGTAAGTAATTGATACGAAACATGGCTGAATCTAAGAAGAAGTGTCGACAGTACAGTGTTGAATATTTGAAATTTGGTTTTCTTCCATCAAATACAGACAAGCGATTGCCCATGTGTCTTTTATGCAACAAAGTCTTGAGCAATGACTCTATGAAACCATCGAAGCTGGAAGATCATCTAAGAAGGTGTCATCCTGACAAAATAGGTAAGGATTTGAAATATTTCCAAACATTGAAGGAAAAGTATGAAAGAGACCCACCGTGCATAGTATGTTCGCTTCAACGTCTGAAAGCAACGACGATGGCTTGCGGGCATCTTACAATATCTCATTACTTATAGCAAAATCTGGGAAACCGCATACCATTGGAGAGGAGTTAATTTTGCCTGCTGTTGAAGAGGTCTTAAAACTGTCCTGCACAAATCTTCATTTGACATACTTAAAAGAATTCCTTTGAGTAACAACACTGTACAAAGACGTATTGATGAAATGAGCTCTGATGTTGAAAGTTTCTTGTGTAATTATCTGCAAACAACTCATTTTTCTATTCAACTGGACGAGTCAACTTTACCTGGCAATGAAGCATTATTATTGGCATATGTTCGATTTATCAAAGGCGAACAAATGTTTGAAGAGTTACTATTCGCGAAAACTTTGAAGACTGACACTAAAGGTGAATCAATTTTTAATGTTCTGAATGATTTTTTTACGGAAAAATCAATTGCATTCACAAACATTATTTCGGTGGCAACAGATGGAGCTCCTGCCATGGTCGGGCGATATCGTGGGTTTATAAGTCATCTTAAAAGGATTATACCAGAGGTAATTGCAATTCACTGTGTCATCCACCGACAACATCTAGTAGCGAAAAATTGAGTGATAGATTGCACCAAGCGCTTCAATTTGTGATTAATGCAGTTAACAAAATAAGAAGCAATGCATTAAATACGCGCTTATTTGCACAGTTGTGCGAAGAAAATGATGAGGACTTCCAACGATTGCTGCTACATACCGAAGTACGCTGGTTGTCGAAAGGTGCATGTCTATCAAGATTCTATTTGCTTTTCGACTCTGTTTTAGAGTTTCTGAACACTAAAGATCCTGTTTTAAAAGAAAACCTCATGAATTTCAAAGCAGACATTGCGTATTTGACAGATTTGTTCAAAAAATTCAATGACCTCAACCTACAGTTACAAGGGGACAGCCTCAATTTGATAAAAACAAAGAGTGAAATTTCAGCTTTTCTTGGTAAACTGAAACTTATGAAGCAAAATATTGGTCGACGTGAATTTTCCCAGTTTCCAAATTTATCGCAGGTAGAATGCCTCGACGAAGATATTCAGACGTATGTTCAACATTTGATTGCCCTGTATGATGATTTTAAAATCAGATTTGAAGACATTCTGTCGATGGATATACCACCATGGATAATAAATCCATATGATGAAACTGAAGTGGAAAATGTGGTACTGCAAGAAGAGCTACTCGAGCTTAGCACTAATGAGGAGCTCAAAGTAGCATTCAAAAGAGGGTATCAATCATTTTGGCTGCAGGCACAAATACCTGAAAATATCCAGGACTGTGGGGAATTGTGCAAAATTTCTCATAGCGTTTCCTTCGTCATATCTTGTCGAACGCAGTTTTAGTGCCGTAACAAACTTGTTGACAAAAAACGGAGCAGATTAAATATTACAGAGCGAGGAGATTTACGGTTATACTTAACTAAACTCAAGCCAAATATTGATAATTTGCTGTCAATTCACCAAGTACATCCCTCCCATTAAAATTATAACTTTTATCTCAGATTACAATGGTAATCTGAGATAAAAGATTTTGATTATATTATGACTGTTTTTAAAATAATAATCATTATTAGTTTTGATGTTAAATTTTGATTCTACTAAGACTGTTATAACAACATAATTAAAAAGTGTAGTAATTTTTGTGTTTGAATAAATAGCTACAAAACAAGAAAATATTTATTTTTACTTTTACCACTCCGAAGTGGGAGATTATTGGTTTCTTGTACTGTGAGTCAATCTTAGAATACAAAAAGTAAAGTAGGAATCCAACTGTTGGATGAAGACGCTTTTAGACTGGCTTTGAAACTTAGCTTGAATGACAATACTCACAGCATAATCAAAGCAATATAAATTCTCACCTTTTTTCGAAAACTTTCAACTCATAGTTGATTGAAAAATAGCCACAACACAGATTTACATAGACATATACTTTTTTTCGGGTTTTGGAAGTAAGTTAGTAAATGTAATAGCTGCAGGGGTCCACCAGATCCAGCAAAATGTTTAAAGTGGTCTATGAGAAAAAAGTATGGGAACCACTAACAAGTGTAGAGTGCTCTCTGCCTTGAACTTAAACTCGAAGTGTTCGAATAAGACGAAAAAGAAAATCGTGTTTAAAATAATAGTTCAAATAAACGTTATTATTATTGGTATTCATTGACATATTATTAAAGAAATTAGTGTGACGTGATTGTCATATTTTAGTAACTAGTACTTATCGAATCAAAAAATAGTTCAATCAAAAGTGGTTTGTAATTAAATTACAGGAAAACTTCTATTTAAAGAAACAGTTAAATTAACGATATGTTTGTCTAAATTAAATAACACACGGCTTGCGCCCACTGTCTGAATTCTAGGTAAGCGGTTTTTTGTCTGTTAATTCTAAGAAAATTGTAACGCAGTAATTTTTGTAACGTTCGTTGTGTGGAGAAAAACCGATGAGAAGGGTGACGCTTTCTTACCCGATGTTAGTTTTTAGTTTTAGTTCTTAAGTAGACTCCGAACCAATAAGATGTTTGGTTGGTGGGGGGGTAAGCAAAAGAAAAGGGGATTAAAGTGTTGTTAATTTAAAAATTGCGTCAGAACTCAAGGGGTGGTAAATCATGTGCGTGAAATAAAAATAAAAATTAGGTAAACAGTAAAAAAAAACCAGAAAGGAACTTTCTTTTGCCGCCCTTAAGAGCTTTTTTTATTTTTCTTTAAAATCTTTTTTCCTTTGATACTATAAAATATTTAAATTTAATTTAAAAAAATAAAATTAATAATTTTTAATTTTATTTTTTTTTTTTTTTTTATAATTAAAAAAAAAATTAAATTTTTTTTTTTAATTATTTTTTTTTTTTTTTATTATTTTTTTTTTGTTAAATTTATTTTATTTTTTTTTTATATTATTAGTTCCTTTTTAAAACTCTTTTGTTTAAAATTTATTACGCTGTGATGGATTAGAACAGAGGTGTCCAACTTGCAAGGTCTCAAGGGCCAAAACTAAAACCTGTATTGTGGTCGCGGGCCATATCATAGTCTTAATAAAGAAACACAAAATAATGTGATGTACAAAAATAAATAAAACAAAAAGTAGTATTATTAATTTTATTGCTCAACAACTACATATTTTAGATTTACAGAGTTAGATATAGAGTTTTTTTTGTTTTCTTTATTTTAAGAATTAAGACAAACATTGCATTATTAAAATAAAAAGATGTAGCGTAGCACATACTAATGTGAAGACTGTGGCCGATAGGCTTCATCCACCAATGAAGAAATGTCTACTGCCAGTTCAGTTGTAGACAGTCTCATCAGATGACGTAAGGAAGAATCGGTAAGGTTGCTTCTGTTGTGGTTTTTGATGAATTTCATGGAGGAAAAGGCACTTTCACATGTATATGTGCTTCCAAACATTGACGTCATTTTCAGTCCAAAATCTCGCAGGTTTGGGAATTTCTCCTTAGACAGCAGTTTGAAAAATTCAGGTCCTTTTTCTTGTCTGGTGATCAGGAACATATCAGCTTGAAGGTCACATAACTCAAGCTGTAATTCAGGTGGTTGATCTTCAATGGTAACTACAAGAGGATTATTATAAAGCAGTACACTGCTTTTGAGACTTTCAATGTCTTGAAATCGTGCATTGAATTCATCAATAACATGTTGGATTTGTTCGCTGCAGCATGAAAAGTTGATATTTATCTTATTATTGAATTCTTCAGCTAATTGTAGGCAGCTAGGGAAGTGTGCCAGGTTGTTCTTTTCCAAAGCATGTTTGAACACATTCAACTTATTCCGGAATCCGTTTATTAATCCGATCAAATCTGAAATCGTCTGGTTTCTTCCTTGAAGACTCAAATTTAAACTGTTGAGATGATTGGTCAGATCTGTTAAAAAGGCTAACTGCCTTAAGAATTCTGGATCCTGAATCTTCTCTTCCAGTTCAGTTGTGTCAGATGAAACGTATTCACTGAGGAATGCAGGAATCTGCTTTCTTATGGCAAAGAATCGTTCCATGCACTTTCCTGCACTCAGCCACCTTACGTGGTTGTACATTAGCAAGTCTCCATACTCAGCCTCTGTTTCCATTAAAAACTGCCTAAGTTGCCTGTGTAAAAGGGAGCGATTTCCACCTCTGATCATATTTATAATTTTAATGACAGTTTTAAAAACTTGATCCTGCTTGACTGATTTTCCACATAAAAGCTCCCTGATGTATAATACAATGAATTGTCGGACAAGTAACACCATTCTCTCGGAGCAGGCCCACTAATCCACTTTTTGTACCTGTCATTGACGGGGCTCCATCTGTTGCTATGGCTGAACATTTGTTAAAGCCTCCAATTCTGTCAACTGTTTTCTTCAGAGCCTCATAAATATCTTTTCCTTTTGTTGTCCCATGGAGAGGACAAATATCAAATAGCTCCTCTTTACTGGTAAAATCTTCAAAAGTAGTGCGCACAAAAATCAACAGCTGACTAACATCTGATTGATCAGTACTTTCATCCAGACAAAGTGAGAAATATGAACTTTTCTTAACTAGGCTAAGCATAGAATTTTCTACTTGCTCACCCATAGCAACAACCCTTCTTTGTATTGTTTGATGTGAAAGTGGCACTGATTCAAAATTCTCCGCCATTTTGGAATTTTCAAAAGCTTTGGCCATTTCAACGGCACATTTTTTAATTAAATTGCCATCAGTGAAAGGTTTTTTTGCTTTTGCCAGCTCAAGCGACACGGCATAAGATGCATGCAATGAATGCTTTTGAGAGTGTAATATTTTACCAAACATACCAGTTTGTTGTTTAAGCTTTTTCTTTAAATCTGCAACTAGCGCACCCCGACTTTCATCTGTGTACGTAGCATATTTCTTTTCGTGCAGTGTTGTGTAATGTCTTCTCACATTATATTCTTTGGGCACAGAGACAACATTCATGCACACTAAACACTGTAACTTTCCATTATTGTTAGAAATCAAGTAGTCACTCTCCCAGCTTTCTTTGTAACTTCTGTTCTCACTGTCAATTTTACGTTTTACCGATTTTTCACTCATTATGCATAGAAGTTTAAGAAATCAACAAAAGAATGAATTAATTAACAAAGCGACCTAACAGACGACGCGTTGGTAGCACAATGGCGCGATGACGACGCAACCGACATTTGGCGGCGGGGCAGTGTACTACTGCAAGGTGAGGGAGGTGTGGCCTGCGTGAACTGTAATGCGCAGTGGTCGGTTAGTGCCGTCAGTGGCAGTTTGGTTCTCGTAGTGGTGGAAGATTGTTTACACGTCTGCGGAACACGGAACTGCACTTTGCGATATAAACACAATTATATTGCATAAAATATAAATTTTGTCACAATTTTTTCATAGATACAATATTTTGAAAATATGATTTTTGTAAAACTTTACGCGGGCCACAACTAATAGCATCCGGCCCGCGGGCCGCCTGTTGGACATCCCTGGATTAGAAGAAAGAAGACAATTAACGTAAGTACTTTTCGTTTCTTCAGAAGCTTCCGCAATGGTTAAATTCGTGTACGTGAACTGAAATTAGGTAGGTTGCGTAAAGTAGCATATTGTAATAAGTTGTTGACGGTTCTACTTTCATGGACCCCCTTATGTAGTAGATTTCGGCGAGCGTTTGCGGCATGAATGTTAGTATTATAGGTAACGTGTACAAATAGGTCTAGGACCCCGGGCATTCACCCGTGTATTGGTTTTTTTTTAATAGAGAGAACTGTTAGTAAATGATTTTTCTTTTTATTACTTACTTTTCTCCCTTTTCTTTAGTGAGCATTTGTCTAAACAATTAAAAAAGATTAGGGTGGCGCCTGACAACACCGACTGTGACCTAAGTAAGGACCGTTAGTCTTCTTAAGATAAGTGACAGACAAATCCTAACCCACCCCTTGCCGTTAGCTAGCCGGATATTCGTTTGCTACAAATTTGATTTTCAAATTTCGTGGCGTAACAAAACAATAAAAAGCTTCAATAAAAATTGGACCGGTGGCTTGATATTGTGTTTACGTAAGGACTAACGGCCAGTCAGTCTCCAAACATTTGTTTTTGCTACTTTTATGAAAAAAATCAAGCTCTTCGTTTATATCTTTCGTAATTTTTTAAAAAATGGTATTTTTAGAAAAAGATATATTCCTTTTACGCGCCTTTTATATTTCTTTATTTCTAAGTTATGTTTATTTGCAATTTTAGGGAAATTACGACTCATATTATAAAACAGTTTTTAACTTCCAAGCCAAACAAATGTTTCAGAGGAAGAACTCCTCGTGTAACAACAGTGTCTAAGAAGGTGTCAGTACTCTCAGATAACGTTCAAATATATAGTTAGATTTTAGTTTGAGTCATAAATGTCACCCCAACAATATAGACCAAAAGTAACGATAACCATAACTAGTGTTTAAATAAAAGCCTGGTCGGAACAAGCAATGAAATGTAATTATTTTTATCTACAACCACTATAGAAATGATTAATAACGCATAACTAGTAGGCTAAGATATGTCATCAAAAACGCACACTGTGCGTTATGTAAACAAATCGCACAGTTAGAATTTTACTTTTCTAACTAAATAACTAGAAGTGCGATCAAATCAAAACTTTAGGATACCACCAGTACATCAGGCAAGAAACGCAAATTTTAAATAGAAAATAATGCAGTCACGATTAGAACATTGCAAAGATATTACTATTCCCCCCGCGCGCCCTAAAGCTGGGTTAGTAAAGTTGTTTATAATCTCTCCGTTTTTGCGACGTACCAAATTTCTTTATTAGTAATTCTACAAAATAGCAACTTCTTTAAAAGTGCGAATGCAGGTAATACAATAATTGGATAACAACATTTTATTTGCTTATATTTAATTGCATTCTGATAGGGCATTATTTTTGGATGCAATTTGTGCAAGCAATGGAAGCATCAGAAGCTTATTCCTATTTAGAATCAAGGTTTCATTGATTGTAAACAGAAATACATTTGCAACTGCAACTCCAACCCAACACTCAAACTTTCTTCTCAATATTCGATGGTTATTGAAGATGACAAAAAACTTAGATATCCGGGAAAGAAAATGTCATTTAGAAGATTACTTCTACAATGAGATACGTAAGTTTAGTAGTAATTTTCAATAATATATTATTTGTGTTTATATATAGATAGGAAAATTATCTGATCTTTATAAGATAATAATGGAACGACATAAAATGTGTCTTTTGCGTTGTTCCTACACACGTTGAATCAGTAATTAAAAATCAGAATGACTATTTATATACACTCTACTCTATGTTAGTAAATTCTAGATGAAACATATGAAACGTGCTTAAGCTCATATTCTTAAGAAACTATCTAGAGTTTGAAAGTGTTTATGAGAAGAAATGAGGAGAAGTTTATTGAGAAGTTTACTTAAATAAGAACGCATAATAGACTGCATATGTAACAAACGCATAATTCAAGTGAACGGTGACTTCTCCGACATGACTTTTTCTTCTGATGAATTAACAAACTTGTAATTTATTGACAAGATAGTGTAAGACGATGTGAAAATACTGCGTTTGTAGCTAAAAAAAATTCCTAAAATTGCCAAATGTAGTTTACTCACAACGACAATAAACTATGATTTTACATTATTCTTTTGCATGGTAATTGTTTCAAAAATGTTACATATAAAATTGTATTCTATGACAACAAACACAATAAGTACAATAAGTGGAACAATCAGGACTTGCGAATCTGTTCTAAAATTCGTACGTAGCACCGTCCAAATTAATGTTCCGATTGCCGTTCGGTTCGTTGTTCTGTTTGTTCCTCGGTTTGTTGTTCAGGTGTGTACGAAGCTTTACAATAAGCATATTAATATGAACTATATCTTATGAAAGGAGAGTTATGTAACTATAATTAACGACTTAACGTTACGTTAGTAGATTCCATTTACTATTTACACATATTTTCTTGGAACATTCGATAATTAACTATCGGGATATGATGACCCTATACTTCGCAGGTTGTGCGCAACTGGATAAAAGCAAATAACTTGGAGCTGTTACCCTGGCCAGCAAAAGCCCAGATTTTAACATTATCGAAAATGTTTGGGCTCGAATACTTGCTGTTATCCGAAGACAACAAGGGCCAAATTTTATACCAGTAAACCGTAATGCACTAATTGCAGCCATTGATACCGCATGGGAAACGATTAATATTTTTATATTGATACCTTGATAGCGTCAATGAGCAGACGCCTCCAAGAATGTATCAATAATAATGGAGGTCACACCCATTATTGATTTCTTATATTTATTTATATAGTAATACCTTTATTTAAAAAAAGTTTTCATTTAATTTTAAACTATAACTTGGTATCTTAATTATAATTATGTAATAAATTCTTGTCAAAAACTAAATATATACGTTGACAATAAGAATTGCCTTAGTTTTTATTTTCACTTTTTATATTAACTACAGAAAAAATGAAACATCATAAAATATACATTTTGTAAGGACTAAATATTATGAATAGAGAGTTTAATGTTTTTTTTAATAACTTACAATAATTAGTAGGTTAGATTTATTTAAAAATAAGTAATAATCAGTCAACCCAAATAACCATGTTTAGTTTTTTGATTTAATTTAAAAGTTATTGCTTGTAGACGTTTTTTAAATCAAAATTATTTCTAATTTTATTTTGTAAACATTTCCTAAACAAAATTTTGATTCGATAATTAATCGAGCTATGGTGTTTAATTAGCGATACCTTCAAATATATTCTTTAAAGAAAAAAATTAAGTAAGCAACGTAAATTACCTATTTTCTAAAACGTGCTTAGTGTAATGATTCATTCTACAGTCCTTCTATAAGATAACCCCTGCTGAGACTACCTGCTGTTAGAATTGTAAATGATACCCTTAAGCCCGCTTCACAATGTGCAAACTTTTGTTTACAGAAATTGTGGTGTTTTAAAATTGTGTGTAATACACCCTTGCTTAAATCCAGTGCTTCCTTAAAGATAGTTTCGAGTTATCATAAAACTGACCCTATTGCTAATAATGTAGCTTCATCGTTTTGATCGTATTTTTTCTTTGATTACTGTACATTCATCACCGACCCTGTTTCATTGAATTTTTTAATAATCTACGCTCTTCTTTGGTTAACATTTTCGAAAACTCCCCAAATAAATTGGCTACCTTGATTTTTTGTAAAATGCAAATAATGAAATGAAATCCACTGTTAATATTTTATTTTTAAAAATTCGAATTTTTATTTTATCGTATTCAGACTTAACGTTAGTTTATAAATAATTTTGTTTAATACAATTTTTGTAAAAATAAATAATGGTACTTATCCCTTAAAGTATTTTCCTACTTTCCTAATTTATTAACACCCTGCGCATGTGATCAAAAAGCAGAATTTTTTATAATAAATGACTTTTGGTCGTAAAATGAATAATCAGATTTTTTTCCTTATTGGGTACCCCAATCCACGGACACCCTGTCTAATAAAAGCTGGCCTTACCTGTTTTCTTCTAATGCCTAGGGTTTAGATGTTATAACCTTACATTTGATTTTTAACAGCTCTACAAAAGATGATTTCTTATGGACAATGTAGCAGCTAAATACTTGCTTCTAGACACCAAAAAGATCAGTATTCATGAAATACACAAAGAAATAGAGGTCCATGGCGAATATCATCATTTATTTAGAAAACTAAAAGACGATAGTGATCGATTTTACAAGTATACATGAGAATGAATTTAGAAACTTTCGAGTATAACAATTTTGGTTGCTATTTTGTTAAATGTTAAAGTTAAACTGTTATGTGTTTTCTACTGAAACCTCTGATGCGGTAAATATGAACACGGTTCGATTTCCTAATCGACGAGTTCCCATCAAAATTAGAATGTACATTCTTCATTACACCAACATCAAACTATTTTATCTAGAACATGCCTCACAGAATGAGCTTGAATTTTACCAACAATTAACATAATTTTTTTCTGTATTAATATGTATTTTTATTTAATTAATTACTGATAGAAATTAAACGCTGTTTAATTAAAATAATAATACAACTAAAAAAAGAAATCGGACTGGGATTTGAATCCTTGTACGTTTTGAAATGTTATTAAATATTTTTTCAAATATTTTAATATGTTTGATTAAATTTTAGATATTATTACCCAAATCGTTTTCTAGTAGACAATGTTCAGTGTTCTAATAGTGGAAATATCCTAAAACACTTTGGGGACATATAAATCGGACTTTTCAAATTCCCCATGTTAAACAGAATGCTTCAGATTATCCGGGACTCACGATATAAGGAATTAAATTATAAATAAAGCATTTTACAGCCCAGTCAAATTAGACAAAATATAAGAGAACATCGGAAAAAATTCGATACGGCTGGATTTTTTTACGTCCACTATACAGGGTGTTCCTAAATAAGTGTATCAACGGTCAACTGTAGATTTCTCATGAAAAAACAAAATTTTTTTCCCTTTCAATTTTTCCTCCGGGTCTTCGTTTGTAAGATAGAGGGTGAGAAAAATTTATAATTGATAAATTTATAACAAAGTTACCATTGAAATAAATGATTGCTGAAATGTTAAGGTAACAGTACAAGGTTAGGTAATTAATTTTCATACGTTTTAAGTTAATTTTTAATCGTTTAAAGTTGTTTAAAGTGAGGTGAAATAGCTGGTTAATTATTAGGAGTATCACCACACATTTTTCAAATTACAAGAAATTTACAATACATTATCAAATTGTTTTTGATCATGAAATTAGCCAATAGCACGTCTAATAAAAAACGAAAAAATAGCTATTATTAGTGTACAATGTGTGTACAAAAACTCAAGTCTGTAATTCAAACGATTACTGAGATATTAGCAAAAAACTGAAAAAAATATAAATTTTTGTCACCCTGTATCTCAGAAACGAAGATCTGGAGGAAAAATTAGAAGAGAGAAAATTTTGTTTTTTTATGAGAAATCTACAGACTTAGTTAGAAACACCTTGTATATTGCCATTATATACAGCGTGGGCCATTACTGCGTCCACGGACGATATCTCAGAAAATATTAGGTTTAGAAAAAAACTTTCATAATAAAAGTTGTGCAGATCAATGAGATGCACATTTTACAATTCTTTATAGTTTATACAGGGTGTTCCATAAAAGTACGACATAGCAAAATTATGTGTTTTAAACGGACTACCTATTTTTATTGCAAATTTTAATCCCTTGGCGCGCCCCACAGGTTGGAAACCACTGATCTAATCACACATAATTAACATAATTAAATCTAAGTTTGAGAGTGCGCATACTGAGGTGCTATATTTTCTCGATTCTCATGTATGGGGTGGAGACGTGGACCCTGAATAAGCAATCCATGAATAGACTAGAGGCCTTTGAGATGTGGACGTATCGACGAATTTTGAGAATATCATGGACCGATAAAATAACCAATCAAGAAGTGCTTGAGAGAATGGATAAAGAACGTAAAATAATATATACAGTTAAGACGAGAAAATTGCAGTATCTAGGTCATGTTACGCGTGGAGAAAGATACCAACTACTACAATTGATTATGCAGGGGAAGATCCAAAGGGAAACGGAGCATCGGTGGAAGAAGGATGTCATGGCTGAGAAACCTCAGAGAATGTTTCGGATACAGCTCCAATCAGTTATTCCGGGCTGCAGTATCAAAGATTCGTATTGCAATGATGATTGCCAACCTTCGTAGCGAGATGGCACGTAAAGAAAAGAAGAACAGATATTTGGAAAAAATATTTTTCGCTAAACTTCTTCCTCTCCACAAGAAGTTTAGCAGACGTCAGATCGTTGACAACTTTTGATGCAATCTTTATTATAATGATGTGTTTTTTAATATTACGAAATTAAAGTGATACGTAAACAAATATTATTTGCGTTGAGTGCCATAAGGAAACATTCTTATACTACTCTGCTAATAAAAATCATACTATTTTTTCAGAGTTTAAAATGTTATTTATTGCATTTGGAAATAAGTGCCTATTTAATTAAATAATAAAGCGCGTGTCGCGAGCTTAAAATTGAAATTTTTGCGGCGCCATTATCAATTCAAACTAATTCAATCATTTATGAGGACACAGATGTACAAATTTTAGATAATTAAATTGAAAAAGGCGTTTAAAAATCAAAATGTGATGAACGAAAACATATGGTGTAGTAAACGATTTTTGCAACTTTTTTTTATTCGAAAATACGTTACCGTGCAGGTGCTTTCGGATTTTGATTGTACTTCTATTAATTATGGGTTTTAAATGAGACTATCAACTATAATCTAACAGTTACTCTTTTCATAATGCAAGTTAAATAACGGGATGAGAATGTTAAAAATGCTCGCATTGGGCGACGAAAGAAGTGTAACTCATGTACTTTATTGTTTATGCCTGAAATATTCACCTGACGTTGTACAGACTGTGCCACAAAGCCCTTAACGGAAACAAATGCGTGCGTTAAGCAAACAATATTAAAAATATAACCTCCTACGATCGTATATTTCGCTTATTAGTTCTATTCTCAGCGTTTCGCTTCCCGTAGTCGCGTGTAACTGTATGAGCATAAAATTCTAGAAGAGTTATAAAACAAATAAAATAGAAAAAATAGCAAATAAGAAAAAAACATAAAGCAAGCGTACTAGTCGCAAATAAATTAAAAGTAGAAAAGAAATATCGTAAATTCTCTATTTTGGTCATTTATTTTATTAGAGCAATACATTGTATGGTTATGAATACAAATATATTTTATACAGTATGTCCCTCTGGATTGAATTTACTAGGAGGAAAAAAAATTAATTACAAGAACTAGGCAAAAACAAAACACTTTTATACATGGTCGTTGATAGTCGATGGTAGGTTAGACGATTATAGAAAACGGGGCATAGGCGTAATCTGAAAATTTGGCTACTGCCATAAATACAATATTTTCAATTTGGTGGTGTTGCCGATTCTACTTAAAAGTAGTAACAACTTAGTAATTTTTAATGAAACACTCTGTATATTATTCAATTTTTAGAATTGCAATTTCTTACTGATAATTTTTTTGAATAGATCCCTATACCTATCTACACCGGTTTTCGGGATACTAATTACTTATTTTCATTCAAAATATGATCCCACCAAAATTTAAATTTAGCTGCTATTTGAACCCATATAAGGCTGAAATTTTAGATACAGTTTGCAAAAACCTTGTATTTAAGAGCTACATAAATAAATTAATTGTATCTTATACAGGGTGGTTTAAAATTAATGATTTTTACGTAACGTACAAAAAAGGTCAAAACTTTATATTTTCAAATAAAACACCTTGTATATTACTTAAATTGTGATAGACAAGTTGATATAGCATATGGGTATAGCTAACTCGTCAACTTTTCGAAATAATCGCAATAATTCTTAAAAACCACATTGTCTTCACATAAATTGCATTAGTTAGCCATGGAACGCCATGTGATTTGACAATTGCTCAATTATTCACTGTGTTTGACAGACGTAGAAGTTTTGAGATTGTGATTTACTACTTAATACTTACTTAAAAACAAATTACAATAGAGCGAAATAATTATTCGCATGAAGTTTTGATAATTCTATTTATTTTTCATGGATAATCTGACAAAATTGGGGCAAGAACATGTAAGAAATTCAATGAAATGTATCCTGATTGGCAGGCAATGAACGAAAGAAAGTTATGCGCATACAGGAGAACTTTATCAATTATGGTTTTAAAAATTAAGATTATTATCTTCCGGGTTGAGCCGTGTTCGTCCTTCCTTCCTACGTTCTCTGCTTGACGTTTCGCTAACCATGCTGTTAGCTTCTTCAGAAGTTACTCTAAAGACTGATGTTGTTGTCTTCTGCTCCTCGTTATATACCTATGTTCCATTACGGTTGGTTGATGTCGATCAGTGAAGGGTGGTTGGTTTTCGATGGTTGGTTGATCTTCTGTTTGGTATCGACTAATTTTGTGGCGACATTTGTTTTCTTTGTTTTTGTGAAGAGTTAGTTTTCACGTGTTGCTTAATCGGTAACCGTCTTCTCGATTGAAGTTGTTTTTATTTTTCATAATTTCTAAGGATTCTCTGATTATCCTTGGATAGTAGTTGTTAGTCCTTGATAGAACTTTAGCTTCCTCGAAGTTGATGATGTGTTTTCCTTTTCGTGTAGATGTTCTGCGATTGCTGATTTATCTACCGCTCTGGACTTGGCGTCTCGGTGATGTTCTTTTAATCTACATTTTATGTTGCGTCCGGTTTGACCAATGTAGACCTTTCCACATGAACAATCAATTTGGTAGACCCCTTTTGTTGAGAGTTTTGGCAGGTTATCTTTATTAGAAGGTAGTAGTTGCTGGATTTTTCTAACCGTTCCAAACCTGACACCGATATTCTTCTTCTCCAATGATTTTCTTAATTTGTCAGTTACTCCAGCAAAGAATGGCAAACGAGCGTAGGTGGTGACCTGTTCCTTCTCTTTTTCGGATTTCCTGCGACAGGCGGCTCTTATTTCTTTTCTGGTATAGCCGTTCTTCATTATGGCTTGTTGGACGTGTCGAAGTTCTTCTGCCTTGTGAACCTCGTCAGGAATCTTGTTAGCTCTATGCAATAAAGTTTTGATTAGAGACCGCTTCTGCTGTGGATGATGGTGTGATGTGGCATGGAGGTATCGGTCGGTGTGTGTCTTTTTACGATATACACTATGAGCTTGTTGTTATCCCCTCGTTTCACTAGAACATCCAGGAAGGGAAGCTCCTTATTCTCTTCTGTCTCCATGGTAAACTTGAGTGTTGAGGTGGTTAAGAAATACAGTAAGTGCTTCTTTCCCATGAGGCCCTATGACAAAGATATCGTCCACGTATCTGAACCAGCATTTCGGTTTCTGTTCGCTGGATTGAATGGCTTCTTGCTCGAATACTTGATATTTGCAATAACCGGTGATAATGGTGATCCCATGGCTGCACCTGATTTTTGTTCGTAGAAATCTCCGTTCCATAGAAACTAAGTTGTATTCAGACATATTCTTGCTAGCTCTGGTATGTCTTCTCTTAACCTATGGGTTGTGCACAGTTGTTTTATGATGTTATGTGTATCGTCGACTGGTACGTTAGTGAATAGAGATTCTACATCAAAACTAACTAGTATATCGTCATTGGTTACTTCCAGAGTCATCAGTAATTCGACGAAGTGTTTGGAGTTCTTCACAAAGATTCAGTTCTTCCCACGTACGGTTGTAGAAACTTAGCCACGTAACGGGTCAGTTCATAAGTTGGAGATTCACATGTGCTGACAATTGGCCTTAGGGGGTTTTAAGCATAAAGCATTGATTTATTAACTTTATAATCAATGCTTAACGCATACACTTTCTTTTGTTTATTGACTGCAAATTAGGATACATTTTATTAAATTTCCTACATGTTCTTGCCACAATTTTGTCAGATTGTCCATGAAGAATAAATGGATTCATCAAAACTTCATGCGAGTAATTACTTCGCTCCATTGTAATTTGTTTTTGAATAAGTATTAAATAGTAAATCACAATTGCAATCTCAAAACTTCGACGTCTGTCAAATACAGTGAATAATTGAGCAATTGTCTAATCACATGGCGTTCGATGGCTAACTAATGCAAATAATGTTAAGACAATGTGATTTTTAATAATTATTGCGATTATTCCGAAAAGTTGACCAGTTAGCTATACCACTATGCTATATCAACTTGAAGGCATTTTTAATTGTCTATTAGAATTACAAGTAATATACAAGGTGTTCTGTTAGAAAAAATAAAGTTTTGACCTTTTTTGTATGTCACGTAAAAATCATTAATTTTAAATAAGATAAAAGATAAAATAAATTTATTAAAGTAGCTGTTAAATACAAGGCTTTTGAAAACTGTATCTAAAATTTTAGCCTTATATGGGTTTCAATAGCAGCCAAATTTAAATTTTGGTGGGATCATATTTTGACAGAAAATAACCTAAAATAATTATTATCTCGAAAACCGGTGAGATAGGTATAGGGAACTATTCAGAGAAAAATTATCAGTAAGAAATTGCGATTCTAAAAATTAAATAATATAGAGGGTGTTCATCAAAAATTACTAAGTTGTTACTACTTTTGAGTAGAAGCAGCAACACCGTCAAAATGAAAATATTTTAGAAAGATAGATCGTGTCTATTTATGGCAGTAGCCAAATTTTCAGAATACTCGTTGCCCCCGTTTTCCATAAACGTCTAACCTACCATCGACTAACAATGACCCTGTATACTATTCTATTATCTCGCCACCCTTTGTAGCACGAAATTCAATTCACAGCTCCTAATAACTATTGCGGATTTCTTGAAGCGTCAAGGATCCACCAGCTACTCTTACTTGATTTTTTAATATGTCCACATTATTCGGAAAATTGTCCATGTACACTATTTGTTTTAACCCCTCCCACTATTCATTCTAACCCAATTATTTCAAAAGTTTGATTTAAGCAGTAGTAATTCGAGAAAAGTAAAATAAAAAAATATTTGAATTAGAGATTTTGACATTTGGAATCAAGCAAAATAATATTATGTCTTTAGCATTTTTTTGTAAAATCACAAATAAACATTTTTCTCCTCTTGTAAATTCAATCCGAGAACATACTGTATAATAGTGGTTATCATATTCATTTTTAAAAATATATTTGTAAAATTGTTTAATGTGGGATTTTTTTAAGTAAAAGTGTTTCTATCGGAACTAAACGATATGAAAATTATATACTAGTATATCAAGGTGAGCGGCAAAACCATACTGATTGTGAATGAATAAAAAACAAATAACAAAGATACCATAAACCGCGTGACAAATGATAATGATAAGACATAAAAATAAGCTTAAATTGCACATATCAGTTGTGGTAAATTATATTTATATTTATGTTTGTGCTTACCATTTAAAACTACGAAAATTTCAGCGTTGTAAACAGTTTGTTGGAAAATGCAGAATTAGAATTTCTTGAGTTTAACTTGAATTTGTTAATTTAGTTGAAGAAGAAAACACCAAACACTACACAATGAAGTTCGCCATTATTAATGGTATTAATTTTTAAAGGATTTCAAAACAAACCTTAGCATTCAAAGCAAGGTGTCTATCAATGGCAGTAATAGCAACGTTAACTTAAAAGTGTGTTTTTTTAATTACACACAGTTCTACAGCAATTAGATTGATTTCTGGATTTAATTCACGTAGTTGTTTTTACCTAAATGAATCAATACAGAGCCGCAATTAATATTCTCAAAAGATGCAACGCCAAGACAAGTTAAGTGCGTAAGTAAAGTCGAAGTTTTGAAAACCATGGCTTTTATTTCCTATTGAAATATGTGATATCAGTAAACCGGAGCCACCACCTCACTTTGGAGTTCGTCGTCGATATCTTGACAAAGTATTTCCTCAAGACGAAGATCCCATGAGTGTCCACTGCGTTCTCCGGATTTACGAAATTCTGACAAACATTACATTTTCTTTCTTGTTTTACGTCTTCTCCCCAACAAAATGGTGGTTATACATGGGAGTAACTATATATATTGCAACCACTTAAGTAACATACTGTGATATGAAAGACAAACAAAACAAATTGAAGTTACTATTAGAAAAATGACAATGACATCATTAGCTAAAAATCAATGAACGCCAATACCGGGTGTTCAAATAAAAAACTTTTTTAACAAAGTAGTCAGCTGATACAATGTATCTAATAAAACATTCACATCTGTCAAGTCTTAGGTTACATTTATATTACAATTTAATGCAGAGTTACACGATACCACGTCTTATTTTGCTGTACTTTTTGTGTACACCCAACTCAGTTTTTTTTATTTGAAACTTATTACTTTTTGCTTATCATATGATCAAAATTTAAAAAATCTAAATTGTTGGTGTTTTTCTTAAAATTATCCGAAACCGAAATTATCCATTTTGTTCCAAACTTTAACATCACTCTGTATATACTCCTATAGATTTGCCAGATTTATCGATTTCCAGTCTCAGTGTAAGTAGTGGAAATTTTATCGTAAAATTTGCGTTTTTATTTTTTACTACGGTCGCTTTCAGAAAAAATAGTTCATCCCAATCGTAATTAATGGCCTTTAAAATCTTTTCTTCTTCTTTTTCAATCCATGTTAGCCCACTCCTGGACATAGGTCTCTCCCAATTCTTTGCATGCGTCTCTATCTTGTGCAATCTTTAGTCATTTCCTGCCTGTTCTGCGGTTTTGTTTGTCTGAGCCTCCACTCTGTTATTTTTAAAGGCCCATTTGCCCTTGTTTAGTCTACCCACGTGCCCTGCCCACCTACATGTTATGTTGGTGACTTCTCGAATTACGTCCATGACCTTAGTCCTATTTCTTATCTCCTCATTTCTGATTCGGTTCTGAGTTGTTAGTCATTAAGTGTGTCATTAAGGTACTCGTCAGATATTACATTTATTTCAAATATAATATAGACTACAATTAATTTAACGGCACAAAATTGACTCTACCTGACATACATAGACAAATTGTTCTAAGTAAGCAAAATTCTTTAATTCCACCAAACAAAAATAATTGCACCAATTTAATTAATAAAGAAAAATCTTGTTACAAATTCTTCGTCATCAAAATTTAAAACTCGCCACGAACGAAATTTGAAACGTAAGTCACGCCACATCAAACTTTTCCAACGTCTCAAAAAAAAATTAATCAGTTCGGTACGCAACAAAGTCCACTAGTAAACCTAACACCCAATAAAAGTCGCCAAGTTCCTTTATTATTTACAAGTTGTAATAAGTACATCTGTATTATGCATACTGTTGAATGCCGTAAATCCATGAATAATTGGAGGCAAAACTAGCCTACGAGTTGTACTTGTACTGCTAATGTTACCCTTCATAACTCTTTTTGTTTATTAGGGGCAGGAGTGTGATTTCTTTACGAAGGAACCGCTGTGCCTTATCACAGCAAGCGGTCTTCCACTTCGACACCTGTCGGTCGTGACCCATCAGCCAGTAGCTAACCAATCAACTTTTGTTCTTTTTCTGTGTCTGTATTAAATGGAAATTTATCTGTAAAATTTTATCTGAAGCACGTGACTTTTCGCATATTAAGTAAAACAATTTCATAGCTAAGTACTTTAGTTTTTAAGTAATTTATGTTTTATGCGTACAGTTTTGAAACTTCCATGATACTAATAAGGTTGTAGTTGCATGTGTTTTAAAAACCGATCAATTTCACGGTTTACTAGCTATAATTAGGAAAGTCAACGTAACTTGTTTGAGATTAAATTAGTACTAGTGTACTTACTACCGATACGTGAATTGCTTCCTTGGCGTTGGCTGTAGTGGTTCTTTTGTTTTAAGAACAACCGTAATATTGCTGTCAGATAACTATATAGTCAATTTATCTGTGATACGACCTGTAACGTTTACCTAATTTGTTTGCTAATTGCCTTATTCTTACTTGCTATAAATTTATGTTTATTATATGTTTCTGGCGTTATCAGTTTGCTTCTTTGTGCCAACTGCTTAGGATTAATAACTACAACTGTAGGGGTGGCGCCCATTTGTCTCGAAACATTTTTTCTACTACACATCACTAAAAATTAATAATGGTGTACCCAAAGCAATGTCCTACTTAAAATCAACAACAAATAAAGGCAATGATATTGTCATTTGCTGATTATTTTTCTTCAGTACACTCATCCGATGAGGTGTATAATGACGTTAGTTGTTACCATTTGTCCAACCTTCCTGAAATTTATGATGTTTCTCTTACTATTTCACTCACCGGATGTCTTTGACACTATTTTAACTTTAAAATGTTCTAGTTCAGCTGGTTCAGATTTGATACCCACTCAACTGATTATGAAATGCACAATCCCATTAAATACCCAAATCTACCCTTTATTCGTCAAATCATTGAAATTAGGTATATTTCCTGACTTGTGGAAATCAAGTTTAATATAGTTTATTCACAAAAGTGGCCTTAAACCAAATTGATAATTATAGTGGGATTACTAATAGTCACCAAACAACTAAGATGGATGGCCCGATCGATTAATATCTAGACACCAACATGAGTTTATGAGTGGTAGATCTACGATTTCCAATCTGGTATGTTACGGTCAATTTACTTTCGACGCCTTGAATAACTGACAACAAGTTCGCGTGATATAAACAGATTTTCAAAAAGCTTTTGACAGAATTATTCCTCATGTTCTTCTTCTAAAATTATCTCACCTTGGTTTTAATACTTTTCATTTTTGTACAATTGCGTTTCATTTGTAAAGTAAATGTTACTTCAGGCGTTCCTCAAGGATCTCGTTGTAGACCGATTCTTTTATATTATTCATTAATGATATAATTCAGTATCTCAAATTATTCCCATTGTCTTTTATATGAAGACGATTTAAACATGTTATCGAGAACTTGACCGATTATTTACGTATACAAGACGATTTGAACTTTTAAATATTAGGAAACGTAAACATATATATTTCTACAAGTTAAAAACCCAATCATCTTTACATATTATATTTCAACATAATATCTAGAAAGTGTTGACTCAATTTACGATTTGGGGGTGCAACGAACTGTTTTGTTTAATGACCATAATACACTCTATTAATATCAAAGCGACTATACTTTGGGGTTTTGTTTGCCAAACTTTGTTACGTCTTAATCTTGATTGTGTGAAACATTATAACACGCATTAATAAGATGCCAGTTGGAGTAGGCATCTGTGATATGGTCTCCTTCTTTAAAACAAAATATTGACAAACTTGAATTGTACAAAAAAACTTTTTTAAGGCACTGAGTTTTAATTGAGTTTAAGACATATTCTAAGATGCTATTCAAATATAATGGAAACTTACCATAATTGAGAACTGTGTTTAGTATGAACCTTCCTTTAACTGAATTAACCAATAAATATTCAAATACTAGCTAGTTTGATATTTTTAATGTTAGCCTAAGAAGTTTTAAACATAAATAACAATAAATAAAAAAGTTAAATACGTTGTTGTTCTAGTAGATATCTAAGTTAGTTCACTAAACAATTTTACTTCTAATATCCTCGTTTGGTGAATCTTTAATTATATTATTGTTATTATTATTGTTATTATTTTTAATAATATTACTATTTAAATTTTTGCTCTAATTATGTACTTAACAGACAATATAGTTTATTTTATAAATTTAATTCTATAATCGGTTGTATTTGTTATAATTTTTGTAAATGGAGTGTTTTCGTTAATAAAGAATTACTATGATTATTATTATTGTTATTATTATTAAAATCGCTCGACCCTCGCTCGACAGTAGCCATCGTTCGAAACGATTACAAATTTTTTTAAATAAATTTTGGACAATAATAAACTGACCCACCTTCATAGATTTACGGTGAAAATCAAACACGGACCGGAGCAAATGATAAACTATAAGGCTACTCTTCTTGGTGTTGTAAATGAAGATGACTTTTCACGGATAGTATTAACTAGTTGAAAGCCTGTCCTCTCGATGGGTGTTAGGAATATGGGTTATGTAAAAAAAAATTTCTCCACAACATGAGCCCATGTCCCCTTGGTACCCCTAAACCTCCCTCATTCTCCCTGGCAATTCAATGCTGATTCGAATTATATACTTGGTCTAGGACCTACAGGGCCGAGTCTATAAAGGGCCTAACACACAAACAAACAACACACAAATCTTCGATTTTAGTATATAGGATTTTTGAACAAAATATAAGTAATTGTTTACGTTTAAAATTTTCTCCAAGGGAATCTTCAACCCTATTTCCAAGTCCCGATTATGTTTGAGGGCTACAAGTTTGTCTCAGCTAATACAATAAATCAAGCTATAATAATTTCTATACCCTATTGAATAATACAGTCTGTTTTGTTATTTATGCTTACTGTACATCTATACAAAACGACGTACAAATACATATATACAAAAGAATTCATATTTTTCTAAAGCAAATTTTCGCATTTTTTTCCTCCGAGAAAACTTTAGAAAAATAATACTTATAGTTCAAATGTTGTTCCCCTATACAGAATACTCCAAAGCTCAAGTTACATTTGAACTTTTAAAATTTATATTCGCCAAGGATTTTCAAAGAAGACGTTTTGAAATTGTAAATCCTTCAAGGAACAATGACTTTTATATGTATTGAACAGCATGCGAGTTTCTACATCAAAGTTTTTTTGTACTTACAGTACTTACATTTTTCAACAGTTTATAAAGTTTCCAGTAACAAATGCTCCATAACACTTAATAATTTCTTTTCGTAACATCAAAATTGCGTTACAAACTTTCCTTCACGTACTTACTACATTTGGAATGAATTTAACAACTGTCGTTTCGCCTGGACCCAATAACAAAGAAAAAATAATTCCAAACAAGTAAGAATAATAAATAGAATTACGAAGTTTCCATCTAAATACAATAACTAGAAACTCTTACTTAAAGTTAGCATTTAGAAGCTACCTCATCGATTATTTTCTCTATTTTACGTTTTCAGAAATTATGTTTGCAAAGGACGATTTGCAAACAGACAGCGTCTACTTAAAGTGCGAGAAATGAGAAAATAAATAAAATCGTTTACGACGAAATTTATTGTATAATTGCTATTTTCTAAAAATGTAGAATTTTCATGAAGCATTTAAATCTTAATTTGAAACAAGTGCCTTGCTTGTTACGTACTTTAGGGACGAATTATTTCAAGATAAAATGTAAATCGCATCTCGAGTCGGATCTTTGCTCACACGAGAATAAAAGCGCATTACATAAATAATATTGTCAAAGAAGAATTTGCATTTAAACGATAGTAAGATGAAATTCTTTTTTGATTTGGTTGAGTACAATCTAAAAGCGAATTAAGTCTAGAAACAAATTTAATTGAAATAAGAAAAATTACAAAATCACTCTGATAAAAAAAATGTTTTCTATATTATTTGGGTAAACAATTTAATTTAACAATTAACTTTGTTAATTTAAAATGACTTTGTTATAATGCAATAACTTCAACATTAGACTTAAGCTTGTATTTTATTTTAGGTTTGAGGAAATAACTGTGTTATTATATCATTAGGTTTTCTAATTTATTTACGTCGAGTAAGTATTGTATTTACGTAAGTAAGTATTGCAGAGTTGGTGGCTGCTTCACTGCGATTGTTGCGTATGATGACGACCAAGTAATAAATTTTTTTTGTAGACGGTAGTTGATCCCTTATTTAGTGATAGTTTATTCTTTACAACTTTATTTACTACTTTAAGAATATTTAAAAGCCAACGTTGGTTTGTGTGTAGGCGTAATAAAGACGTATCGAGTAGATAAGCTAGTAGACATACTCTTCGTTGTAATCCTCGAGAGATTTTCTGCTAATCTGTACTAGCGGTCGCTAACTGATTGCAGAGAGTCTATTTTAGTTAATATTCACAAAAATATTGCTACATACCTTAGTCGATTACGATCGCAAAAATGATATTAAACAGACTGCGGTAGCCCACCGACGTATGTCGAGACTTGGGATAAATTTAAATGATAAGGTTGACAGGAAAAGGATCGCCTCGAAAACAAGTTATACATCAGTATCAGCATTTCTAAATCGAAAGTGCTCTACAGATATAACAATATGCTTAATTGAATGGTGAGCAGGTAACAAAAGAAGATGCGGTAATCTTTCGCCTAATTCAGAGCCATTAAAAATTCCTTACACGGAATGAATTTAATGGAATCGGCTTGTTATTGTTTCACAATAGCTATGTTCCTTAATCCATTCATTGAGCTCGTCTTAACTGATTGGGTTTTGTGGATCAGAGAATTAAATAGATCATAGAAGAAGCGAACTAGTGTAAGTAAGTTAATTCATAGGTAGCAACACTAATGGTAAGCCGGGTATCCAGTAGTTTTAAAGAATAAAAAGTTATTAGCCTGTTCATAAAGCAGAGAAGGTATTGTTGCAAGCATCATCCTTTTGCACAGACCTTGTAGGAACCGTAGATTGAGGATTATTGTGATCATACATTGTTATTTCTACTTGAACCCTCAAGCAACGCTCGAAGTTAGCACGCTTTAAAACCCTGTGTTAAATCTCTTCAATTTCTAACCTTTTTAATTGTTCTATAATTTTTGAGGTGTATTTTAATGCAGGTCATTAAAAATCTCCAATCAATTCAATTCAATTTATTTGACTTATTACATTAACAAACAATTCGTTTTTTTACACATTTACAATTTTTAAAATACCAAAATAAACACAAATCTCTTTATTCTTTTCTTCATTCTATTTTTATTATTTCTCTTTTTCTTCTATTGATTTTCTTTTTTCAACCACATTCTTCATCCACTCAATGCCTCTCCTTTCTCTCCCAGTAACACTCTTCTCCCTCTTTCCTTCGCTCTTATTGCAATATCTTATTTTCTTTCTTGCTTTCCATCTTTTCTTCATACCTTATTGCTTCTTTTTCCTGTCTCTATCATTATTTTTTGTTTTACTTCCTATTCTACTATTCAGTGTGTTCATTTAGAGTGTAATTATTCGATTATGGGCTTTCAGACTACTTGTCCAAAAAAAGTGTAAGCAGGCAGTGGCGCGCCAAGCCTTTCTGGCGCCCTGGGGCAAGTCACTATCCATCAAAGTGTTTCACAATTCAAAAGAATTTTGTTTTGAAAAATTTTGCAGAAAAGCTGTGAATATTGAGTAAATTGCACGCAGATTTTATTTCTAAGAAATAAACACTGGACATTTCAAGAAACATTTTTATTGAACGAACAGATACATATTACTTTAAATTGCACTAATAATAATTATAAAAATTCAGGTAAATAAATAAACATTAAAATATAATACACAGATATTGATGAAAAAAATTAATTATCAAGAGCAACTTTGCGCGCCTTTTTTCTAGAAAATTGCCTTATTAACTCTTGCATATCCAGAGTATTTAATAAATATGATTCAATAGAAATAATAGCCAAATTTTGAAGACGTTCTTGAGACATTGATGATCCTAAATATTTTTTAATGAGTTTCAGTTTGAAAAAACTCTTTGGGCAGGAGCTACAGAAACAGCCAACAGGCATAGTTAACAAAATGCGCAGTGCTATAGTAGTATGTTAAGAAATGCTTGATTTAAATTATTTTTACTGATATAATTTAATGTCTGATTGGAGATGACGTAATTCGAGCAAACATTTTGTAAATACTCTAACTCTTGTAATAATTCAAGACCATTTATATGCGTTCATTTCTTTCTTTGTCTGTTAAAGTATTTTATAAATTCGGTGCATAAATTTAACTGCTCACTTTGTTTGTATTGAGAAAATTTTGAAATGTAGTACAAAAAATGAAAATTATTTAAATTATTTGATAATAATTGAAATCACACGTTGATAAGGAATTTACAAAACAAAGCAAATGTTTTTAACGTAAAATAAACCTAATTAGTTTTGTCCGAGAAACCGATATTAAAGTAGATTGCTTCTAGCTTTAAATTTTAAACAAACAATTATAATCAATGTTATGTTATAGAACAGGTCTTTGCAGCACTTTACATAGAATATTTATTTGATACTAAAAGTAAATATATGTTATAATCTTAAGCCGTCGATAATATCAAATTGTATTCGGTCTTCGGTTCCCTTTTTGCAGACATTGCGTTTTAGGCGCGGCCCGAGTTCGCCCTTATGGACTGTAAAACTTCTGTAAGCAGGCTTCCGAAATAGACTAAACTTGCACATTTTCAAAATATTTTCAAATATACAGGATGATTCAGAAAAACGTAGTCGACAAAAGTTGATTTGTTTTAAATGGAACACCTTGTATATTTTTGCACCGTCGAATGACTCGTAAAATTTTGCTTACGTTTGACCCGTAATTTATATCACTAGCTTCAGCGGTTTTCAGATTATTCGCATTATTTCAAAATTTTAATAGATATACGGCATCAAAAAAATTAGTATACCATAGAAGTTATTGTAGAAATTATTTTTGAGGTGTTAAAGCCTGAGTACGGTACTAATAATTATTGATGCTCGAAAATATTGTACAGGGCGTCCGAAAAATTTGGTTCAAACTTTGGCATCACAAATACCTGTAAACTTTTTAACCATTTTTATGTCACTAGTGAATTCTCCTTTGAAAATAAATGGGAAAATATCTAACATGTGCTATACCTGGAAGAGGGGATACCGGTGAGTAAAATTTAATTATCAAATTTTATTTATCCTTATCAGGTTTGCACTTTGTTTGCCCGTAATAAATGTTGATGCAATAATTATTTAAGTTCGTGAACCGCACGTCTTGATACCATTGAAGAAGTCGTGTCAGTTTGACACTTTTTTATAAGTTTCCGACAACGCCAACTTGATTTTATTAATTTTTATTATTTTCCGTTTAATTTTAGCGGTATGGGGTTGCCATCTCAACCCTATCGCAAATCGACACGATCAATCTTACATATGCATATTGCAACGATTGGAACGCGGAATCCAAACATGCAATTAACACAACAAACGCAATTAAGGAAATGCTGACAATCCTGGAAGTATTTCTAACGACCTTGCTTACAAACCAAACAAACCTACTTCACACATATATAAAGCGGAGAAGGTTTAATAACAAAATCAGGTAGAAGGTCCACCAGTCACAGTTAACATCCAACCCGGCCAGCGATCTCCGGCCCGACATGTGATACCACAACGTCAAGTATTACACACATCAGCATATAGTACGCGAACTTACTATGTTCCACGACCCACACCAACTTCATTCATTTATGTAAATCCCACATCACAATAACTGTAAGTGAACGTCAATAAACGCATCTAAACACGAAACGACGACTCAAATTCTTTCTCTGCTTAAATTTGATTTAAAACTTGAAAGCGAAATTCTACATAACCCCATTTTTGTGTTTTAATTAATTATTAATTATTTAAATAATTTATTTACATGGGATGTTCTTTATGTCTAATTTCTTTAAAACGATATTTCAATGTGTATTAATCACAATCTTCATAAAGTTTTAATTACTTTTAATTATTTAAATAATTCACTATGTTTTTTGTCATTACAATAAATTTTAATTAACCGTCAGTGATCTGTGACACAATTACTTATCACAAATTTACACAAATAAAACTACTGAAATTCTAGATTTGGTGCTGGATTCGACTTTTGGAATGATTACTGAGTTCAACTAAATCAGTTTGGATTGAACCTGGATCAATTTCCTTAATTACAACACATGTATAAAATGGAGTCTCCAAGCAGGTGGGTTCCATATCTTACTTATTTAATTCTTGGAGAGCTCAAGTCAAAACGGGTATTTCTTCTAGTAAACTTATAACGATGCGTTGATAGTTTGGGCAACAGACGCAGTGCGGTTAGAAACTGGATAGTCTCAGTTTCATCGAACTGAACAACAAATTTAAGAGGTCGCTGCCTACTTTGAATAGTTACCTCTAGAGTGCCGATATCGTCTGTCTCGACTGGTTTCTTGTTCGTTAGCTAACAGACATATCTGACTGTAGCCGTAACTAGAAATTTATCTGTATCTATAATAGTAATATTCCGGAAAATGAGCAAGTCTTAGAAAACCACATCATTGAAAATAATTACATTGGTAAATCAGTTAGCGACTTTTCATTGTCAATTTTCAGGAAAATTAACCAAACAAATGCTATTCCAGACTCGAAGTAAATTTAGTGCTAGTTGAAGATCCTACAACTAGAAACACAATTTTGAAAATTGTCTATCTTTTATTGGTTAGAAAATATGTAGCGTAATGGATTCATTTCATGTTAAAAGATGTTACAACTGTGCCTCATTTGAGCACATTAAAAGCTAATGCACTAGTAAGGCGGCAGTCTGTTCAATATGTGCAGAATCTCATGAAACAAAACTATGTGTCTCACAAAATAAAAAATGTGCGAATTGTATAATGTTCAATAAACAAAGAAATAAAATACTAATTATCTGCCTGAAGCTGGGGATAAAAATTATCTTCGCTATACACAAGAATTAGAATACATTTAAACTATGACTTGTGCATAATGTGTGAAGAAATTTCATATGAAACCGTCCAAAACTAACGAAACAGGGATCCCTACGTTAATGAATGACAATATTTCTGTGATACTAAAAAGCGAGTTAGCAAACTTGTCGAAAAATCCAGTATATCATGCCGGAGAAACTTCACAAGAAAGCATTATAAATCGAAAGAACATGCTGTTATCGATGTCAAAATTTCAAATTCGTTTGTAATTTACAGAGTTCTTTCTCACACCATTTTGCTTCAATTGTTTTTCTACAACAGCGTTTATAATTATGGACTTGTTTGTGAAAACGTCAATTCAAAATTGTGGACGAAAAGTGGACCTTAAGTACAAGGACCTAAGAGTTATATTAAAATAGGTCAATTAAAGGTGGGTGGATTTTCAGTATACACGCATAAATAGGCGAAATCGTTGCCATTTTCACTAATTCTGAACATTACATTTTCAAATAACATATTTTATTATAAATTAATATTAATGTTTATACTAGAAATACATGCGCAGAAAATCAGCTGGCGGGAACAATAATTTTAGAAATACGCTCCGGGTTAACCATAACCTAATTACTATGAAATACTATTAAATTAAATAAATTATGTATATAGAACAAACTAATGAAGTAAACGAATAAATAAGCTAATAAAGAAACAAGAGTAACCTCAGGAAAAACAAAGGAAATCAGCAATTACAAAGTATTTTAAAATTACTGTTCCTGCCAGCTGATTTTCAGCGCATGTATTTGTAGTATAAAAATTAATTTTTTACTACTAGCTGTGAAGTGGACAATTATTGCGTCTCCTAGCCAACTGAGAAGTTGAATTTCTCTATTAGTGGTTAATAATTTTTCTATTGTTGACCTAGGTTAATAATGGACAATTTCAATTTTTTGAGAATCTAAGAATAGTTGTTTAACAAAAACGAGTGAAACATAATTTTGTATATCCAGGAGATTATCTTTAACGTATTTGCTGCTTAAAATTACCTAACACGATAAAATTATTTGAATAAAAAAATGCCATTAGTTTAAAATTCGCGCCCCATCCCATAACCGCAAATACATAACCTGAATTTATTTATTTATTAAATATGATGGTAGAATCAGTTTTTTCAGGTTTCCCAAAGGAGATTTAACCAGGCGAGTTAAGTTACATCAAAATTTTAAGTAAATTACAAACATTTTGTTGTAGGTATTTTGAATGGTTAACAGAATCTGGAAGGTCCGATCTGTTGCATAAAAATCTCGACTCTAAAAACTTAACGAGTATGTGGTGAACACTTGCCATTCCTAAATGAATTACAAGTGTCAATTTCTGAAACCCAATATTCAAATGATGCAAGGTATATTGGCGAAGCAATAAATGCCCGTTAACATCTCTAGCTATACCAAAACTACTCAAGCTTGCAGCTCAAATACTCTTAGGTAAAGAAAATTACGGAGGAACATTCTTAAATTGCAACGTGAAAAGAAAGCACTTCAATTGAAGTTAACATCTCCCAACGATTACTTCCCGAAAGCAGAGCACAAATTGTGACAGCCGAAGTGGACTTAAAAATAAACCACTAAGAAGCAGGAGATAAATAGAGGAATACAAACAATTTTCACTAAAATTATATTTTACGAGCCCCAAAATGTTAATTTTAAAGTAGGTTTTAAATTTTTACCAGCTCAAACTGCTACGTGATCATGGTTAGAGTTATATATAAAAAGTTAAACAACCCTTGTGCTACATCTTGACAAATTGAAGTCGATAGTATTAGACTGCATAGAAAAGCTACAATTACAATGCGGTGCGAATGTTAGGGCAGTAGTAAAATTTTCTAAGCCTAATTAAAAGAATATATGTATCACCTGAAAAACCAAACCTTCTCGTAAACGATAAGAAAATCTATTATTTCTACGATGTCTCCTATTTATTGAAGTCGGTGCAAAATAACTTGATTAAATACGATATAATCTTTAATAACAAAAAGCATCTTGGAAAGACATTAAAAATTTCTACATGTCAGACAAATCTAAACCGCTGCGATTGGCTCCTAAATCAACTAATTTACATATTACTCCGAATAATTTTCAGAAAATGAAGGTGAAATATATCACACAAGTGTTTAGTTTAGTCGTGGAAAAAAATAGTATATACACCAATGGTTGTGAAGTCCATTTTTGCCTACGCACTGGTGCTAAGGCAATAATGACAGACTTCACAACCTTGGTGTATAATATACTATTAATTTATAATAAAAATATGTTATTTGAAAATGTAATATTGATACTAGATGAAAGATAAAGGTTCAGAATTAGTGAATATAACAACGATTTCTCTTATTTATGCGTATATATTGAAAACCAACCACCTTTTATTGATATATTTCAATAAAACCCTTAAGTCCTTGTACTTAAGGTTCACTTTTCGTCTACAATTTTGCAAAGTACCGAATTTTGAATTACGCGGTTGGTTTGTGACGTAACTACTAAATGGGTCCATTGTCTCATCTGGTAGTCGCTAACCAATATGCACTTTTTATTTTGTCACGTACAACTTCGATTTTTAATCAACACTTCTTTATCAAAACGGATATGAATTTATAAACAATACTCTTATTCTACACCTCTATACGCCTACAAACTTTTTATTGCTACTAAATAAAATTTTATTTACACGAAATATTTTAATTACTTCTTTTAATTTAACTTTAGCACGGTTTCTAGAAATCTTATTTATATCCTAATTTTACTTTCAATTTGAATAGAAACATTTACTACAAATCTAAATAATCATCTTTCGATTTAGTATCAAATTTTTATTATTTAAACACCATATCAGCGCAATATGTAGTCAAAATTCAATAGAGGTTGCTCTAAAATATCTCAGCACACTCTTGACAACAACTTAAAACAAAAACAAACGATAGTGTTATGTTAAAGGATTGTAATGAGTGATTTAATAAATACATACATATTATTCTATACCTGAGATTTATTGCCGTAAACAACTCAATTTCACACAATTATGTAACAATCTGCCTGATTTGACACCAGTTATCTGCATATCAAACTTGGACTGTATTTTTCAAATTTGCGAATTTTAATAAATTTTAATTTTTGTGAATGAAGTAATGATTTTCGTAGACGGTGATTTCAAACGCATATTGAAAGATCTCAATTTTCTTAAATGTACCATATATTATGACTGTTAGTAACCAGCAACGTGCTTTCAAAATGTCACAAAATTATTTAGGATTACTGCAAATGATAGTTAGTCAATTAAAAACAATAAGTAATTAGTTTTGTAAAAATGCAAAATTACAATCGTTTATGTTTCAGATAGTTTCAGAAAAATCGAAACCACATTTCTGTTGAGCTGAAAAATGTTTAGTCAATTCTACCAATGAGTCATATACAAGTTAATTTAGAATCTACTATATAATGAATACGTTGTTTCAAAAATTAATCAATGGGCCATTCCTAGGAGTTGACGGCATTGAGCTCAATACACATTGGTTCTTGTTTTCGTCGACAGACTATCCGATCGAAACGTCGGCAAAACAAGAGACTAGTGTGTTACGGTCATTTTTCGAAAATTGTACAAAATTTGTCGATGTAATAGTTTTCAAATTTTAACTTTTCTCGACGCCAACAGGTGGCGGTCGTTGTTACTTTTGACAATTTTGTTACGGCTTTTTTGATTTGCTTTGGAGAAAAACGCACTATGCGCATTTCCGTGGCCGTAGTATTGACGGTCATTGGGTACGCCGTCATTTGACTTCATTTAGGCATGTGTTTAGCATTAGCAATAAACAAGTATTTATTCTAGATTGTCGTAGTTCTGGAGTTTTCGATGAGGATGGATTTAACATTTTTTTCTCACGCCTAATACAAGGTGGTGAACATCTTTGTTTTACTCAGATCTAAGCACGGATATCTTTATCTACTAAATAGGGTGTACTCTCTTGCAAGTACTGGCTTCTTGAAGAACAATTGCGGCGGACGTCTGCTGCTCTTTCCACTAAGTACGTCCGACGCAGAAGGTGCATTTTTCGCTACTAGTATAAAACACGATAGATGCGTGCCATTATCAATCGCCGGCCTAGTCCAAATTGCTACGACGTGTGACAACTGCTTCTATATCCTAAAGTACTGTACATATTATCAATATCTGTGCTTCGGTGAAGTTCTTTACGAATACACTGAATGTTTTACGCATGCTTCATAAGCACGCTTTGTACTTGCGGCCGTCTTATCGAAATAAATTATCGCTTTCGCTATACTGCGCCCTCAGTTAGTCCAAAGCCGTTCGTGCGCTTAAATAAAATTATGAGGTCGGTTGCGAAATAAAACGTTATCTGTACGCGCAAGGGATACTCAACTCCTGCGGTTACTGTAAATTAACTATTTGTCACTGGTTTATTTGTACTAATACGTTCTAATCGCAATAAAATTTATATCGTATCGTAGTCGATTTCGTTTTTGAATTAGTGTGTCTATTGATTGTTCACTATCAGGTTACTGATTAAATATGATAGATTTCTCGCGTATTACCTACTCAGTGGCGACCGCCTTCTTTTCGTATCGGGTACGACAAATAAAAGAAGACGAAATAAATTTGAAGTTTGTGTTTAATTGATTTGAGAATTATTCGAACGACTTAATCTAACTTTTCCTAATCCAAGACGCCTGCCGCGAATACGTGCTGGCCGGGAAGTCATATTCAATATTTCCTTTTCTATATCGGTGGAACTAATTGAAGGAACTCGCTATTCATTCCATTTTAATTTTTGTGACGCATAAATTTTACGTTACAAGTGTATTGAGCACTAGAAATCCCTGTCAACTCTTAAGGAGGGCCCAATTGTTTGGTTAAATTTTAGAAATTATTACGCAAAACGTTTTCTAGGACATATTGTTAAGTGTTCTAATAGTGAAAATATTCTATAAACACTTTGGGGACATGTAAATCAAACTTTTTATATTTCTCATTTTAAACAGAATGTTTCAGATTTTTCGGGACACACGGTATAGTATGCAATAACGTAAACATAAGTTAATCGTTCGTTCATTGTTTAGTGATAAATCATAAGACAAGGTTAGAACTGTAATATTCTAATTGTGAAGCCTAGAAGGAGCATAGTTTTTAAAAGTGATAGATTTATACTGTTTCTTAAAAGGTTTCTCTTTACCCACTATTCAATTGTAAACGATTATTTAGATTTCATTCAAATCCAGATCATACATTGAAAATATTTTTGAAGAATAATTAACCGCAACTCCAGTGTTCTAAATTTTAAGAGATTACGGAAATACAGTTTAATTTAATTACACATTCGTATATTTTATCAAGCGCGAAACGAACGACCACATAAAGAAGCTTGGAAAAGTAAATCTCTGAAGCAAGGGCTTTTTACTTCAATACAAACATTGGAAAGAAAATTAAATTATCAGTTATCGAATTACTTGCAATTGAAAGAAATTACAAAGATGCTTACGATTGTTGAGTGTTTATACGTACTGCGTTGTCATACATTTAATCCAATTCAATAAATTGTCAAGATTGGTTCGTTGCGTTCAGCAAATACGGCATAAATTTTTTATTAGGATATTACTACTTGGGTACAAGTTTCAGTCATAATTGTGTATAGTAACGAACGTTTAAAATAGATTTAAACGTGAAGTGACAGTAAACAAAAATAGGTATGTAGTAATTACCTACAATTTTAAGTTTAAGACATTATTTTGGGTTATCTTTTTCAACATTGTTTAGATTTTTCATTCATAAAATATAATTTTCTTTTTTTCTTCTATGTCATCCCTAACATAAACTTCAGGTATATAGATAGTAAAGTGTACGTAGCTAAATATCATATATTAATACAAACAATTTTACTACTATACACTGATGATCTCAATACATCAAAACACGTGTATGCTAGTGTTTATGGATCTACAAGTGTCACTAACCTTCGTTCGATTTGATTGACTCGCTTCAAGGCAGCCTTGAAAAAATTGCTGACACATACCCATCTACAATTTTGTTAATGAATATTTATTTGCATAGAAATCTTTGAATTCTTCATAAAATGCAAACAAATTTTTGACGGCAAATTCTGATGGAACAAAAGAGGTAGAAAAAAATAATTGTAATTTGTGCATTGAAGAGGAAGGACTGAACCACTCCTTCATTAATTTGTGTTAATTTGGACCAAAACATTCAGGGCTAGTTTACATGATATAAATTTATGAGAACACAGAAATTAAAAAAATATTTATTTTGTTGAATTAAGTACTTTCATAATAGAAACCTCCAATCAATGTATTAAATTTTATTTGGCATTTATGACAATAAAAACAAACTAATGTCGTTGCTGAATAATTAACTGAAATGTTAAACTTGGTTGTAATACTGGCTGAATAAAAAAATTCTATTCAAATTGTGCGTTTATGTTTGATTGATGTTACGCTTTTCTTCAGGTGCGATTTTTCTTGCATCCGTACGGGTCACCATCGAATTAAATGTAAGAATTCTTATTAAACTGCTACTCTACTACAATATTTTATGTGTGATGTGGCGACTGAATCGATTTATATTCACTTAATTGATTTATTATTAAATACAGCTTCCATCATCGTAGAGGCTTGCAGCAAAAATTATTATTACACAAACACCCAAGAGAAAAACCTAAAAATTATTAAGTTTCTGAAATGTGTAACTGCACAATGGGGCTATTCTATACTTACGAAGAGGTATTTTAGAACTTTGGACTTTTTGTGCATCACAGGTGTAATTCTGACCGTAGAATTCAGTCCAGCTCTTTATTTAAAAATTTATCCACGGAAATTTGACCTTTGTCCTTTTTTGAAAATTTTTTGCTCTTTGACCTATTGTAATTTTTAGCAATACTTTTCTACAAAAACTACGTAGTTTCTGAAAAATTTGTTTATAGTGGGTTGTAGTATAACTCTTCGTGTCTTTTTAACTGTTTTTAGAAGTTGCAGGAACCAAAATTACAATAGGTTAAAGGGCAAAATTTTCAAAAAGATCAAAGGTCAAATTTCCGTAGATAAATTTTTAAATAAAGAGCTGGACTGAATTCTAGGGTCAAATTTACCACTGTGATGCACAAAAAGTCCAAAGTTCTCAGAAATATCTTCGTTGGGAGATAGGTTACGCACCCCATCTTGACTCTAAACAAACAATATTTCTATGAATTCCGCTATTCAAACCTAACAAAAAAATACCTGATCTTTAAAGTCGAGGATAATCTGAACCTTTTTTGTTTGACATTGTTTGTTGTATCTCTAAAACTAAAGTGGTGGGGGTATTCAAAGATTTCCGTAAAAAAACACCCTGTATCTTCAAAACGGCTTAGCCAATTTTAAGCAAACTTGGGCTAGTTGAAAAGATCTATTCTTAGGATACAAATTTTATAATATTTGAAGTTTTGTTAGTTTCATATGTCGCCGTGAGAAGTCTTTTTCGACATTCTGTCAGTAGTGCGTTAATTTCAATTTTTTCAAAAAATGCATTAGAATTCTTTTTTAATGAAAAAAGTAGCTAAATGACACCTAAAACAAACCGCATCTTGTTCCTAACTTAAAATTTAGGCCAAAGATAATTTTATACGAAAATTTCTAATTTTTTATTTTTTAAACTAATTTTTCTGCAATTTTTTTAATTCATGAGAATAAAATCACCTTTTTTGATAAATATTAAAAATATCTCTAAAAGATAAATAAGTTATGCTTTGACAACAAAGGCATATTTTTTTGTTTAATTGCATATTAATTACGGAATATATACGAAAAAGACAATCAACAGAGGCATGTTATGAAATAAAAACAAATACCTAATCAAAACATAAATAACACTCAAATTGTCAACTGTTGTCAATAGTTTCGCGTTACTTTGAGCAATTTTTGTGCTTACAAAATGTATTTTACGAACGATGAAGTTGTTGATATGTTTGGAGTTTATTTTGATGTCGTTAGAATACTGCATTAGCAAAAGAGTTTACGCGACTCGATATCCAAATCGGCGTCCTTGCGATATAGTTTTTGGCCTACATTTCAAAGCAAAGATTTGGAAGAACACAAGAAAATATTAACCGCATACTAAGATATATTCTAGAAATCTTTATGTTAGTACAAGAGCATTGGAGCATTATCTTTTGAGTTGGACATATCACGAACAACGGTTTAAAATATTTTGATGGACCATAGGTAAGTTCTAATGTCCATCAAAATATAGGTTTATTTACTATTTTTTAAATTGCTTTTAGAATGCACCATTATCATTTCGTTTTGCATTCAAATAAAAGAGGAAGACTTTAATCGAAGATTGGACTGTTGCCATTGGATGTTACGCGAATGATACGCAAAAATGGAAAATTTTTATTTCAAATTCTTGGACCGATGAAGCCATCGTTAAAAGTAACAGGAGAGTCAATCTGTACAATATACATTATTGGGCTGCAGAAAATCAGCATTGGTTGCGTAGAGTTCAGCACAAAGGATGTTGGAGTTTAATGTGTTGGTGTGGCATACAGAGAGCAGAATTATTGGGCCATATTTTTTGAGCCATTCCTAAATGCAATGTCATTCTTGACTTTTTGGCTAATCAATTACCGTTGTTGTTAGAAAATGAGCTACTAGAAACAAGGCAAAATTTGTTTTTGCCGTTGGATGCCCAGCACATTTTGCTATTATTGTGCAAGAGCATATTAATGTGGTATTTCAAGAACGGTGGATTGGAAATTTGGGAGAAGTGTTGAATCTTACTGGGTGGGGAACCTAGATCAAACAGAACTAACTCTGTTCAAAAACCCTACAAACAAGAAAAACAATATCTGACGGTCACAATGGAATCGACAGTCATTGCCACGGTAAATTTCGTGCCACCTCAAACGTATATCGCGGATATAATATTTAAAGTATCGCTTCATTAATGAAGGTTCATTTCCATCACCTCTCAACGCCTCCGTTTTTGCTTTTGGATAACCCCACGTCTTATATTTCCTATTCTCACATCATAGGTCGCATCGTCAAGGACCATTTGATTTAGGTGTCTATGGCACTTCCAGAAATTGTTACTACGTTGTTCATATGGTATAGTAGAATCAAGATCTGGTGGCGGTTGACCTTCATTTAGATGTGCGGCGGGTTTTAATCAAGCATACTTTCCAAATACGTAGACACAAATTTCCTGCGCATGGAAGGGCAACCGCCAGGAGATCTTGAATCTTGGTATAATAATCAATATCAAACGATAATATTTCGAGATTATTAACGTTTTATGGCCTTTCTCAACATATCAGAATAATTCAGCAACTTAGATTAGAATTGTTGCAGAATGCTGGTAAGAAAGTAATTATTCTGATACATTGAAAAAGACCATAATTTGGTTGAAAACGTTGGTGGAATGAATACCGAGTTTCATTGAGCAATTGTTGCTAACTCCTTACGAACTATAAGAATCTTACCGAATCAAGGAGATCTCCAAACATAACACTTGAATTCAATCTAGAGAAACTTTGACAAATAGTGTTACATCCAGAAACATAACTTTTGATAGAATGTTGACTCACAGATCGATATTTCTACTAAGTTACTGATAGACTACTGTAAAACATGTAGTCTGACGAATACATCTGTAAAACAAGCATTAAAGGCAGGCGAAAAAGCAAGAAATGAAAGCAAGATGAAGTAAATATCGATCTAATAATAAGTGGGCATTTATTTGTTTGGGTAGCTTATATGTTGTAAGATCGACTTCCAGGGGAGAGGGTAAATAAAAACATCCAAAAACAAAAAACAAGGAACAATAACGACGCTGTCAGAATTATTACTACAAGTGATGACAAAGAAGCCTCCGTCTATGCAATCTCTTTGACGATAGTCCATTGTATAGATGTGTTCATTGTTTGTCAAATGTGAGATATTAGTCGGTGGGCCTGTGACATAATGTGTCGGGAAACTTGTGTGTCAGTTTTTAGATCTTCGGTATAGAATGCTGCCATGAAACGTGCAGATCCGCGATCAAAGATCAAAGTTCACCGTTAGATTTAGGCCCATACAATATTGATTCATTATTTTTTCAAATTGTACGTCAGCTTTTCTGCAAATAGGTTTCTAAGGTATGGTTTAGCTACTAAAGCCAAAAACCTGACGTTTTTATGATATTTTCTAGATTTATTTTCTTTAACTTTTCACCGCTTCAACCAAAACGTCAGTTTTTGAATTCGATAGATATTTCAATCGAGAAAAGCAATTTACAAAAAGCTGACAATACAATAGCCAATGCACATTGCAATAAAAATTGTATGAGCCCGTTTTGTATATGGCTTTGACGTTTAGAAACGTTTGCATCGTAGAAAAAGATGCTTCATGAGGGCCGGTGCTAAAAATAATTGAGTTTCTAGCATTCTAATTTGCTATATTTGACCATTATCTCATTGCATATGGCAGTAGAAATGGTATATTTTAAATAATAAAAAATTGTTTTTTTTAATTGAAAAATAAGTAAATTCAGAGTGAGGATTTCCATTGAAATTGACAGTAAAACTAAGTTTTCAAAATTGATTTGGATTTTTTGAAATCGACCTGAATTTATTTAAGAAATTATTTAAAGTATTCGTAAAGATAAGATTTCATTTAGTTATCAAAAATGTTTGTACGTATAAATTAAGATAAAATTAGAATTAGGTGATTGTTTATAATTTGCATTTTACGTTCGATGAAATAATCTCGGGACCGTACGTGACGATTTTTGCTGAATAGCGTCTATACTAAAAGGCACCGGACCGAATGTAATCAAGCACGTGTGTGATAAAAGTTCTGCGAATAACAATGAAGCGTTTTATTCTGCATTATTTTTGAATAGTGCATATTGTGTGGGGAAACAGTGACAGCTGAAAAACAGATTTTGAAGGACATGATTGACGACTTGCCGAAGTAAAGTGGGGAAAAGTTCCAACAAATGAAATGGAGAGTCCACTTTGAACAACGAAAGAAGACGGTCATGGACAATAACTAATAAAGCATTTAATTACAGTCGGATTTGAAAAACTTAACCGAGACGTTGTGAGTCAGATAATAAATGTAAATAAATGTCGAAAATAAAGTAAAGATGAACAATTGAGTGCACTAGTGCTTGAAACATACATCAAATTTTTTCACCGTCAACAAAGCTCCAACTGTTGATTATATAATGCTCCAACAACGAAATAGAACTAAGGTTAGTTTGTTGCATATAAAATAAGATCGTATCGAAATTATTTTGTTTATATCATATTTGCACCAGCGCATTTTTAGCTTTAGATTTTGATTCTGTATAAAAATAATGTATGTATTAGTAAAGTTTAATGTTTGATCAATTCAATCTTTTAATAAAACGAACCTTTAGCACTGAGATAGTCGAAAACCGAAGTCTCTGACTCCAAATTAGATTTTTTTAAATATTGTAGCTTAAACCACAGCAATATGTTTGGTCTGTAGTTATTAATTAATTTGTAATAAATAACATTCAAAACTATAGTAGGTACTGCATGAGAAACTTTTATTCCAATAACCAATCATTAACCGATCATTTATTCCATTTGTTATACTTACCTGGGATGACATTAAATCACAATATATACAAACATACAAAACAACACTCTTGGAATAATAAGTTAGCCTAATAATGAATACGTTGCATTTAATAGAAAAGAAGGATAGTCATATACAAGTGTGCTTTAATTCATCAAACAAATAGGATAAGTAAAACGAATGGACTATACACAATGTTTCTTCATTTGAATTGTAATTTCAATATACACAACTTTTTGATCGAGTAAGTCACAATTACATGACACTTTTAACAGCGTCTCTAAGAATATTAATTATACATAGAAAAATTAAGTAAGAAAAGTTGGTACACAGTATATATCTTGTTGTAAATTATGTATGCTGTTGGAAATTTTATTGTTTATAAACTTTATTTTTTCTAAAATGCAATTTTCCGTTTCCTTTTTTCAGGCAAAGTTTTAAGTCTGAATTCGTCTTAAAATGTTCAAAAAGAACGAAAGCAGCACATGTTACATGCAAAAGTAGGTTAACGAAAAGTTAGAATAAAAAGCGTAACATGAATAGGGTTTGCACAGTAGCTCAGTGGCAAAAAGGGGTGGTTCTGGTGATTAACTGCTTTCTTAAAATAAAACGGTCGAGTAACGGGATGCAAAACCATCAATAAAATTCGATAAATTTGTAAAAGTCAAGAGGACGCCAAACAGAGATACGACGTAATCTTTTCTTCCAGCCCCTATTCGACGAATGTTTGTCTGGGTGGTTACTTCACAGTCCGCAAATGCTAACACAAACCGCACAAAATCAAGATCAATCATACATTAAGACGGCTCGTTACAATGGAACATTGACGAGGTTAATTGCATTTAAAAAAAAACGAACACTAAAAAAATAAAAATAAATAAACACTACTAATAAAATAATTAATAAGTTAAACGCATGATTAACGACTCTAGAACACGTGATCGATATTTTTCAATGAGAAAGTACTAATTTTAATACATTAAAGGAAAGTTTTAGTATATTCCCACGAAGTAATACAAAAATAATTAAATCGTAGAACTACTTAATATTATGCAACTACTAGTGTTAAGAGTTTAAATGTTTCAACTATAAAAAATTAAAACATAACGGCTTTCTATATTTGGACTCTCGCAAACACTCAGCGGTAGTTATAATAATAAAGATTAATAAATCAACACAAGGAGTTTTATGAAGCCTTTCTTAATTTTGTTAACGTTAAAATGCTTAACAAGATAACGTAATAAATACGTTAACTCGCTTCTGAAGTAACAAAGAGCTGAAGCTTTGAGGAAAGGAAGAAGTAATTGAAAACGTGAAGGTTGTCTGACAATAACTCTTCCGGATGAACTTCCAAAAATGGTATGACGTGATGTAAATTCTTTCGAAGAATTCATACCCTGCATAGGTAATGATGTATGTGATTCGAGAGCTATTTCAAATCGGTATTATACAAAATGTATGTGTGCATTGGGGCTTGTACAACTATTTCACAGCAATTTATCTTTATTTTGGATATTAATAACATTAATTCAAGTACAACGAACAATTAAATTAAAGCTACTGCAGCAACATATCACAAAAATATAGAAAAATTCGATAAACGTCAATTGATTTAGGTCAATAAAATTTTAAATAAATAATCTCGCTTATAAAACTTTAATAATTTATGTCAAAAGAAAACTGAAGAAGGAGATTTTTGAATCTAATTAAAGATAATTGTTAAATAAATACAAATTTGCTATTTATTTCCTGCATTTGTAGTAATTCAGTAATTTATAGATTTCATATGCTTTAATTCACAAAAGTTGATTTGTAATGTGAAATCTAAAAATGACATATTGGCAATGCTATATTTTTACAATATATTTATAATTTTTACAATACAAGGAAAGACCAACTTGCATGACAACTTTGATTTTTACGGAAAAAGCTGCGAATGAATTTTTGATCTGTGGCTGTAATAAATGTCATAACATTTCTCGATATGTTAATAGCTATTCGCAAACAGTCAATCATTTATATTTACTAGTATTTACACATTACAATGTTTACTTACCTGGGTAAGAAAATTTGATTTAAAGACTTGTGGTATTGTTTATCAACAATAGTGGGTAATACCGTTATCCTTTCAAGCAGTGCGTTCATCATGTTTAGTTCGACAAAGCAATTTTGCAATATTTATGTTCACATTTATTGTCAATTGGTTGCCTATCTTACAGGAGTGCCTATAAACTGTCCAATTTTTTTCTACCTTCCCCCCACAATATCGTTTTTCTTTTTTTGTTTCTTCCCTTAGTTCTAATGTTCAATGTTTTTCCATCTTTCCCCATAATCTACACTTTTGTTTTTTGTCCACCTGCCAATATTTACTTTTTATTCTCTATATTTCTTACTCTAAACTTTGTTAACATGTTTTTATATTTTTGCTCCCACCCCTCTTATATATGCACTCATCTCTTTTGTTATTATTTCGTTGTATCTTTTGTTGCACTTTCCTTCTTTAATTTTGGTTCTCCTCTAGTGCTTCTGATTATCTTTATCTTTTCTGTTATCTCTTCTATCATACTCCATCCTTCCCCTCTTTTGCTCTTAATCTCTTATCTCCCCTTTCATAATATAGCCTCTATCTTTCTGTCCTCCATTTATTTTCTCTCATTCACTTGCTTCCATGCTGCTTGTAGTTTCTTACATTCTTCTCTTTTTCACATACTCTCTTCGTACCTCATTACCATTTTCCCTGTTGTTATTCTAATCTTTTCCAATTTCACTTCCTCTTCTACTATGAATGCTAGTGTCTGCTTTTTCATTCACAAAGTCCATTTCCAATATTTTATTTGTATTTTTTCTAATTATTCCCACTCTCTCCATACCCTTATTTCCGCCCATATAACATAACACCTTTTACAAGTTTTTTGATAGCCATTTCCTTCTCACCACATCCTTTCCAAGTATTCTCTTCCCCAAACCCCACCCCCAATCATACTCTATTCTATTACCTTTTTTGCCAAACTTGTATTACCTATGATTACCAAGTCGTCTGCGTATCCCAACACCCACACTTTCTCCTTCCAAGTCACTATTCTTCCACTTTGTTGCCCCTTCAAGTTCTCCTCTAAGTCATTCAGGTAAATTGAAAACAACGTCGCACTTAACGGTCATCATTGTTGCAATCGTTTTTCTCCAAAACGCTTCGCTCAAATTTTCTCCTTTATTTAGTCCACATTGTCTCCTCATATATCTCTTGTATTTTCTCTATCATGTGTTCCCTATCCCTTTTTCTTTAATCTTTTCCACAGCTTTTTTTATTTATGTTATCGAATGCTGCCTTGTTGCCTATGAAAATCGCCCATACTGTTTCGTTCCGAATTATTTATATTATGTTAAATTTAGATCGTAGTAATTATGTTTTGATATGTTATTGTTGCCATAACAAGTTTTGTTGATTTTAATTTGAGAAAAAAATTTGTAATCTTTTAGAAAAGTCAGAACATATTTCTATTTTAAATGTTTTGAAGTTAAAGTTTGTACCAAATAATGTTATTAAATGCATTTGTTATATAATCCAGAAAATACCAGTTTTTTTTCTTTGGTTCAAGTTAAAGCGTTTAACTGAACTAGTTTGGTGCCAGTTGCATTGCTGGTTTTGGATGAAAAATGTGACAACTCAAGAGATTGGTGTCAGGAAGAAAGTTAACTGTTCCTGTCTTCTAAAACAAATTAGAAAAGTGGAAGCGGAATTGTTTATTCCTGTGCTGTGAATTAATTTGAGGACTGCATCAGGAGAGGAGCGTACATTAGTACCATTTAAGAAGCTTATGAAACTAATTCAAGATATTTAACTTTTAATTTTCCTTGATTTTATGGGTTTAATTTGACATCTGTGATTTGTCACCTTTGACTTCTTTTTAAAATTTCATTTTATAATCTTTACATCTACACCAATTATGTGCTTTTTCATTTATATTTGAATGTATGCTTATTTATAAGATTTATCATCCTAAGGAGAAGTGTTATGGTCAAGTTGGAATGGGTGGTGGTTTCATTATGTAATGAGATTCGAGTCAATCCCATTTCTTCTTGAATTGAGCCATAACGATTCTCAGTAAGGTATTTGGTTTTTATCATATTATTTTAACTTAATTTTAAAGAGTTTTTGTATAATTCTGTTGGACCATTCGTCTCAGATTCCAGAATTATTATTTTTTAAATATTTTTTATAAGTTATTCGTCTTCTGGTTACTTAATCGTGGCTGTAACACAGACCTTACCTCCATTTTTCTAACTCTTTTTTATTATTTGTTTCAAAATGTATATATTGTTCTTCTTCTTTTAAATCTTGCCAATCTTTCTCAAAATCTTTTTTTCACCATCTATTTTTCCATTCTTTTAGAATTATCGTCGCATATACTTTATAACCTCTACATCCCACACTTACCTCCTTGAATTTCCCGCCTTTTCCCGGTCTCCTTCTATGTATATTGGACGTATTACTGCCTCTCTCTAGTCACTAGAAATCCTCCCCCTCTCCAAACCTTATTTATTGTTTCGCCCTTTTTTTCCTTGTCTTTTTTCTCCCATATGTAACCATTGTTTCCCCCTGTATTCTATCAATTCCCGTCGCTTTCCCTTTTTTTATTTTATTTATTGCTTCATTTACCTTTTCTATTTATATAACATCTTTTTTTTTTCATTTGTTTTACCTCTACTTTTTTGTTATCTTTATCTCCATTTATAGCATTTGTATATTGTATTTCTTCCACTTGTCCAAATCTATCTTTGTTTCTATTTTTTTTCTCTGTTCTTTTCTCCTTTAGTATCTCCTATATCTCTCCCTCATTTTTGGTTTCTTTTATGCGCTTTCCATTTTCTTCTTATATTTCCTCTTTTTGCCTCACATTTTTTAAATTTATTTTTTTGTATTTCTTAAAATCTAAACACTATTTTTTCTTCCACATTCTCATAGTTCTTTTGCTTCTTTTTCATTTCTCTACATACCACTTCCACCCATTTATTTTTCCTTTCCACCATCTCTTTTTACATGATATTACTTCTTTACTACTTTATCTTCCATTTTGCCTCTCATTTCTTTTGCCTCTTCTTCTACTATTTTTCTATCCATTTGGTTCCTTCCATTTCCTCGCATTTTTTTACTTTCTGCTGTTCATATTTTTTCTTCTTCCATACTTTCTCTTCCACTGTCATTTCTTTTTTCTCTCCTTTTAACTTTAACTCCAGCGGCTGATGCTCAGATTTTATCTCCTCTCCTATCTTAAAATTGTTTATTTCTTTTGTCATTTGACCGTACACTCATACGTAATATATTACTGTTCCATTTGTAAAAGTGTATTCCCCTTTACCCCTTCTTCAATATTTTGTTTAATATTGTCCAACCTTTTCTCGCACACTATGAGTTTTAACTTCTTTTCATTCCGTCTACCATCATTTTCCTTTCCTCCCTATTAAAGCGTTAAACTTACCTCCTATTATTATCTTCTCTTTGTCTGTCTCTCTTATTATTTTCTCAATGTTTTTTGTTTTACTCATATTTTCCCGTGTTCTAACACTACTATGTACCTTTCTCCTTTCTCTGTCATTATGTCCGTTTTACAATTTCTCCGTTTTTCTCTATATTTCTTTTTATATCCCCTCCTCCCTCTTTTCTTACCCTGTCAAAATATCTCCTTTTACCCGTCTTTTTTCCTCTGTTCTTTCTGCAAATTGTATGTTTATTGAATTGAAATAGGTTAAATAATATGCACAATGTTGCAATATTGTAGAGCTCATATGAGAGAATTCTAATTCCGTATTTAGAACGGAAATGAACCAAGATATATATGTAACGTCGTAGAGAAGAATTTATCAGTTATTATAGTTACGGTCCTTTATTTAAAGAGGGTGTGAAACAAAAAATCAACTTTTTAAAAACAATTAAAAACTAAGAACAATGGTGAAAACCGCATGTTACTAGTCCCAATATTTTCATCAAACATGATTTTCAATTTCGACTGAAGCAGCGCATGACGTCATACTGACACCAGACTGGGAATGTTGCAGGCAATTGCATAAGCGGGAAAGGTATCAAGTCGTGATAATTGTGCAATAATAATGCCGAATTGTTGTGTTAAAAAATACATTATAAAAAATTTATCTGTGAAGTTCAAGATGAGGTAGAGGGAGAAGAAAATAATAAGACTTTAGATAGTAGTGAAATGGAAGTAGATCTAGCAACAAAGAACGAAAATTTGATGACATATGTAGGCGTTCAATATGAACTCGGATCTAAAATGTTTTACAAATATTCTTATCCGTTTGAAAGTAAGGTTCCGACGAATCTGTACATTTCAGTGACTTATTAACTGATAATGACAGTAGTAACAGTGAATATGACAAACCAAGACATTAGCTGGAAAGTGAAGCACAAAAAAGTAGCGATGGTGAAGATCATGCTACGAAGGAGGACAAAGTAAACTTTGAGTACTGTTATTGATGCTGATAGATTTCTAGATTGATCTTTTCTAGATTTATTACAGTCGCTGATTCTTTGGATCGACTTTCATATATTATAAAACTATAAAACCCAATATTGCACCAGTTATCAAGAACTTTTAGTTGACATATAGCAGTGATATGTATGATGAAGTCAAAGAAAATAAAGAACTATGGATTGCAGGTAACGGACAATACGACTCTCCTGGTTTTAGTGAGAAATACATTACGTAGTCCATCATGGATATTAAGACAAACAAAGTTCTCGATTTTGTACTGTTGCAAAGAGGATTAGTAGCCGGTGATTTAGAGAAAGCTGCATAGAGAAAAGTTTGCATAAAACTAAAAAAAAAATTTATAACACCAATTTATTTCAAAATTTGTTAAATCTGCAGCACATTGAAAATAGGTTAAATTTTATGAAATTACCCGAAAACTAGTTACAATCTTCTTCTGACGATTTAAACTTTTGTATATATTTTTTGAAAATAGAAATTTTAACAAGTAAAACGCGACCAAGTTGAGGTCAATCGATTCAATACACTCAGAAAATTAATTTAATTAAATACAGCTTATGATAAAACCATAATTTTATGTATTTCCATGTAATCGTGGTTATTATTTACATAAACAATTTATTTGCTTCGGATGCAGTTGGAAAAGATGAATCTGCTGAGTTTTTTTTAATCGAGAAGGACGTCCTCGGTTGTAATTTGCTTAGATGCGAAAGTTGATTCTAAGAAGAAAAATAACAAAATATTCACTGTAAAAATATTTGCTGAGTCAATTGTATTTAATTCTGAATATTTTTTAAAAATTAATTACACACAAAACTTAGTACCTTCTAATGACAACTTTAATGTTCAATAACAAATAACAAAAAGTTGTTAAAGGATTTTTTAATTTTCTTAGAAACCCTTTTGATCGCTATACAGGGTGTCCCTAAAATATGTAGACATCACTTAACCACAGATTCCTGGGCTTAAAATAAGATAATTTAACCCAACTTACTTATATCCAAAAGTGCTTCGTTTAGCCAGTATTCTGATTCAAAGTTCAAAAGAATTTTTTTTATTTTGCTTTTGTAATTTTGATGATATTTGGTATCCTTACAGATGTAGGTCATCTTTTAAGGTGATGGTAGTTATTATCAGTGGACCATTAGTGTACGAAACACGGGTAACCCGACAAAAACCACTCAAAACTTTTAATGTTAAGACCAATAACTTTTCAAAAAATAGTTTCAGAAAGAGACATTCAATAGTAAATTTTTTGTTACTTGTTAATTGATGAGATCTTTTAAGGTTTAGGCACAAAAAAATAAAATCTCAGGGACCGCGCACTGCATTTCTTAAAACAGATATTATCTAGCAGTCTGGTATTCTAAAAAATAAATCGACGATAAGGCATTTTGTTATGATATTTATTAGTGACAAGTAGGTATGTACTTTACTAGATCTACAGTAAATGTTCAATGTGACCACCACCTTCCTGGATGCAATGGTTGATTCGACGCAAAAAATTGAACTGTACTCGTTGTAACATTTCTGCATCATTCTTAATGGACTGTGAAGTGTTCTGTACTCTGGCCCAAAGTTCGTCCTGTGATTTTATAGGACGAGAATACACTTTACTCTTTTGAGCTCCCCACACAAAAGAATCGCAAATATTTAAATCTGGTGAACGAGGAGCCCATTTTGCAGGAGCATCAGCTCCTCTGCCTATTCATTTGTTAGGAAACTGTACATGAAGATGATTCCGAACGTTCAATGTAAAATGTGGTGGTGCTCTATCATGTAGAAACCACATGTCACGTCTAACATTTAACGGCAAGTGTTCTAATAAATCGGGTAAGGTATTTACAAGGAAGTGTAAATAATTCTCTCCATTTAAACGATTTGGTAAAATGACAGGGCCTATGATGAAACTGCCGATTATCCCTACCCATACATTAATTCGAAACTCATGTTGAAAGTGGCGTTGCTTGATGACATGTGGATTTTCATCTGCATACACATGTTCGTTGTGCAAATTTGTCATACCCCTCCTCGTGAAACATGCCTCATCAGTAAAGAAAATTTTGCTATTAAAATTGACATCTTCAGCTCTTTTTCTTGAATGAACCTACAAAACTCAAGACGCGCCATGGTATCAGCTGGCAAAAGCTCCTGGACGTTTTGTACATGATAAGGATATAGCAATTGTTCTTTAAGAACTCTATGAGCAACATTCTTTGAAACGCCTGCTTGCAATGCTAAGCATCGAGCACTCACTTCTGGATTTTCTTCTACCATTTCCAGAATTTGTTCTTCTAACCTGGGTGTGCGAATTGTACGAGCACATCCTCGATCAGCTGTGATCGATGCAAGGTTTCCTGTTTCGCGAAGGCGTCTGTCGATGTTTGCAAAAGTTTGACGATTGGGCACGCGACGATTTGGAAATTTTTCGTTGTACACTCTAACACTTCTCCGACAATTTCCTTCGCAATATCCTAAAACCATCAACATATCCGTTTGCTCAGCATAAGTGTAGCTTACAGCCATCACTACGTAAATAACGAAGAATATTTACTGCTAAAGATCACTAGCTAACACCAACAGCAATTTGAGTCGCTTCACAATTGATAACCAATAGTTATTATCATTTATTTTTTAGAATACCAGACTGCTAGATAATATCTATTTTAAGAAATGCAGTGCGCGGTCCTTCAGATTTTATTTTTTTGTGTCTAAACCTTAAAAAATCTCATCAATTAACAAATAACAAAAAAGATTACTATTGAATGTCTCTTTCTGAAACTATTTTTTAAAAAGTTATTGGCCTTAACATTAAAAAGTTTTTGAGTGGTTTTTGCCGGGTTACCCGTGTTTTGTACGCTAATGGTCCACTGATAATAACTAATATCACCTTAAAAGATGAACTTTGAACTTTGAATCAGAATACTGGCTAAACGAAGCACTTTGAATATAGGTAAGTTGGGTTAAATCATCTTATTTTGAGCTCAGGAATCTGTGGTGAAGTGATGTCCACACATTTTAGGGACGCCCTGTATACGTACGCTACATGAATGCATAAGAATTGTCTATCTGATCAATTTGGAATACAAAGAAAATCCTAACAGGTAAATAAAAATAATAGTAATTTTTCTACCTTTTTCTCGAATTTTACAGGCACTGATTTTACACTTAATAATTTACGTCTATTGTTTATAATAATTTCGAAGGGTAAAAAAAGTTTTTCACATATTAACAATAACAATTTTCCACAATTTTTTGTCATTCCCTTGTACGTTTTACATTTTTTTAGGAAAATAAGTATGTCTACGCGGTTCTTTTGTGTAACTGCCGTATCATATTTACTAATTGTCACAAAAATTACGGTAACTAATTTATAATCAACGCAGTAATTTTGAACCTTAAATCACTTTCATATTCGTATTCAAGAAACCCTCATCGAGACAGGTACGGTGGAACTGACATAAAAATAAAGGAGGGGAAAACTGACAAATCTCGTCGCAATTGGACGGTAGAGCCATCTATGTTTCGTCGTACTTTTTGTGTCGTATTTCGTCCATATAGGATGCGCATCTTTCTTTATAATCAATGCTACAACTTTGATTTTACTTCACACCCCTTTTAATTAAGAATCTTATTTACTGTATTGATTGGCATGTTTCCGTTAGATGTAACAAGTAATAATAACGTAATACTCACAAATTCAGAGACACTGTGTTTACTACCCCTTATACGTTATACTTATTCAGTTTTATATTTCAGTCTTTTAACGACAATAATTACAAAAGTTTGTCAATATTTAAATATATTTACTAAATTCTAGGGTATTAATGGTATGTGTTTGCTATTTTTGTAAAACAAAATTATTATTTTTATCAAATTATGTTATATGCAAATATAAATAAACGGCAGGAGCAATATTCAGCCGAATAATATCGTAAAAATTTTAGACTTGCGTGAGATGTTTTACCATTTTTTTACTAACGCACTTTTGTTAATTGAAAATGCCAAAAAAAGTTAATTAAAACCGCTTAGTCAGATATAATTCAGACAAATGTGCTAATAAAAGTACTAGTTGTTTCTTACCGAAAAAATTGTAAACTGTTTTTGTCGCATAATAATTTTTTTTGTTATTGTTATTAATAGTAAAATTTCTTGCCTATACATTTTCGTGTCTTCAATTACGCCAACAAAATTAATTACGCAAGTTGGTAGAGCATTTAAATTCGTTAATAGAGAAGTTACAAGTAAATTTCCACACAAGTTTCAGAGGGGTACATGATTCCGATGCTTGTTCTTTTAGTTAAAGTTAGTCCCTGCACCAATTTAAGGCAAGTCTTTTTTAATTCATGATTTTAACGTGCTAATTAAAATAAAGTCCTCTGTTGAAATATTTATAATTAAACAGCAACAGTTAAAGTTAAATATTGGATGATAAAATATTTGATTAAGAAATTTTTCGTGATAATGATCGTTCTGTGTTAATTACGAGGGCGAACTTTTTCAGACACAAATTGAAATCGATTCAGCATTTTCATAGTGAAGATATTCATAATTTATAATTTCGACACGGAAAGTTGTTAAGATACTAATAACAAATTAATTGAGACACAAATGTGTTCATTAAATTTATGTTTGGAAACTTTGATATATTTCTTATTCAGTAATTTACTCAGAAGATGTCATAAAAACATGAATAATGGGCATTAATTAATTATTTAGAAATGGTTTATTTAATTAATTTTGTTTTCATCGACGACGTATTAATTCTAAGTGTTGACGTACAATTAGATCAATGTGAATTTGTACATTTTGTTAACTACCTACAAATAAGATGTTTTCGAGACACATGTTATCTATAACCAAATTTCTTTTTTTTCAATATGGATTGTATACCTACCGAGAGATCAAAATCGAACATTGTGTTTTTACAATACTTCATAATTATATTTAATGTTAATATAGAAATTTCGACGTAAATATGCTAAGCTTATTTTTATCGAAAATAAATATTTTAGATATTTAGGATATTTTTCAGTTTACCATAAATTAGTATTTGTACCATAAATTTGTACGGCGCGTCAACCGTAAACAACGGCCCGTCTACAGTAATTAAATTAGGTGGTAAACAACAAAGTGATTAAGTGATAAATATATAAAAAGTTGCATAAAGACACTAAAGCTATTAGTGAAGTTATTAGAAAAGTGTGGATAATTCGGTAGAGACAAATATACATTAGAAAACAAGGTAAAATTACCAAACAGATAAGAATTGATAAATAAAATTCCAACACACATTTAACATCACAACAAATAGTAACGTACACGTGCTACGCTGTTCCGTAAGTCCGGGATTGACCCATTTAAATTGAATTAATTAAAGTACCATCCGTGGCGTAACATAACGACGATCGGTGAAAAATAAATACGACAGATACACACACGTTATATCTGAAATAAAATAAAAGATTAAAAAAATTAAAGAGAACGTTAGAATTAAAATTAAATGAACAAATTGGAAGACAGGAAATTCAGAACAAGACCTAACAGTTTACAGGTGACTCCAGAGAAAATAAAAGGAAAATATCAGAAGAAACATTAGAAGAACCTGAAAACCTAGAAGCAGAAAAAGCGGCGTTTCAAAAATAAGAAAACAAGAAGATCTCCACAAGAACAAGTAAGAGAAAAAATTAATAGAACAAAAAAATCTTGAAATGGAAGAAATATTTAAAAAACTAGAAGAATGGAAACAGGAAATTAAAGAGGAGCCAAAGTAAATATGGAATATTTAAAAGAATAAATTCAAAAGAATCAAGACGAAATTAAAGAATTAAAAGGAAAACTAGAAAAGAGGGATAAAGAATGGAAAATAATAAAATCCGAAAATCAAGAGTTTTAAACAAGATTAGAAAAGATAGAAGAAAAACTTGAAGATCAAGACAAAGAAAAAAGAGAATTAAATATAGTAGTGAAAGGAATACAAATACCAACAACAGAATATAAAGAAAAGATTGAAGAAATCATAGAAGAAAAATTAGGTGTGAAACCTGAAATTGAAGATGCGTTCAAAATAGGGAAAGCGGAAAGGTATACTAGTAAAAATTAAATCATGAGGAAATAAAATGCAAATAATGAAAAAAAATGAATGTATTAAAAGGAACCATAATAGAAAATGACCTTACATTGTAAGAATTGTAAAAAACAGAGATACAATGAAAAATTAAAGAATTTGGCGAAGAGGAGAAACGAAAAGGAAATAAAGTTAGAATTGGATATCAAAAAATGTGGAGTAACAACACAATGTATATTTGGAAAAAATGCGAAAAGACATTACAAATTCAATTACAAAAAAGAAACAAAAATAAGAAACGGACTTACGGATACAATAGTTATTTATGTACTAAGGGCGTAAAAAGCTTTTAGGAAAAGCTGTAGGGCCATAAAAGTAAGTTACGCCCGCGATACATACACTATTTTATGCACAGATCCAGTTTTCATTTCAAAAATATGGTTGTGTAGAAAATGATGTTAAGTTTGTTTATCAATAATGAAAAAAGCGAAACCTAAATTTAGTATTTCGGTATATTTATATTAGTAACACAATTAGAACAATTGGTCATATTTACATTTGGAACAGATAGTATATTGCTCGTAGTGGCAGCGGCGAAATTAATGTCCTGGTTACAATTCAGGGTTGGGAAGTTTTAGAAAAATGGCAATTTTTTTGGGTATTTCGCCCTAAAGTATTTTTGCCCATCACTTGCTTGGTGCACTTTCCGTTTCTGTAAGATAGAAAAATTGGTGAGATTCTGTATCCGCTGGGCGAAGATTAGCATATTTTTTGTATATTTCTAAAAGGATTGGTGTTTTGCCGTTATTGATAACACTGAACATTCTATTTGATTTTGTTTTGTCTCTTAATGTAATTAGCAACGACGATTGTAACTCCTGTATATCGTCTCTTTTGAGATTTGCAAACAAGTGTAGCGTTTACCTTATTTATCAAATGAATATCATCTGATGCATTATACAAAAAGTTTTTTCATTCTCTTGAGTGAAAACTTTGGCTTTTTTTGGTTTGAATCTCATCAGATGCCTTTTAAAAAAGCCAAACAACGCAGAATACCTGGATATGTCGACGTTATGATTTATTTTCAGTGTAGCTTTTAACATTGAATGATAACTCCAGAGCGAACTTGGTTTCGTATTTTAGAAAGATGATAAAAGTACGCCAGAAGACTTTTTTCGAGGTAGCATTTTTGCACTTTCATTTTACCACACCACTTGGTGTATTCAGAGTAAGTTTTTTGTAAATATCTTTCGATTTCTCGGGCATCAAGCCGCAGTTTCTTGCCGTCTCAGCCATACCGCTAATTTCAGCTTCGCAGTTTTCTTCATCCGAAGAAAAATCGTTCAAACTCATTTTGAAAATTCTGGCACAAACTGAACCAAAAACAAAATGGATACCCTTATTTACTTCTTTCACTATAGTAACGTCACCTGTCAACAAAAAGTCAACGCGTAGAGCAGAGATACCAACTTCCACAAGTCACGAATTTTGACTTTCGACTCGATTCCATCACATAAACATGACTTTCATTCGGAGTTTCATAAAAATTAGTACCACGATAGTAATGTAAATGTACCTCCTCAAATACAAATGCAACGACTTGAAGTAAATGTCCCTTTAAATAAATTAACAACAACTTTGGCTGGCCATAAAGACGGCTGCGGGCCATAAAGAGGCGGTTATGTTCAGGTGAATTTGACATAATAGACTGATTATAATGGATCTGTGCATAAACAAAGTAAAGAATAAGGTAAAAAGATATGGTAAACACACGACTTGGACATAAAGAATAATAGAGACACATGGGAAAGAATAGGAACGTGGAACATTAGAAGTATAAATGGGAAAGAGAAAGAACTAATAGAAGAAGCTAAAAAGTATAAAATAGAAATTATGGCAATTACAGAGACTAAAAAGAAAGGAGTAGGAGAAACAACAATGGAATATTATATAGTGGAGTTGAGATGAGTGAACGAGCCGAAGCAGGAGTTGGATGCGTGATAAGTCCGAAATACATAAAGAAGTTAGTGGAATGGAAGGCGGTAGAATAATGAAAGTGAAATTTTCACATAGCAATAAGGAAAAAACGACTAATAGATTTTTGTATACAGAATGAACTAGTGATACAAAATTCATTTTATTAACACAAAGATAAACATAAATACACTAGAGAAGAACCAGGCAGAAATGAAAGGTCTATAATAAACTATGTAATAACAGAAAGAACAAACAGAAACATTATACAAGATGTTAAAGTGCATAGAGGAGCAGAAATATCAACAGACCATTACCTACTAATCACAAAAATTAAAAAATCGAGAGAAAGGAAAAAACAAAAAAATAACGAAAGGAAATTTAAACAAACCCAAAGTTAAAACCATTAAGATACATAAACTGCAAGACAAACAAACAAGAAACGAGTATAAAGGATACATCGTGAAAGAAATACAGGAAGTGAAGGAAAAAATAGCTATAATGAATAATATTGACGAGAAGTGGAAAACATTAAAAGAAGTTATTTACAAAGCTGGTGCAAAAACATGCGGGATAACCACAAAGGTTGAACAAAGAAAAGAACGCGCTGGTGTAATGAAGAAATCAAAAGTACGATCAAGGTAAAAAAAACAAGTTGGGAACAGTACTTACAGCAGAGAAGTAAGGAAACCTACAACAATTACAAAGAAGCGAGAAAATTAGTAAAGGCGAAAATTAAAACAGCTAAAGCTAAGAACTGGGAAGAATTTGGCGGTAAAATGGAGAATGACAGCCAAACAAATCAAAAACTATTTTATAGTGTCTTGAAGAATATGAGAAATAAAGAAATGAAGTCCAGGATACGCTTGAGGGAACTGAAATGACGGAAGAAAAATGGAAGAAGAAAGAGGAACACAAAAAAGAAGAAACTAGAAGGGAAAAAGACAATGAACAAGAAGAAGACATAACTAGCAACATACAATATGTGCAACGGTATCTGGTTCGTTTCCACAGTCTCATTTAGGAATAGAAATCGCACCCCATTTAAGTAACCTAAAGTTGCATTTAGTATTTATGTTATAGTCAAAGACCCTCTTCTTAAAATAATTGGTTTATTGTAGGTTTGACAAACTGTCATAAAAAAAAGTATAAGGTAAACATCTACGGAGACAGTAATTTATTATAACACAGCTGACAAGGTGAGATGTTTCATGCCTCCGCTAGCTTTTCCAGTGGAGACAGGTCCTAGGTCTAACTGAAAGATGTATTTTGGGCGACAAGTAAATTTTATTGAATAACTAAAGGTAACACTCTCGCAATTTTTGTGCAACTTAAAAAATACTAAACATAGTTTCAATCTTAATGTGTATATACAGGGTAAATCATCACCAACGGGACCAAGATTTATAGCGAAACAGTAAAAGTTTTACAAGTTTTGTCATTTTAGTAGCTTGCAGGTTGATAAATTTTACATTTTAAAATTATTTTGAAATGTACAGTATATGTCCCAAAAAATTTAGCGCATCAAAGTTATATTTTTCTTATGGAACATCGTGTATGTTATTACGTTTTTGATTGTTTGTAAAAAATAAGATATACTTTTGTAAAGGTTCTCTATACTGAAATACAGAGTGTTCTGAGTTATGTCGACTTTTTTAAAATATGGAGTTTTAAAAAAATTCAATATCTTCTAATCTAACAAATCATAACAATCGGTGGATGAAATGATGATTCCCTATAAAGGAACGCGTGCAGGATCAAGAAGGCAGTATGTAAAAAACAAGCCAAAAAAGTGGGGCTACAAGATGTTTGTCCGTGCTGGTGTATCTGGAATTGTGTATGACTTTATACTTTATGGTGGTGCACTTTTAGTGATATCAACGTGCAATTTTCCGACGAAGAGAATTCTACTGGCTTCGGGAGTAAAGTAGTTATTGGTCTTTGTAAAACAATTCCCAATAAGCCATTATCGGCGATCTATTTTGATAATTACTTCACTTCACTTGAACTACTGCTTCCTTTGAGGAGTGAATATGGTATTTTAAGTTTGATAACTGTCAGGAGCAATAGATTACGTGGGTGCAAACTAGCTTTGGATAAAGCACTGAAAAATGTGGTCGCGGTACATATGAGCAACAAAAAATTCCAGCAATAAAATGGATAGATAACAAAGCTAATTGACCAGCACCTTTGTAGATTCGGAGCCTGTTGATAAAATAAAAAGATTCGGTAAAGAAGTCAAAACTAAGGTAGACATTGGTGTCCTCAAATTGTCAGTCATATGGGAGGGGTTGATTTAGCCCATATGTTGGTAGCCTTATACCGTACGGCTTTCAAAACACATTATTATTGAGATATACAAGCAACCAGTTGATGCTGAAGGAGTTCCGTCTTCAAATCTTCAATAGCTTACTTTTGCGCTATAGATCCAAACGTGGGAGACCAAGTAATGGAAACATATCGACTCCACCAAGAAAAATTCTAGCACCAAAACAGAAGGTTCCACAAGAAGATATTTGATTCGACAGTGTGGGACACTTCCCGATATATGGGAAAAAGAGAAGATGCCGGGCATGTGAAAATGCTCAAACAGCAATTTTCTGTCAAAAACAAAATATAAGACTTTGCTTAGTAGATTCTAGGAATTGCTTCCAAACGTTTCATGTAGGAAAATGAATATTTTATGTGAAATGTAATATTTAGGGATGCTTGGCAATGCATCCTATAGGATACAACGTAGATTTTATTTTCATTATGTGAAATTTGCTTTTTCATGAGAAGTTTCTGTTTTTAGTAGTTGTATTTTGATGTTTTTTAATAAAACATAATTTTTAAACCGTTTACATTAAGGTTAAACTATATAGAAGACCGATTTTGCCCAACGTATGAGGGTTTTCGAGGCTAATACGTAATTAAAAAAACTGTGTTGGTCATAATTAATTACGTATTAGCCTCAAGAAATCCTCGTACGTTTGGACAAAACGTTGGCATTTTATGTAGTTTAAGACTGTTATTTTCAACCCCACCTCGACCTAGAAGGTTAACTTACGTCTAAATAGATGTTGGATATTAGAAATGTATTGCATGATTAAATATTAAACATATCTTGACAGGGTGTTCAGAATTTACTGATTAATTATTAGATCATTCAATATGGAATATGAGCCTTATTTTAAATGAAAAATTTGCGAAATTCACAGTTTTCTTTAAATTAATGGTAGCAATAGATTTTAAAACAAAGAATGCATACGTAAACCAATCAGTTAATGTCATTTAATAACATTACAGTCTGCTACTAATTGTCTAAAGTCCATGAACAAAAATTTCAACGGTTATCATAATCGTTTTCTGTCAAATGCTGATGTAAGAATGTGATACAGATGATAGTGGTTTTCTTAAGCATTCTTCTCACCCTCGTTTGACTGATCCCTAAATTATCCAAAAAACATTTTGTACTTGTATTAGGGTTTTACGTGACAGATATGTTGATTTTATAATCAAATTAAGTGTCAAAATGGTCCACTTTTTTTAATAATAATAATAATAAAGGTCCTTATTGCAAAAATTAAATAGGTATGCAAAAAAAATATACAAATAAATTGCAAAAGGCGGAGTTCAATGGCAGATTATAAATCTGCTTATTGTTCTTCCACTCAACCTAACTAGTTACAAACCATTAAATTTTTCGTCACTTGTGGGTTAGTTTTGACATTTGTTTTAAAAATCAGAACCATGGTAACATCGGCACACCTGATTAGAATTTGAATTCGAAATAGGTTTAATACCTTTTTTAAACTTATTTATAATTTAAATATTGTATGTAACATAACCAACATGCAAAAAATCTGGGGTGGTACAGTTCCATAATTGTGAATCTTTAATGTTTTGGTGAATTTTTACACTTAGAATAGAAATTGCCACACCCTGACGGCACTTTAGGGTAATATGTTGCTAGGGTTATAAAAACTGGCTTACAATGACTAACATAAAAAATCTGCGTGGGTACAATCCCATAATTGCGAATGTTTAAAGGTTTTGTTCAATTTACACTTAGAATAAAATTGCCCCTCCTGACGGCACTTTGGAGTAATTATTTCCAGGGTTATAAAAATGCTTACAATGACTAACATATAAAAAATCTGCGGTGGAACAATTCCATAATTGTGAATGTTTAATGTTTTGCTGAAACTTTTTACTTAGAATAAAATTTCCACCCCTGACATCACTTTAGGGGTAATTTTTGTCAAGGTTATGAGAATTGACTTAAAATGACCAACGTATAAAAATATGCAGGGGTACAATCCCATAATTGCAAATGTTTAATTTTTTTACTGAATTATTACACTTAGAATAAAAATTGCCACCCGGACAGCACTTTGGGGTAACTTGTTGGCAGAGTTGACTTAGAATGACTAACATATAAAAAATGGTGCGTATAATTGAATTTTTAAATTAAATGCATTTGATTAAATCCAAATGTAATTCACCTGGTTCCAAGCGTCACAAAAGTATGATAATTTTGAACTATCAGGAGTATCAAACAAAAAATGATACAATAGGAAGAAAGGTATTAACTTTCAATTTTGAGCTAAACTTGTCACTTAACTTTAGGAGCTAAATTTTAAGTTAAATGAGTAATTTCTTGTCTGAAGTAGGGTAGAGTTGTTTTATTAGGATTAAGAGTGCCTTTTGTTTAGCATTTTTTTCATCACAAAAGTGTCACTTTTAATAAGACTTAATAAAACAATCTACATTATAGCTCTCTATACTAGGGTCTACCACGGAACCGGTTCATTAGAAGTTTACAGGGTTTCTACTATTGATGAATTAAAAACTTTTAGGTTAAGAATAATCATAGCCCTTTGTTCTAAAATATTTACGATGATTTACAACTTCCGGAATAACCGGAAATTGCCACAACTTGCTTAAGTTAAATAAAACACCCTGTATATTATTGCATTTTTGGATTCTACAATCGATTCTACGATACACTTAGGTTATCCTATACCTACAACTGTTTTCGAGTTATTGTGATTTTTAACAAATTTTTGTGTTTTGGGAGGGGTGTTAATAGCTTATCTTTTGCTATTCTTCAAACACAAAAACCTCCATATTTTAAAAAAATCAAGTAAAACCCATGGTTTACTAAATACATTGCTTGCAAAAAACTTAGTGTCAAAACCGAAAAACTTCAAACACAAGAAAATCATTTTTTCCCAATCGAATACCCAGTATATTTTACATATTCACATGACTATTTAAATTACGTATTGATATGCTATAGGTATCACTATACCTATCTTTAGCGGTTTTGTCATTATTAACGCTTTTTATCAAATATTAATTAAAACTGCACTTAAAAACTAAGCTCATTTGCAAGTAGGCTGTGAGTATAATTAAATAAACGGATGTTTCTCTGGTTGTCATTCTCATTGAAAAAAAAAACTCTATTCTATAAAATGAAAGCAGAAAAATATTCTTATACCGATATTTTAAATTTATTCTATATCCATGGCTAATGTGGAAAAATACTTAACAGAACTTGTAAAACATTTAATGAACGATATCGAAAACTATCGTTAATTAACAAAGGTAAATTTAGAAGAATGGAGTCATGTTTTTAAATACAAGAAGTTTTACTGTAAAAAACTACACAAAACCTATCGTTGAAGCAGAAGACAATGAAGTAAATGTGCTGGCTTATTTTCATGATCATCCCGGAGTTTGATAGTTGCAGCTTCTGGTAAATTGGGTATCTTTCCTATGTCGATCCATCGCATTCTAAAACATCAGATGGATGGTGCCCCTGCCTAAAATACCAGAGAGGTTTATAGGAATTGACAAAAATGTTCGAAGACCGATGGTTTGGTCTCAATGGCCCTTGGAGTTGTCCTCCCCGGATCCCCAGAATTGACGCCACTAGATTTTTATCTTTGGGGGCGCATATAATGTGAAGTTTATAGTACACCTAGTGATAACAGGCAAGGCCTACTAAATTGTGTGAGAATAGCCTTTCAGCGATTAGATCGAGACGAAATAGGCAGAGCAACTATAAGGGAAACTGAACTAATGATTATAAAGTGCCTTGATTAGAATGGGCGTCATATTGAACATTTATAGTATTCTTCAGTTAGGTTATCTATTAATTGTGGTTTTTTTCTCTTTACTAAAATCATTTTTATTTGTTTATTGTGTTAATATCATTAAATTCGTTTTGTAATAAAAGTAACTGTTTTCTCCGTTGTCATACTTTCAAAACTATGCTTACTTTTTAATTGCAGTTTTAAACAATATTTGACAATAAGCGTTAATAACGACAAAACCGCTAAAGATAAGTATACGACACCTATAGTATATTGATGCGTAAATTAGATCGTTATCCAAATATATAAAATATAGAGTGCTCGATTTGAAAAAATGACTTTCTTGATTTTGAGTTTTCGGCTTTGCCACTAAATTTTGAACGTCCTGTATAACCTGTACCCTGTAATAGGCTGCAAATGTATTTAATAGAACTCTTATCGTTTTACTTGCTATTTTTAAAATATGGAGGGTTTTGTGTTTGAAGAAGAGCAAAATAGGCTATTAAACAACCCTCTCCAAAACACAAAATTTGTTAAAAAATCACAATAACTCGAAAACAGTTGACGATAGGTATAGAATAACCTAATACAATGTATCGTACAATCGATTGTGGAATCCAAAAATACAATAACATACAGGGTGTTTTATGGAACTTAAGAAAGTTGATGGCATTTCCGGTTATTTCGAAGTTGTACAACATCGAAAATATTTTAGAACAAAAGAAGGCTATGAGTTATTCTTAACCTGAAAGTTTTAAATTCATAAATAGTAAGGAACCCTGTAAACTTCTAATAATAGGGATAAATTCCGTCTTTAACGGAAATAATGTTCCGTTATAATAAAAATCAAGTAAAATAAAACTAAAATCACTTAAATAAAATACCTCAAAATTGCAATTTCAATAATTGTTTGAATTACGTTGTTGAGCCAAAGTTTTAGGTAATCTAAACATAGCTGAATTATTCAGAGATTCAGTTAAACCGAGCAACTGAACGAATACGAAAAAACACGTAGGTACTTAATTGAAAATACGTACAATTGAATTCTCTTTACAGAGTTTCGAGTATTCACGTTTGTTTAAATTCAGTTACACAGCGAAGTTTTGCACATTAAGGTTTCTTTTAGTTCAGTTACAATAGGATAAAGCAATAACTTGAGGCTTTTTATATTTCTCAATTATTGGCTCGCACTCGGCTCGTACACTTTATTATAAATTCTTCAGTTTAATCAAATTTTACTTACCTTTGGATCGGAATCCGGTTGAGAAATTCGCACATCTAAAGTTCCTGCCATTACCGCGTACCAACATTTTCCGGTGTCGCCTTGACGAAACACTGAAATGAAATAAATTGTTAATTTATTTATTGTGTGTATGGCTAAAGATAGATTTTAAAAATGCATCTAATTTTTAAAAGAGAAAAGTTGTAGTTATATTGTGTCTATTTTTATAGATGTTACTTCTCAAACAAAGATAACTATTTTTTAAAAACGCTTCCGTTTTAATCAAAAGTTTATTTTAACTCTCAGATATCAAGAAAACCGTTGGTCCGATTTTAATGAAACTTTTGGTATATAGATATTCTTATTATATCCGCAAGTTTGATTAACACTTTATTTTATTTTCAAAAATTTTACTTTAGTTACTTGTTTAGTTTTTGATCGGATGCTTAATTTCATCGTAATATATCAACAAAATTGCTCTGATCTCACGCGGCATATTTATTTAACCGTATCTTAAGAATAATAAACAAAAAGTTATCGAAAAAGGTGTTCTCTCTTTCAAGCACAATTTTCGAAGTGAATTCCAGTCTTAAAACGTTTTTATGAAGCGAGTGCAGCAAACACCGAATATAATAAGACTGTAGGTATATTTCTTGTATCGGTTTTGCAACGCAATATCTTTAGATATTTATTTTATTTTCCAAGTAAAATGTTTTATATTTTCTATACGCGTTCATAAGTATTGAATTATGATGACTCACGAGATGTAGATGTTATGTTACTACTTATGCCCTATGCGTTTTTACTTTTGAAAATCATGGAATGTATACGTTCTACTATTGAGGGTGTCCCACCGGGAACGTCATCGATAGATTATAGAAAAACTGTACATAAGAAAAATTTGAAAATTTGGTAGTGTACTAACATCGACGGGGCCAGTTCCGTTAAAATATTTTCAAGATGGTAACACTTTCGGTTATACCGGAAGTAGGTGTCAAGTTGCTTATTTTAAATGGAACACCCTATATATTATATCATTTTTTAGATTTTGCATAAAATTGTAGACACATTTTTGTGGGTAATGTCCTATACCTAAGTCTAATTGTTTTGAACTTATTTTAAATTGTATGTCAAAATGACGTTTTAGGCCTAAACAAAATTATAAAATTTTCCTATACTAATGCTTTTATTATTTAATTGGAATAGGTTTTCTTGTAGCGGGGACCTATTTTAATGGACTATGTCGCTATTTTGATAATAATTTAATACAGGGCGATAAAAAAAAGGATTAAAATTAAATTCAAAAACACGTCAAAAGTCATTTTTTTTAAATGCAAGCACCATGTTTTTGTAATTTTATCTTATTTAGCATCAAAAATAAGGTTGACTTTGTACAAGGTTGTCTATTCAAAAATTCATGGTTTTCCAAATATTGGTAATTTAACATTTTTTTTGGTTGCACTAATGCTATTGTATTTCTTTTAATATGAATGGTTATTCCTAGTTGGCCATGATGGCGTTAGAAAACAATCATCTAGGACATCATACACAAATGTGTCTAGAATTTTGTGCAAAATTCAAAAAATAGAATAATATATAGGGTGTTCCATTTAAAATAAGCAAGTTGACACCTACTTTTGGTATAACCGGAAGTGCCACCATCTTGAAAATATTTTAGCGGAACTGCTCCCGTCGATGTTAGTATACTACCAAATTTTCAAATTTTTCCATGTACAGTTTTTCTATAATTTATCGATGGCGTTTCCGGTGGGACACCCTGAATATTACATGCATAGGAAAATGCTCATTTAGCATAAGTCCATCGGTTCGAGTTTTGCAAGGCCGTCTAGGCGACCTAGACATAACAATATACAATGTAGATTCATGTAAGGTATTTTGAACGTTGCTAAAATTATATGTTGCATGTCAAAGTAGATATTGATTTGGTTTTAATGTGGTTCATTCTGTTAATATTTTAGTCAAATGAGTAGGGTAAAGGAATAGCTAGGGAGAACCTGTTGTACTTTTTAGTTATTAATTTTTTTTGCATTGCATCGATTGTATACAGGGTCTAACACGAAACCCGTTCATTAGAAGTTTACAGGGTTCCTTACTATTTATGAATTTGAAACTTTCAAGTTAAGAATAACCCGTAGCTTTCTTTTGTTCTGAAATATTTTCGATGTTGTACAACTTCCGGAAGAACTGGAAATTGTCATAAACTTTCTTAAGTTAAATGAAACACCCTATATATTATTGCATTTTGGATTTTACAATCGATTCTACAATACACTGTAGCAGGTTATGTTATACCTATCGTCAACTGTTTTCGAGTTATTGTGATTTTATAACAAATTTTGTGTTTTGGGAGAGGTGTTTGTTAGCCTATCTTTGCCCTTCTTCAAACACAAAACCTCCATATGTTAAAAACAGTAAGTAAACCATAAGGGTTCACCAAATATATTTGCAGCATATTACAAGTTATACAGGGCGTCGAAAATTTAGTGGTAAAACTGAAAACTTCAAACTCAAGAAAGTAATTATTTTATAATCAAACACTCTGTATATTTTTATATATTTAAATAACGATTTAATTCACGCATCGAAATGCTATAGGTGTCCGTATACTTATTTTTAGTGGTTTTGTCGTTATTAACTCTTATTGTCAAATATTGATTAAAACAATTAGAAACTAAATATAGTTTTGAAAGTATGTCAACAGAGAAAACAGTTACTTCTACAAACCGAATTTAATGATATTAACACAATAAACAAATAAAATAAGTTTAGTGAAAGAGAAAAATACCCCAAATAATAGATAAACTAACTGAAGAATGCTATAAATGTACAATATGACCCCCATTCTATTCAAGACACTTTAGAATTCTTAGTTTAGTTTTCCTTATTGTTGATCTGCCTATTTCGTTTCGGTCTAATCACACGATTTAGTAGGTCTTGGGTGTACTATAAACTTCACATTCTATGTCTTCTTGAATTTTTAATAAAATCATTTTACAATACTGAACTCTTTTCTGTTCGTCCCCATGGCGGAAGGCTTGTACTAATGTTTCCTTGTAGGAATGTATTCTTTGATGTTTTAGAATGCGATGAATCGACATTGAGAGATACCAATTCATCAGCAGCTGCTACTATCGAACTCTAGAGGATGAGCATGAAAATAAGCCAGCACATTTACTTTATTGTCTTTTGCTTCAACTATAGGCTTTGTGTAGTTTTTCACCGTAACATTTCCTGTATTTAAAAACATGACTTCATTCTTCTAAATTTACCTTTGGTAATTGGCGGTAAATTAGAATATCGTTCATTAAATGTTCTACAAGTTCTGCTAAGTATTTTTCCACATTCGCTATGGATGTAGAATAAATTTAAAATATCAGTATTGGAATATATCAACTTCTTCCATTTTATAAAATAGACTTTTTGGTTCAATGAGAATGACAACCAGAGAAACATTCTCTGTTTATTTAATCATACTCATAGCCTACTTTCAAATGTGCTTAGTTTTTTAAGTGCACTTTTTTTAATTAATATTTGATAAGAAGCGATTAAGAAAGTTGATGGCAATTTCAGTTCTTCCGGAAGTGGTAAAACATCGCAAATATTTTAGAACAAAAGAAAGCTATGGGTTATTCTTAACCTGGAAAGTTTTAAATTCATAAATAGTAAGAAACCTTGTAAACTTTTAATGAACGGGTTCCTGTGGTAGACCCTGTATACTTATAAGGATTAATAAACCACATATTTTAATTTTTATAAAATTATTGTAATATATTTGATTAAAATTACAAACAGTTCTTATTATGTTCACGGTTCTACACCCTCGAACCTATACATGTTGTTAACCTCGGACATAGTAGTTGTTGTTCACCAATTTATACTTTTGAATATTATGTAATGTTTAGGTATTTGTTACTAAAAATACAGTAAAAAAAAAAAATTGTTTTTAATAAACACCATGAAAACAATCTTTTTTACGGATAAACAGAAAAAGAAACATCCTTAGGATTTTTTTAATAGGTATTTGTATGTATATTTTCTAATATCTTTGGTTCTCTTCATATTTGGTCATTTGTTTTATTTGATATATTTCTTTTTCAAGTGACATTTTACAGAAAACCTATTTTTTCAATTACATCTTTCCATAGATTTAGATCTAATGTTGATGGTATCCACAACTCTTTGATTATTTAAATTGTTCAGAGTGGGCACCGTCAGACCTCTTACTATTTGAAGGCAAAGTATTGAAAATAAAACTCTTCTAGTCCTGTTAGAAGGCAACGTTTCGCTACCGAAGTGGGAGCTTTATCAGGACACTTTAATGATAAAAACACGAAATATACTATTGTTACATATCACAAACAAGGTAAAACAATAATTTATATGTAGTTATCAGTATTATATTGTTTCTCTTCATTTATGTATACATTACTGTTTTACCTTGTTTGTGATAAGTAACAATTGTATGTTTTTGTTCTTTTATTATTAAAGTGGTGTGAAGAATCTCCTACTTCGGTGGCGAGACGTTGCCTTCAAACAGGACCAGAGAGTTTTATTCTTGCCTTCAAATAGTAAAGGTCCAGACTTGCCCTCATCATCTGGACAATTTAAATCATTGCATCTTCTTTATCTGGGCACTTCCTGCTTTTTTTTGTCTTCAGCATAAAACTAATCAGTATAGATGTTTTATTCGCATTTATGATTTTTCAGGAAAATATTGTTCCTCATATATAAAAAACATCTCCTACACGACTGTGGAATACGCACCCAGAAACCTGTTTTCTGCGTCTTATTTGAGTATGTCACAAGTGTCCAATATCTTTTCATCATTTGATGATTCAAACGGTGAATCCCCGACACGAATCAGATGAAGATGATTCTTCCAAACTTTGCACTTACGTTATGCAGCATTAATTTAATTTTATTTGAAAGATGGACCTCAATGGTAGCGGAGCGCTTCTTGCTTTAAGCGTTTTAGCTTACTTTTTCTTTTTGTTCTTCAATCATTGTTTTTTCTTGTATGTTTGTGAGAATTTGTGATTTACCTTTCTCACGACGTTTTTTTACTTTTTTTCTAGGAACAGCTTTAGAAAAGGTCTTATCATAGATGGAATAATGACACTAGTATTAGAAGTGAAGGGTTATAGTAAATTCTCAGCCGACATGTTTGCAGTGTTATTAGTGTTCATAAATGTTTTGGTCTCACTATTTTGCTTATCACCAATCTCCCAAAGTACAATCTCTGACGTTCAAGGGCAAAACTCACAATCTTCAAAAGATATTCTCATTAAGAGGGCATAATCCGGTGACTTTAAACCTTAAATTATCATAGAAGGTGTAAAGCTAATGAAAATGAGTTGTAATGTCATAAATTATGACTGGCTTTCCAACGTTTCCTGGTGTCAACTATGTTCCTTCATGTCATTATTATAACATGTTTTGAAGAGTCCAAAGACAGTCCTATCTAACGGCTGTACTTTGGGGCTTGGTGAGGCTGAAATGTTACTAAAGAGACTCAACCGGCACCACATCGCGTTAATAATAAAATTTCAATTCGTTTTTTTTCAGACAAGTATCGTACTTAATTACGCAAAAAAAAACACAATAAAAACAAATATTCAAGGTGATGAAGAACTGTCATAACTTTAACGGCTATTGTTACATGGCCATCTGATTTTTATTAAAACTTGGAATTCTTGAATGTTATTAGATTTTTGATTTAAAACTTTAAAAGCAATTATGTCGAATATTTCAAAATACAGTGTCATACTTTTTTAGGTATTTGATCTTATAATTTCATGCTCTTTCCTAACTCAGCAAAAATGGTTCTATTTAAAAATATATCTCAAAAACAAAAGACAATCCTTAAATAAGAATTACAGTAAAAATTACTAATGTAAGATAAAAATTGACGTGTTTGAGGATTTTTCAAAACGATTAACAAACAATTTATTGCGATAGTTTACACTCGCACTGTATGTGATAGGTGATTGTCCATGAGGATAATACAAGCAGATTCTTTAGCTTTAGATGGCTTAGCATGTTCTAAGAACTGCAAAAAACTTCTTCATTAAACCAAATTTGCGCTAGTAAGCAAGATATCGTTGAAATAAACTCGAGGAAATACGAGCATTGTAGGAATAAATTCTCCATCGGCATTAATTGCAGCAACTATCGTAACATTGACTCCTCATTTAGCACTAGTCATTGTTCCTACTTGCTTTGACCCTAAAAAAGTAACTGACTAACACTGACATGTTATTCTTGTTAAAAGCTGTAGATCGTGCCAAAACTTGTAGATTCTGGTTTTTACCGTGCTATTTCTTTTTTATATTTATGTTAAAATAAGCGCAATCAAAATTCATCTCGATCCTAATTTGTAGGATAATTCTTCTTATTGGCTTAAGCAAATTTGTAAACTAGATCCTTTACATTTTTTAATGTTAAAACCATACTGAAGATGACATGTATTTTTCATATAATCTAAAAGCATTATTTCTTCTTTTTCTGAAAATACTTGATAAGCAGCGAGTCTATTTTTTAAACTGAATTTTTTCAGGATGTTTTCTCAAGTCTTCAACATGTTTTTGATAAACCAAAGTCTTATACGCAGTCATTTTACTTTCTTTATTAATATTTCGCTTTCATTTATCTGTTCGTAGTCTGGAGGTCGTTTTTTTATTCCATTTTTGCTGCGAGGCATGTTGTACTTAGAATTCACCTGTTTAAAAACGTAAAATATTAGAAAATCCAAAACTCATTGTACCATGATCCTAACCAAGGTATACTACACAGTTTTTAGGTGAAAGGTAGAACAACACGTAAAAATTGCAAAAACGACACCATGTCATTTATAGATTAATAGTTAACTTTCCTTTTTTGCAATCCGTGGATAAATGATTTGCAAAACCATAGTAAAAAAAATAGATCTAACTTTTTGAATAGAAAAAAACTTATTCGTAGAAGTTCAGATAAAAACACTGACTTTTGATTTGGAAATATCTTTAAACCGCCCTGACATGTTGGTTTTTAGGCAAGTGCTTCCAAACTAACTTTTGTAGACCCCTTTGTAAATGATCTTCAAATTAAAATTATCAACTTCACTAAAAACAGGAAACATTTAAAATTGAACAATAAGATCGCGGTACAACCATGTCCAAGGTATAACAGGTTCTCCTACCTACATGTAATTAATAGGACACACTTGATCCAGTTTCCTTAAATATTTAAAAAAGATAACAGCTAAACATAAAATAAATGCTAAAAACTACCTGATAAGTAAGTGGGTTGTAGTATAATCTGTTTACGTTAAGAATAGGATGACGTCAAACTTAATAATTTATTACAGCCATTATAACATTGAAAATTTTCTGTTACATAGTGTGAATTGAAGTTACTTTACTTAAGTGAAGTTGGCAAAACTTTACGATGTTGCAATATTCTTTCAAGCCAAAGCAAACTTTATAAACCTGCCCCCTCTCTTAAAAAATTACAAAATTTGAAATACTACGCCTGAGAACATAATAGAAACTTTTAGACGACAAGCACGTGAAAAACTAAACATAAATTTTGGATGTTAGAACATTTAGGCAAAATACATTAAAAGTGGGCAACTGAAGGCTAGTCTTATTAAATCTATTATTGTTAATATTTTTACGCAAACTTATGCCCTAAATGACAATCTCCAATCCAGAAGAACCAAGACGTTTTTGAAAAACTGATGCAAAAAATAAAGATTTTAATTGATGTCCTGCATTACAATGTCCATCAACATTTGCAAAAAGAATGACAAGTTTCAGGTATAGGAAAGTAATGCCGTAGGCACAGTTATAAAGGTATTCAAAATGTAATTGAATTTATTTTGAAATTAAAGTTGTGTAGGACCAAACGAAAACAATACTTTAACCTCTATTTATCACTTAAAACGACAGTACAGAACTTAATTTAAAAGATAAAATATTAATCCGACACTTTATAACCTATAAAACTTATTAACTGACAGTGTTGCCAAGTCGTTTAGAACACGACTTGTAAGATAAAGAAGGCATTGCCCACAGTCACTTCCAACCGCTCCCGATTGCTTGCGACTAGGAATGGAAGCAATCGAAAGACAAATTAATAATAATAATGTTTATTGAGTATACATAGAAAATAAAAAACCAAAGAATAAAAATACGATTAAAATAAAAATACATTTATGCCCAAAAGGAAAAATCGGCAATGCCGTTTTTCACTTTTCCCATTAATAATACATATATCACGTGTGATTAAGACGCATAAATTAATAGTTATTCTGCAATGTTATTAAATAAATTTTTTTAAACTTATATACTGATGGTTGCAAAAACACCTGTTCAATTCTTCACCAATTCAACCCCCCGTAAGTCACAAAGGACATCATGCAGTACTCAATTTTTTTTAAGCCACGCCCAAATATAACAAAATGCAAAAAACTATGGATTGTCTAATAAAAGATTGTTCATAACGAACGCACTGTACCAACGTTTATGCTGAGTATACCTACTTAAAGCTTTAGGGTCCGGTTTTTTGATTTTTAGGTTAAACTTGGTTTAACAAAAAAGTTATGTAAATCTGTAGCGGTAAAACGTGATACCATTAAACTTATTTAAAACATGTTTTTCTCAAACCAAGTTCCAACAAACCTGAATTGAAAACTAGGATTGAAAATCGGGTCTAAACGTCATAAAAATTCAAGTATAATAAATTAACATTCCAAATCAATACACTTCTAGTAGCAAATTGCATGCATATCAAAGAGCTATATCTCATGAATATTAAGTAAATGTGTGCTACGGTAGATACATTACTTGTATCAATTTTAAGACTTCCTATTTATTTTATTGATTTAGTGTCGGTTAATAAAGTGGATCGACAATATTCGTAGTTACTTGTTTGCAAAAACAAAAATATATCGATTGTAGAAATAGTTAACACGCTCTCGGAGTCGAGATATATTTACTCAAGCACTTCCAAAGTTTGGTAATCCTAATGACAAGATGTTGATCAAGCAATGCGTGTTTGCATTTCTAAACAGCTTTATTAAACGTCAAATAAGCTTAAACGCACGAATAAATAAAATTTAAATAAATAAATAGATTTTATGATATAAGACTTTGTGCTTTTCTTAACTAATGCACCTTTTATTGTCACGTTTATAGTAAAAAGTATAGCACAAAAAAGAGTATATAATTGGGAAAGAGAAGCAAAGTATTGGAATAAAAATAGTCGTGTATTGTGTGTGGCTCTAGGAATAAATATACAGTTTGTGATGAAAAGAAACAGCTGTTAACAACCTACTGTAAGAGAGAGATACAAATGTTACTTGTCATACGTACACTCATGAAATTTAAAACTTGGACACCACAATTTCTGTAAACAAAAGTTTGCACATTGTGAAGCGGGCTTAAGGGTATCATTTACAATTCTAACAGCAGGTAGTCTCAGCAGGGGTTATCTTATAGAAGGACTGTAGAATGAATCATTACACTAAGCACGTTTTAGAAAATAGGTAATTTACGTTGCTTACTTAATTTTTTCTTTAAAGAATATATTTGAAGGTATCGCTAATTAAACACCATAGCTCGATTAATTATCGAATCAAAATTTTGTTTAGGAAATGTTTACAAAATAAAATTAGAAATAATTTTGATTTAAAAACGTCTACAAGCAATAACTTTTAAATTAAATCAAAAACTAAACATGGTTATTTGGGTTGACTGATTATTACTTATTTTTAAATAAATCTAACCTACTAATTATTGTAAGTTATTAAAAAAATCATTAAACTCTCTATTCATAATATTTAGTCCTTACAAAATGTATATTTTATGACGTTTCATTTTTTTCTGTAGTTAATATAAAAAGTGAAAATAAAAAACTAAGGCAATTCTTATTGTCAACGTATATATTTAGTTTTTTGACAAGAATTTATTACATAATTATAATTAAGATACCAAGTTATAGTTTAAAATTAAATGAAAACGTTTTTTTTAAAATAAAGGTATTACTATATAAATAAATATAAGAAATCAATAATGGGTGTGACCTCCATTATTATTGATACATTCTTGGAGGCGTCTGCTCATTGACGCTATCAAGGTATCAATATAATTAATATTAATCGTTATGCTATGTGTAAAGCTTCGTACACACCTGAACAACAAACCGAGGAACAAACAGAACAACGAACCGAACGGCAATCGGAACATTAATTTGGACGGTGCTACGTACGAATTTTAGAACAGATTCGCAAGTCCTGATTGTTCCACGAACGGTTTGCGGCGTTCCCGCAACTTGTCGGTTTTTTCTCCGACATCAAAGAAAATGCGCGCGAATGCGTTTGCAGGTTTGGACGAATCTAAACAAAACGGCGAACAAACTTATGCGGGAGAATTAAATTATTTATTTTTGTCCTCCCTTTTGTGGGTTTGTTGTGTTTTAGGTAATATTATGGAGTTGACAGAAGAAAAATGTTTTAAATTAATCAGTGTTTAAGAATGCAAGAAAAAATGATATTAGCATCATTTGGGCGGGAAATTTCAAAATAAAAAAAAGCGAAGTAAATTATAATTTTTTACTCTTCTTTGTGCGTAAAAATTTGGTTGGCACTATCTTCTTGTTTTCCGCAATTTTCTCTTCTCAATAATAAATATATATGAACTGAAAACTACTGAAAATAATTATGGGAACAGCACAAACGTTCCGTGGAAATCATAAAAGATCGTTTGTCGTTCTGTTTGACTTTCGGTTCGTTGTTATGTTTGTTGCTCGGTTTGTTGTTCAGGTGTGTACGAAGCTTTACAACTTAAGCAACAATTTTTGGCGAATAAAGATTAGTTTGTGATGTAATATTAGAAACACAAATTTATATCATATCAAATTTATGACAACTTAAAACCAAGAACGTGTATGTTATTGCTAAGAAATTATTAAGGAAAAAGCGCAATTGCAGTGTAAATATTTATAATTAGATATTTTCGAAAGTTTATAAGTCCTCTATTGTAATCTTAATACTTAAAAGAAAATCCTGTCCATTAGCATTATAAGGAAATGGCTTTTACTTTATGAATAAGTTTCAATAACAATAGAATATCCTTGCTTGTTTAATTTACTTCCTTTGAGTCATATTGCTCTAAGGGTTGTTACATTGGTCATTAGAAGTATGTAATAAATAAACAATTACCTACTGTTTGAGAAAGGGTAGTGTGAACCAATAAATAAAGTAAGAAATGTAAATTCCATTTTAGTTTAAAATTTCAAGTGTTGTGAAAATGCCACCTCATCTCGGTGCTGATTTGAAAGCGCGGATTGTTTCGGAATTAGCGGCGGGCCGTAGCGTGCGTGAAATTTCACGTATGTTAGATATACCAAAAAGCACCGTAGGGCATTACCGAGTAAAATGGAATCTTGAACACACTTTGAAAGAGCCATCGGAAGTGGTAGACCTAAAGTATCTACACGTGCTCAAGATCTCGAGTTGTTTCATTACGTAACAGAACAACCATTTGCTACATACTCCAGGGCTATAGCAGATACACATTTTCCCGGATGCCGTATAACTGCACAAAAAGATTAAAGGAGATGGGAATAAAGAAGTATAATGCTGCTGCGAAAGAAGTTCTCAGTGACGAAAATATGAGACGTCGTCTGGAATTTGCAAGGCGATATGTGAACGAACCTTTGGAATTTTGGAATCGAGTGATTTTTAGCGACGAAAAACGTTCAATAGCCGCAACGATGGACCACTAAAAGTTTTTAGAATGGAAGGAACTCGTTACGAAAATAATCACATATGTCCTAAAAAACGAAGTGGTTATTTTTCTGTGAATGTGTGGGGTTGGGTTAGCGCGCGGGTCCAGGAGTTTGTTGGGCTATCGATGGACGTCTTGATTCTGCTGCGTATTTAGATATTTTGGAAACTATTATGAAACCTTCAGTCGAAGTGTTTTATCCAGACGAAGATTATATTTTCCAACAAGTAAGTATTCTTATTTCACTATACTTTCTCCAAAAAATAGTTCGGGATCTGTTGAATTAACATTTTCATAATGTATTTTTGTTGTTAAAGGACAACGCCCCTATTCATACTTCGCGGGTTGTGCGCAATTGGATACGAAAATAACTTGGAGCTGTTACCCTGGCCAGCAAAAGCCCAGATTTTAACATTATCGAAAATGTTTGGGCTCGAATACTTGCTGTTATCCGAAGACAACAAGGGCCAAATTTTATACCAGTAAACCGTAATGCACTAATTGCAGCCATTGATACCGCATGGGAAACGATTAATATTAATTATATTGATACCTTGATAGCGTCAATGAGCAGACGCCTCCAAGAATGTATCAATAATAATGGAGGTCACACCCATTATTGATTTCTTATATTTATTTATATAGTAATACCTTTATTTAAAAAAAAACGTTTTCATTTAATTTTAAACTATAACTTGGTATCTTAATTATAATTATGTAATAAATTCTTGTCAAAAACTAAATATATACGTTGACAATAAGAATTGCCTTAGTTTTTATTTTCACTTTTATATTAACTACAGAAAAAATGAAACGTCATAAAATATACATTTTGTAAGGACTAAATATTATGAATAGAGAGTTTAATGATTTTTTTAATAACTTACAATAATTAGTAGGTTAGATTTATTTAAAAATAAGTAATAATCAGTCAACCCAAATAACCATGTTTAGTTTTTTGATTTAATTTAAAAGTTATTGCTTGTAGACGTTTTTAAATCAAAATTATTTCTAATTTTATTTTGTAAACATTTCCTAAACAAAATTTTGATTCGATAATTAATCGAGCTATGGTGTTTAATTAGCGATACCTTCAAATATATTCTTTAAAGAAAAAATTAAGTAAGCAACGTAAATTACCTATTTTCTAAAACGTGCTTAGTGTAATGATTCATTCTACAGTCCTTCTATAAGATAACCCCTGCTGAGACTACCTGCTGTTAGAATTGTAAATGATACCCTTAAACCCGCTTTACAATGTGCAAACTTTTGTTTACAGAAATTGTGGTGTCCAAGTTTTAAATTTCATGAGTGTACGTTAACAGTGTTGTCAGACCATCCACGGTCTTACTTAAAACATTTTCTATTCATATTTTTTTAGAACAATATAATACTACATCTACCTGAAAAGAGATGATTACAGAACTTAAAATTTTAAAAACCCGACTTCTTCACTAATCTTAAACAAGCAGAATTAGTAAATTGTATTTATGCAAAAAAATGTATGCATTTTTTCGGTTTTATCCTGTCCGTTCGATATGTCTACCTTTTGCAAATTTAGAGAACAAAGAGAGAAGTAGGTACTCTTTTTGCTTCACCAATTTTAAAACCGTTCTAACTTCTTTGTTGTATTTATTTATTGAATCTATTAAGAAACGAACATTATCGTTTTAGATGCAACAAATGTAGGTGTAACAATAAGTAATCCCTCTTTAATCAGAGACTATATATTTAAGATTAGATGACGTAATTTCGCTCAAGTTTTCTTCTATTGTTTCATTTGAAGTAGAATTATCTTTTTAGTATTAACACATCATAATTCCAAAAACGGACAATAAATTACAACTAGCAGAGAAGGGAAGTTACAAGTTGTAACCTGCTTTACTGCTTATACTTTAGTTATTCAAATGACCGATAAAATTCTACAAGTGACAGATGACATAATTTGTGCGAAATAGTTTTTGATTTTTGTATTAAAAAGTAAATTACAGCAAAATAGGTCTTATTTGCCATGTGAATACCTACGATAACTTTTATTTAAATTTGCTACTAATTATCAGAAACTCATCAACATTAGTTTGACCTGCGTGCCCGAATTTAAAATAAAAAAATTGTAATAAATATTTCGACCATTTTTATTGAAAACTTTTTAGGAAACCTATGAGAAACTACAGTATAAATAATAATGTACATTTCATTTGATTAGGTACATAATAGTTATTTATGTATCAAGGCACTAAAGTTTGATTTTTCATATCGCCTCTGCAATTAAAACACGTGAATGGCTAAGGCGAAAAAACCAACCCCTAACTTTTAGTAATTAGAAAATGGTAAACTGCCTTTTACAATATAAACAATTTTATGAAAACACACAAGCAATTCTACTTAAGTTATTTAAAGCGCGGTCATGTTGTGAATGAAACAACCAAATTCTACAGCAAACGAAGCAACAATTGTTTTGTAAAAACGTTGCTAAATAAACAAACCGTATCAAACAAAACAGTCTCCTTCGAACAGGTAGTGATTATGTGACAACTCTGTATCTACTTCAACGAAAAGAAATCTGTTGAAAACGGTTCCATTCTAGAATGAATTAGTTTGGTTAATCGGGTACTAGGGGCCGATACTAGCGCCCCAAAGCGGTTGACTAACTTTGAGGTATACGATTTTTAAAATAGACATTGCTTCTCTTCCTTAATTTTATACTCTTTGCTAATACATTCTAACACTCGTAATAACATGTAAGCTTGAAATGTAAAACTTTCGTTCTACGTTTTGGTGTTCATAATACTACTAGATTTATCAAGATAAGTAAACTTATCTTTTGGCGGTAAATGTAAATACAATGAAATAACGAAAAAAAAGAATTAGCGAATTTACGGCGGCTGAACATACTTATACCCAAAATTAGACACAAAATAGACATCTAACGAATTGTGACTAAACAACTACTTTCTATAAAGGAAGAGAACCGCTACTACCCCAAATCATGTGCATTAGAGATTAGCACAAAAGAGTCAAGTGACCGAGAGTTACTTGGAGTTGTCCTGAAGATGCTGCCAATGTGGACAGCGAAACGTCAAACGAAAGTTTTGACACACGTCCAAACCCAGAAATTATAAATAACTCTGTTTTTGTACTTGTATTCAATAGCTAAATTCTGTGAGTAGATATGGACCAAAATGGTTATCGAAACCCAATAAAAGAATTTTGAGGAAAATTGAATTTTCAGAATGTTCTTTCTCTCCGTTTTAGAGAAAACGTTAAACTCAAATGTTTTTTAATTTAGTTACGTCATCACTTCCATCATTTAATATAACGAGGTTGACCATTCTAAATCAAAATTTATTTATGAAAAACTAGTAAGTTGATATTTTTTATAGTTCTATTTCTCTTTTCTTGCATACAACATACACTATATTTAAGAATTCCTACCTGCTTTTGTTAGTATTTATTGCACATAAAATTAAAAATCATTAAATCGTTATTTATGTAACTAGTGCAAAAAGTGCACATTTTTTGCATGATAGTTGAGAGCTGCAAACTTCATGCATCGTGCAACAAATATGCTTTTTGCACACTTTTCTACGATCGAAAAACAAAACAAAAATAAAATAAAAATAAAAAAAAATACTTTAGACACTAGTGCAAAAAATAATTTACTTTTGCACTAATAAATTGCTTTTTTGCACGAATGCAAAAAGTCAAACTTTGGCACAGTAATTGCTGCAAAGTAGTCACTTTTTGCACGATCGTACAAAAAACTTTTATTTAAAGGGTCAGTGCTCCTAATATAAATATTGTGTATTGGTATCACAAACTTTCATACTCTATTGTGAAAACTACCAATACATAAAAATCAATTAGAAATTTGACTCCTTTATTTATCTTCTACTTATAGTACCTATCCAACGTAGGTTGAGCCTTCAAAAGGAGCGTGTTCTATCTGTTGCCGATGTTGTGGCCGCTGTGGGCAACATGGACATTTGAACAGAAGCGTCGCTACAATTTTAAGCTAGTAGATTTTAACTTTTAACTTATTGTAAAGAAACATTTTAACTTATTTAATAGAATTTTTTACATTGTAAACGTAATCATCATTGAATAATCTTCAATTTTATTTTCATGTCAGTTATTTTTTTGTTTACCATTTTCTAAATTTCTCTTAAAGATTTTAAGCGTTAGTGAAATATCTATTGAGCAGTTAAAAGCCATTCAAACTAAATCCATTCAGCTTGGTGACTCATTTAATCATATTCATGAGAATTTAATAATAATAATAATAATTTTAAGTGGTATAAAAGATTATCTAACTTCTGACGATTTAAAACGTTTGAATGATATGCTTTTGGCTCAAATAGATATTTCCACCAAAGTTAACATTATGGAACGAGATTGTAATAATCCTAATTACTACCCCACTAGGTCAATTCTTCAAAAAATTGAAATATTCCTTCATGTTCTGGGTTTCTTTCAGAATAGGTATCATTTAGAGATATATTTATTTCACTCGTTCATTCTGATTAACACATAAGTAAAGTTGAAAAATTTCATTATCTTTTTAGCGCGCTTAATGGCAAAGCTTTCATCCTAATTCAACAATTTAAAATCACCGAGAACAATTATCAACTCGCGTGGGACGAATTGTTGAATAGGTATGATAATGAGCGGAAGCTTGGTGCGCATTATCTGAAAAGAATTTTAGATCACAAACCTGTCACATCTCAATCGTTAAAATGGTTAGCAAATTTCAGAAAACTGTTACTAACAATTTTTCAGCATTTGATGCACTTGATCTAAAAATAAACTGATATCTTGGATCTTACGTTAAGTCTTGGGCATCTCGATCCTCGCACACGTCAAGAGTTTGAGACTGAACAAAATAGATTAAATATCAAATATCCTAGTTATTAATCACTAGTGAATTTCATTAATGGAAAGTGCACGGCATTAGACATGACGAATCTCCAACCAAATTCTACAATTTCTTAAAAGTTACAATCCACAAATTCACCATCATCTTCTTCTAGTAAACGTGTTTATGCTTTGACTACATCTTCAATGTCTTCAAACAAATCTTTAATTTCAAAAATAAAGAGTAGTCCAAGCAAATCCGTTGAATCAAGTCCTATCACTTCATCATCATCTAGCAATTCTCCACAACTTAAAAGTAATTTTCTGCCCATCATGTCTTGAATAAGTGCACTCAATTTTAGAATTCAGAATTGGATTTCAAGACAAATTTTGTCAACTCGAAAGCGATGCATCAACTGTTAGGCGCGAATCGTTCGGTCAGTAATTGCTTCTCCCAACAAAATGTAAAGAATGTAATGAAGCAAATCATTCTACTCTTCATGATTATTTTAAAACTGATGCATCGACATCTTCACTTTCACCAACTACAGTAACTACAATGACGAATTTGTTTTCTTGAGAAGTTGTTGCTTGGTACAGCTTCGGTTGTAGTTTAGTTATTTTAAATGACCAAACAAAGACTCTTTAACGATTTTTGGTTCCAGACAATTATCATGCTTTGTTGTCATCGTCAATCAACAATCATGATTCAACATAGTCATCAATAGAAAGGTCTTCAAACTTTCTCGAGTGACTTTTTCTCTTAGTTTGACAACAATTATTTCTAGTGATTCTTTATCGCATCATCAACAATTTGATGACAACATCCATGATCTTAGCTTCCTTGATAAAGGTCGCAATCGAATCGGCAACAGATAGAACAGGAGATGTTGATGTGAAATAATAACACTCTGAACACATTCTTCTTCAAGGAGCGTTGGGGTACTATAAGTTAATTAAAAAATCAAGAAATGAAACTTGAAAATTACTAAAATGTGTTACTTGTTAAGGACCTACTTTTTAAAAATAGTACTTTTGTAAAAACTTAAGAAGATATAGTATAAATATTGAAAAGTTTGTTCTTTGGAATTTGCCTTAAAGCAACAAACTTTGAGTTTACCTTACAGAAAAATGGGAAAACGAGTTATTTTCATTTCAAGAATAAATAATTTAGTAAAAATAATAACACACGAGTTCAAGAGGGGATTTTAGAATACCTTGCATCCTGTTCTTTGTTTCTCTATCATATACAGGGTGGTCAAGAGCCGCTTACGGCATTATTTGAAGAGTTACGTGGAAAAATACAGTCGACATAATTCCCATGAGTTCTGACGAGCTATGTTTTAAAATTATTTTAATTGTCCAAAAGTATGCCCAATATAACCTCACTTTGTTTTTTTTAATGGAATAGTGTGAATTATAGAATGAAATACGTTGTAGTATTAAGTAAGTAATGTATATAAGTAGACACGAAATACGATTAGTTTACATGCTTAGGTTAGAAAAAAGTATGTAGCGAAGAGTGATTGATTAAAAATTAGTTGTAGCTATATATAAATCATTACTTGCAGTGTTAACACGTAAAACACTCACATAATTATTAATTTTTTTGAAGTTGAATAATAAAATTTTAAAAAAATTCTGGTTAATGAATATTGGTTTGACTATATTTTAAATGCAAAGGGTGTTACATAACTAGAATTGTTATTTTTTACTTTGTTATTTTAAATTGGGACCACTAAATTTTATTTCAGATTCAGGTTTTTGAGAAAATGTTATAATTCATACAAAATTTTCGTAGTTTTATTGTGCCATAGTCATTTCTTTAACAAAAGATATCAACAACTTTAATCACTATTATTTGTGCAAGAGAGAACTAAAGTAGTAAAATAACAAATTTCAATTATGTTTGATATGTAAAGATAATCACGTGTTTCATTATGGATTGAACTTGCTCTATAATATTTATCAAAAACGCTGTACTTTATTTCCAATTTATTAAGTAACTTAAAGGTCGACATTTTATAATTGAGATGTAATTGAAAGCATGTGGGTAACTAAATTGCTTACCTTTGCAAAAGTTTTATTACCGGTTCAACAAAATGTATTTATGTAAATGAATAGGTTGGTAGTGCAATATGTTAAACCATTGTATCACCGTTTAAATTGCGAAATCATTAAAATTTTAAACCATACATCAACAAACACATTGTATAGTGGAAAGCTCCAGCTCTTAGTTAAATAAATTATAATTATACTTAACGTTGTATTACAAAATGGAATTTTTGTTTAATTGCTTGTAAAATATTTCGAATAGTTGCTTTAGCAACCTACATCATAGTCAGGCTCTTAACGTAAAATTCTAATTTATTAAACTTTAAAGATGTTTCGCAAAAGGTTTTCACCGTACAAAAGTATCACAATCTTCAATCACAAGTTCATAGCAAAAAAATTGTTACCTGCTCTAATATTCTTGCACAAAATAACAAGCGTAACACTCACATTTCCACGATACTAATAATACTTATAAGAACATAACGTTTTAAAATGCTACTACGTAATTAAAATTGTGTTTGTAAATTGTGTTTTAGAAAACAATAGTTAATATAAAAGTAACTGCTAATAATATTTCCTTTCCTTTGATAACTTTTTTATAATTATTATTCTTGGAGATTCTGTGAAAACAATTAGTGTCATGTGCTTGTCATATCTCAGTAAATACTTATCGGATCAAAATAGTTTAAACAAAAGTTGTGTGTAATTAAATTACAAACAATTTTTATTTGAAGAAAAATGCGCAACATGAATGTTTTTAAGAATACTCCAAGAATCTGATCACATCTGTGTATTAGAAATAACACATTTTGAGCATATAAAAACTATGTGTGCAGAAGAAGAGCTTCAGCTGCAGAAGATCCAGTCACACTATAGGTACTTTGTTAGACAGCATTTAATAATAGAATTATTTTACATAACATAAAAATTTTATTCTATCAACATATTAAAATCTAACTAAAACATTGTAGCCAGATTCAATATATTACACATACTATCGACCAGTAACGAAGCTTCTCGGCGGCACTTTGATGTTTGAATTATGTTTTTATTAACCTTGATACCGTTTTGAAAAATGTAGGTGCATTGAAAAGAAATTTGAACCGTAGAAATTACTGTGATAAAATAGTGTTTCACAAAATCATTAAAATGTAAAATACATTATATTGTTGTGATTTTAAATTGAATTGCTCGGCTATTTAATTTAATTTTTATGCAAATGAATCAATTAACATGCGTTAAAAGATACTTTGAATCAAGAAAATCTTTTTTATTTCACTTATTTTAATTTTTTTTTGATTCTATAAATTTATTACAATTGTAAATCTTGTCATCCAGGTGAATAAACTGCTTTTATTAATTATTACTGTTTTTTTATTGATCATTACACCGTTTACCTATGACGTTGCAAATGAAAACACCTTGTAACCACAAATTTTTATATTAACACAAATTTCAATTTTTGTTTTTCAATTTAACATACGACTAATACGCAAGTTGCATAATTTACTAAAAATTAGGTTGGTATCTTTACTTCGTATTCATTAACCACCACTGAGATGGTAGTGACTTAACCTCGTTACGCTTACCAGCTCAAAAAGAAACTATTTTAACATAATAACAAATAAATTTAAACTGACCTTATTTCTTAAATAGTACGTTTAGTTGTCATGATTGTTTTCCCTTTCTCACGTGTGAAGAACACAGGTGAATCTTTTTTTTGAAATTATTTTATTCTCCTTCACTAAATTTTTTTTGTCTCTTAACCACTTTGCACCTTCTTATTTTCTACTAAACTTTTCTTTAACTATTTCACTTGCACATAAATTAACTTTTAGATTTGTAAAGGTTGTGGTTTACAAATAAACGACGGCTCTAGATGTAACTAGAAAAAAACATAAAAGGAAATACTGATCAATGTAGTGTATTAGGTTCGTAGAACATATATTCTTTAGGTAAAACAGCAGCTTTCCGGCGTCGTCGTAGAGTGGGGGTCCTTAAGAGTTCGAAGAAAAGAAACCGCTGTCCTAACAAGGCGCCACCTGCTGGTAAGAGAGAAATAAAACCGAGCAACAGAGTACAACAGGTTTTACTTAAGCCTAGATACACTAGATCGAACAGAGTAACGCAACAATTAATCATAAAAGGAAAACAGACCAATCGTAGTGTTAATGTTTCAATTGAGGAATGTCTGATATGAATACTGGTGTACATATACCACTTACCTACGGCCATTTATCTGGTCAAACATGCAACGGCACAACGCTTAAACTAACTTATCTAACTGGTAGTACCTCCCGCAAACCCAAAATGCCTTTGATTTCGCGACAACCATTCAAATTGAAGCACATAAGTATTGAGGTGATTATAAACTCGGTTGTTGAGTGTACCACCGAATAGGTTTTACTTAAAACTAAAAGATAAAAGCCGTTTCATGTCGTATGTACATGAGCTTCACACGCATTAATAATAAATAAGACACTTAAATACTAAAACTTAGCTGTAATTTGATGAACGAAGTCCCGAGAGGAATTTTCTGCTAGCGACGAGATCGACAGTGTTCTTAAATTGGATAACCACAGGATTCTTCTTGGGGAAGGTGTTCGAAGAGAACTGGAAGGCGTTAGGCTTCCTCGTTTAAGCTATGAAGCATAACCAATCCTATCTGATAGACGTGGTATCCACCGGTTGCTTGCAGCTGCCTGATGAGAAACCGTGGTGTAGTACTTAATCGAAAAAGAAGGTCTTAATCAGCCATTCCAGCACTCCCAGGAGGTTATCCAGATACAAGACGCAGAGAAACGTAAGGTAAAGGAACGTCTAGAAAAGTTTCAATGGCATTTAAAATGTATACAAAGAAAAAAGAAAAAAATGTGTACTTACGGTAGATTTAGCGGAATATAACTTAACCAATTGTTATTAGAATCTTGCACTTAAATTGTATCAAACATTGTTACTACATAATTTATTTGAGGCGTAAATATATTTTTAAATTCTTCTTTAATTATTATTTACTGCAAAAAGATTAATGCCTTAAAAAATTCTGTCGCAGCGTTTATGAGTATTTTGAATTTAAAACATTCCGCCATGTCGTGACGTCATCAATAATGAAATATTTTTAAAAACACGTTTTTTTTCATTTTCACAACTAAATCGTTAAATTTGACTTTGTTTTGTGCTTCTTCACATTCGAAAATGTGTAAACTTGGAAGTTTCCTGCTTTCCCAGGCATACACACAAACGTAAAGGACTCAACTTAGGCTCATGCAGTTCCTGTTAACACTTTCACCAACTGGATATTGTTTGTTTTGAAGATAAAACCAATTTTCATCACAACGTACCGATACCTATGTTTAACACCAAATTACAGGTAACGCTTAAACTAAACATAATACTACAAACTAAACACATTTTTTTATTTCAGGAGGTCATTTCAGATGCTTAAATGAGTTTCCAACAAGAAAAACTTAGAAGAAAAAATTATTTTATATACAAGGTGAACAATATTTTTGAAAGTAAGATTCTACGCCAAACCGCTCGACACAACTTACAAGTGCATCCTAAAAATCATAGCAATATTTTATCTGAGAAAGACTATATTAACTCTTAATTCGCTGTTCAAATGAAATAAACTTAAAAAAATATTTTTATAAATACTACGGTAAGTGCACCGGTGTAATGTTGGTTGCCGCACACTTGATTTAGCTTACATATGTACTTTATAATAATTTTGTTACAATGCTTTGTTTCTCTCTTTATTCATTTGTGCTAAAAAAACAGAATCAAGGAACTTAAGTGTGCCGTATTAGTATATGCGGGTGTAATAATAGTATTATATTATTGACACTTAATTGATATTTTGACATTCCTCATTTGGACGTTTTATTGTGATTGTTAGTTTAATATCCCTCGTATACATAACTGCATTTAACTTTATTTCTTTTTTCGAGAATGCAAACAATAGTAATTATTAGTAGATTAACTACTACACAATCATCATAAAACAATTAAAAAAAAATAAGGTTAGTGACATCTGATTAAATGCAGTACAATTAAATGTTTTGGCAATACAGAAACCTGTACAAAAAGATCATATTAATGTCGACATACGAGGATATATTGAAAAATTCTTAGCCTACTATAGAACCAAACAAAATTTCAATGTCAAAATATTTTATTACTCAATATATTCTCCTCTTAATTGGATACATTTATTACAGCGAACCTGCAACGTCTCTAGACCTTTCAAAAAAATTTTTCTTCTTGCTCTGCAAACCAGACCTCCACAGCTTCTATTACCTCCTTGTTGGAAGAAAATGTACGACCTTTTAAACTTTTTTTCAGTTGAGGAAAGAGGTGATAGTCGGACGGAGCCAAATCGGGTGAATAAGGGGGTGTTCTAGTAATTCAAACCCTAAATCACGAATTTTTGCATGGCAACATGAGATTTGTGTGCAGTTGCGTTGTCCTGCAAAAACAAAACACCTTTGGATAGCTTTCCGCGTCTTTTCTCTTAATATTTTCCCGTAGAGTGGTCAGTAATGTCGAATAGTAATCTCCAGTTATTGTTCTACCCTTATCCAAAAATCAATCATGATTACTCCATGGCAATCCCAAAAACTGAAACAAGAACTTTTCCAGCAGATTTTGGACACGAAACTTCTTAGGTCTTGGAGAACCAGAGTGTCGCCATTCCATCGATTGTTGCTTTGTTTCTGGATCGTAGAAATGTACCCAAGTCTCATCCATAGTAACAATTCGGTTTAAGAAGTCTACATCGTTTTCAAATCAAGCACAGATCGAACGCGATGCTTCTACCCTTGCACGCTTTTGGTCAACATTCAAACATTTAGGGATCGATTTTGCAGCAATTTTTCTCATGTCCAAATTGACGTGAACGCGTTCGTATGAAATATTCAGTGCTTCAGATATCCGTCTGGTTTAGGCTAATCGATATCAATACATCCTCGTACGTTTACGAAAATTATTCAAGTATTTAAAATAAAAATGGTCTTTGGGACCCCTTCAGTGTGGAGGTAGGAAAACAAGCAACTCAAAAGATGTGCTTACTGACGTGGAAGCCTTCAGAAAGCCCTCACTATGAAGGGCAAAACGTCGGCAAGCACATTTTTGGAGTTGTTTGTTTTCTTACTCCACACTGATAAGGGTCCCAAAAGACCATTTTTATTTTAAATTGAATTTTTGAGGAATACTTACCTTAATTCAAGTATTTATTCAGAATGAGTCGTACGCAGTCTTATACAATTTTAACTTTATACATTAGTGTACATACTTATCTCCCAAAACATAAAATATGAATTATAATAGTCTTCGTTAGATGAGTTAAATTATAACTACACCACCTAATGCGCTTAGTAAAATAAATAATTTCTTTACTTGTACTTAAACACGACTGATCGAAAGCTTTGACATCAGCATACGCTTTTTGCAAATAAATTATTTAAATTGTTAATAAACATGTGATTCTTGAAATGATTCACTTGAGCCTATTGCAATTATTAATCCAGTGTTTACACCTGCTTCAAAAACAGCAACAATTAGAGAATAAGGTTTAGATTACCTATCTGTTATTTAAATTGCCCTGCCTCATATCACTTGGAATGAAAATATAATAGTTTTATGGTTGATTAAATGAATAAATAAATTAATAAGTGCTTATCTAAACTTAACAGTTAAAACTAGTCATTGTCAATTAATAATGTTGAATGAATACTACAAAACACAAATTACACAAATCAGCTGATAGCCACACGCCAATTTGGAAAATGTGCATTTTGGATTCAAGGAAGAAATTGAAGAGCGAGGAGATTTTTATTGACATTATATATTTTCCGATAAAATTACTTTTACTATAATGTGGCCTTATTTCATCTCAAAACTGTAGGTGGGGTTTGCAGAACATCCAAATTTTGTAATTGACAAACAATATTCTAAAAAAAACAATGTTTATATAAGGATATATATGCTTACCGAAATAAGTTTTGGGTTTTAATGTTATGCTGTTGCGCAACTAGAAAAATTGAATTTATAAATTCCATAGATATAAATAAATGTAGAAAACATATACAGAGTGAATCAAAGATAAATATATACTGTTTCCACAACAAAATATGTATACGAATGATTTCCATTATTTAAGGTGATATTTTGATATTTTTTATAAGTTATTAATTCTGAAAAGTAACCAATAGCCTGAAAGGATTATTAATTATGAATATCATTAAAAACGTTGACTAGGTATTTTGTATTAATTTAATTAGATAACTTACAAACAAAAATAACTAAATGTAATATTAAACAAATAAAGTTTTATAATAAGTGTTCAAAATTAGCTCCATCTACTTCTAAACATTTATGAATCCTTTCATTAAGCTACGTTTTGTAATTCTGGAAATATGGTCAGTGTTAGAGAATTAAAAGCAAGTAAGACTCTTTGCATCATATCTTCCTTTGTCGTAACAGGTTTGGAAAATACCTGATTTTAATGTAACCCCAAATACCAAAATCTAGAGGAGCCAAATCAGAGAGCGAGCTGGCCAACGAAACGGACCTTGATTGGCAATCCATCTATCATCAAACATGTCGTAAAGATGGTCAGCAACACGCCCAAAGTTATGAGGAGGTGCTCCATCTTGCTGATACCAAGCTGAAGTCGCCTCTCCATTTCTTAAAGTATGTAACGCGGGTCGTATGACTTCTTCTAAAATGTCGCAATATCTTCACTGTTTAAATTTTCATCATAAAATTTTATTGCTAAAATTTTATCGTCTTTATTGCACAAAAAACATTAAAACTCCAACTATCTTGGAAAGAACGTTCTTTAATAACATGTGGATTTTCATTAGACCATAAATGGGAATTATGTCGATTAAATAATCCATTTTGCTAAACTTTGCTTCATCACACCATATAACTTTTTTTATGAAGTTTTCATCCTCTTGGGTCTTCATTAAAAACCATTCACAGAATTGCACCCTTGAGAGGATCATCTAATTTTAAGTGTTGCACCAAATGATACGAAAATGGTTTCCATTTGTGTTTTTAAAATGCGATGAATTGTTCTCGTCGACAAAGTAAGATCTCTTTCACAATCTCTAATAGAGGCATTTGAGAGGCCGTAAAATAACCCAAAACATTAATTTCGTTTATGTCATTGTCCACTAGTGATTTATTTTATTAATTTGTGTCTTAAATTGACCAAACTGACGGCAGTTTTAAGCAATCTTCTTACAATATCACCAGTTGCATTTGGTCGATTTGGATATCTTTCTGCAAAACACGACAAGTCCTTTCAACAATTCTATTACACTCGCCGTAAATAATAATAAGATTTAGGAAATCATCATTAGTAAACCCTACATTTGTCATTATTTACTATGAAATACAAACTGGTAAAGAAAACTGTCAAAACAACATAAACATTAACGTTCTAACTATCAAATCTTTGACAGCCTTCCCTTTACTAATGTTGAAATAATTAAGTGTTGTTATGTTTTAACAAAGATAATAAAATATCTCAAAACTGGTTGGATTTAGGTATAGGGAATACTAATACCAAACGAATTGGCTTAAAAATACAGCGAAAAATGTAATAAAATACAGGGTGTTCTATTTAAAGTAAGCAGCTTATAAATGATTTAAATTGGCCACGGTGGCAGCTAAGTTTTAAACACTCTGTATGAAATATCAATGAGTTGGACACATGGAGTTAACGGGCAAGCGCTTGTTGTTTATTAGTTACAATTTCACGTCACTAGCTTCGTAATTAATGGAGATATCGGTATTCAATGTAGACTAGGATTTTTTCAAAATTTTTAAAAAAATCGAAATATCTCGAAAATACTTCATTTTTGGTATAGGACATTGTTCACAAATTTAATGTAAAATTTTATGTAGAATTCGAAAATAAAATAAAAAATACTAGGTTCCATTTAAAATAACAAAGTTGACGTCTACTTCCGGTATAACCGGAAGTGCCACATTAAGGACAATATTATATTTGAACTCGGCGTCATCGAAAACCTATAGCTTCGTAATTTCAGATTTTTAACATAACTCTATCCGCCATTACTTTTAATCAAAACTCTTCGCGCCACACACTGTATACATCCAAAATTTTATTGAAATCAAGAATATAAAATCTGTTTTTAGACCGTCTTCTTTCCATGAGGTGGTTTAAATTTTTAAAACTTTTCAAGAACAATTTAAGAAAATGTTATAAACGGGGGTTTCTTAAGGATGGGATTTAGGACTAATTTCTATTATTTTGAAATTTGAATATCCACGACAAAATCTCATTTTTTGCAGATGTCACGTAGAAAGTATCACAAACAAATTTTTTTTATAATTTAATTGAAGACTTAACTGTGACTCAAACAGCTTAAGTTTAAATGCATTGAAAACCAAGACCCTGTATATTTTTATTAAGTAAAGATAATGTAATTAAACTTGTTCAATCGGGTCCCCAGCGAACTAAATGTAACCAACGCTAGGACTATATATTTTTGCTTTTTCGAATCCTTTTAAGAATGCATTATCGTCTATGCTGTAATGAGAAATTTAATTTCAAAAAGGAGCTAATAGGTACACTTTTAGACTAAAAAACAGGAATCATTGTCAAGAACACTTAAAAAATTCACAATTTTAACTCTCGGAATTATTCGTATTAAAAACCGTTAGCTTCATTCATAACCTAAACATTATTTTTCCGAAAGGTAGCTTCAATCACATAAATAATATTAGAAACTTCTCTTCTTAGATCTCTGATTTTTTGCTGTAACTTTTAATAATAATTGATAATTTATTTTTTAAAATTGTATTATAACGATAATAAAGTTATTTAAAAAAAATACTGCAATTGGAATGGAACCTAGTAGAAAGCGCAGAAAGATTTCTAGACAACAAATTAACCAATTCGTCCACGAACGCGGTTTAATAAATAAAATCCATTCGATTAATAAATAAAATTTCACAAAAAATAACTTGTTTTACTAATTTTTGAGTTCAATACTTTTGAATATTGATTATTATCACATCAATTTTTTTTATTTTATCTATTTAACATAATATATTGTTATATTGTGTTCAAATTGAAGTAAAAAAAAAAACATACGTTACCTTTTAATTTAACATTTCCGTGGGACACATGGTATAGTTTATATTTGCTAGTAATTAGTGCTTTAGTTTATAATGTTTCTATGATTTTCTATGATTACGTACATTTTTGTGATAATGTTTTGACACTTTGTCGATTTAAATTACAAAAAAAGCAAGTAGAAGTGACAACGTAATTCTTTACTTATAAACATAATTAAATTTATAATTAATTTAGACAATACACGACAAATTAATTGTCTTGGGCGCCATTTATGGGCCACATTAACAAATCCTTCAAAAACTATATGTTATCTAACGATAATAACGGTGTAGAACTGTTTAATCCATGTTTTAACAAACAAAACATTCATTTAAGCCTGAGGCTTTAAACTGTCTGAATATTACATTAGTTTGAATTACCTAACCGCAAACTTCCCTTCTTGATTTGTGTGTAAGTAAATTGTGCTAATATGGTCTCTTCGTCAGATATTATGTTAAGGGAGGTTCATTTTTCAAATTACATTTTTAGTATTAGCGTTAAGCGCCCTTTAGATTTCAATAAATAATAATCGTTTAAAAAACTTTTTTGGTACATATACATTTAAAATTTTTATTGATCTCTGCTATGAAATAAATTATTTTATATTTATTTTTGAACCAATATCATAAGCTTACCTAAAAATAATCCTTAGAATAAATAAATAAAATTTATCGGGCAATATTTGATTATAGTAAATATTTAATTTTATTTCCAATACTATGGATTCTTTTGGTAAAATTTAATTATTTCGTATTTCAGTGTAATTTCAAACCAACTACATATAAGCTATTAAAATTAAGTATGTGGCCATAAATAATTAGAAGACCTAAATTAGTATGACCTTGTAATCTGGTGACAGTTTCTAACAATCAATGCTTATAAAGAGGATTTTAAACCAAAGTGACAAACAAATCCGTTTAAGACTTTAGTTTATATAAACTCTTTGCCTTAATAAAATTGAGTAAGAAACAACATCCTGAAGTTTAGAAACATACCTCAACATCACCATTGATTATACAGGGTAATCTGCATAGAGCGTGCATTAAAAAGTTTTTAACTTCTTGATAAATCAGAAACTTGAAATTTGGTACACGACCATAATTGATCATTTTCATTCTACCTAAAATATTTTCAGACCTTCAGCTATACAGGGTGTGGCAAAAGTTGCTATCAACTTTCTTATTTTAAATACAAACGTATAATTCCTTTTCCTTTCCTTTTATAATTCCGATTGTTCATAATTTTGAGTTTAAAAAACTTAAATTATATTATTTTAATTTTGACCGTTTTTGACATATGTAATTTTTTTCAAAAAATGGACACTAGTAGTTAACGTAATAAATTTTATCTCGCAAATCTGTTGAAATTATAAAATAAAATTTATGGGGCAGTTGGCTGGAAATCAGACTGACTCCTGATGTCCCTACCGGTGGTTTTATTTGGTAGCATATGGCACAAGCAATTTTCCAATATCACAATTAAAAATAATCATAAAGTCAATTTTTTTAAATGACACTTCATTTATTAAAAAAAATCAAAGGAACCTCCGCAAAATAGAAAGAATAATCAACTAATTGGATTGTTCTTTCCTTGAGGAGGAGCTTTATCATAATGTACTAATTTTAGGAATTTTCAATTTACTTGAGCCTTCTATTAGAATTGGTTTAACCCTTATACGCAAAAGACAAAACGTCGCGTCCGCTGAATAAAAGAGTAGGTTAAATAAACTTATAAGATTCTCACACCACTTATAACAAGAAAGCTCATGTAAATTGGGGATTCCTAAAATAATTGACAAGTAATACAATAGGAGTTAATAATTCTAAGTGAGAAAAAAGATATTAAAATTTTCGGTTTGCAAACCGTTGCATAACTATCCATCTTATTATTAAGGTTTTGAAGAAATGCAAGCAAAATGGTAATGTATTTCTCTCATCAATAATTGCTGGCGACAAATCTTGGAGTCATTATTTTCAACCATCCAGTAAACTAATAGTGACATTTTTTTGGCCCTTGCTGATAAGAGTTTAAAGACCCGAGACTGCATATTAAAGCAAACTGTGACGGTTTTTCTTCAGTAAATTTGGTTTAATATATTCGTTTTCGCTCAGTTCTCCGCCTAGCGCCTAGGCAACTTAACTTTACGAGAGTAGTCGTTGGTTAGGACAACATTTGGCTAAAAAAATTGGTTCGTATGTTAGCTTTGTAAAATATCCGGTCAATTTAATTCGGTACGTGGCATTGTGCACTCTTTTTCTTTCCGGTAAAGGTAAAGACCATTTTTTTATTAAACAAAATCTGCGAATTATTTAATTACTTTTAGGTTGATAAGTTTTGTCGTGACTTAATGCTGCATTTCTTTTGTTTGACTTTCCACACTGCAGAATGCCAACTACCAGCTGGGGCAAATTAAAACTACCTCCTTGGAGCAAAACTATAACAAACAAAATTTACCTCCTCATGCTGGTTGATATCTTTGTGATATTATATTATAAAAGACTAAAGTTGTCGCAAGCTATCTACATCGGAGTTGTTGCAAATTATTGATAAGCAGGCGACCGTCGACCTTGACGCCAGTCTATCACCTTTGGATACCCGTCAGTTTTTGCTCTTTGTTTCTTCTTCTTTAGCGATTGTTGACGACCAACAATTCGGAATATATTGTAACAAATCCTAACAACAACACGTAACTCGACTCGAAAGCTTAGTTGATCTATTTTTAAGATATCTTTTCACGCGCTATTGTTATTAAGAACTTTTATAATTATAATTACCCGATAGTCAACAACCAAAATTAATTATCAAATAATTAATTTTTGTGCTCAAAGGATCCCCCGACAAATTAATTACACCTTTCCTGGCGCCAGTATTTTGTTATAAGTGTTAAATGTTAAATCAGTTATTTGGACATAATTAGGGAAGTATATTTTTCTTAGGAAAACGATATTTTTGCCAGGTACTAGTGTGATACGATCTGCATTATTTATATGTCCTATTTGTTAACCATATTGTTATTATCTAGCTAGAATTGTATCTATATTTAGTGTGTGTGTATCTGTGGCTCAAGGAAAGTTCTGTAAAATTATATGTTTCTTTGTTAATAGTTTGTTCTTTGTATTTTACTTTGCTACTGTTTGAGATTAATTACTGCGACCCATAGGGTGATGCATTTTTAAAAATTGTCCACGAGGACTCACTGACATTAACTACGGGTAAGTGCACCAAAACGATTATAAATGTTTCCAAAATAAATTTGTCTACAACAACAAACTGTAATAAAACGTGAGATTTTACATAAGGTCTATCACAAAACATCCAGGCAAGCACAAAATGCTCGTACTAATGTTGTCAATGTTCTGAAAGAAAAAATCTGCAACGAAACAAATAGAATAAAATTTTATCGCTTTACTTAATTTTTGAACAACACTCTTAAGAATTTTATAAGCTTGGTATGCATAATGAAACAACGAGTTATGTGTCTTAATTGAAGTCTAGATGTGTTTCAATTGAACAAGACTAATAGCATTCGAGGTAGAGATAAATAAAAAAGAACTAACAACGGCTTTGTGTATTGTAACCTTTAATGAAATCATACTTTTTAAAATAATCGATAACTCTTTATTACGAATATTTAGATTGCATTGAATTTCGCCAAATGAAAATATTGTTTGTATCGTTTTGTGCGTACGTGGATTTTGCTCGATTTTTTATCTGGCAGCGTTGCAAGATGCAATCAGTTCGTTGGTTTCAGCTTGAGACAAAATTTCTGTTGTATCAATAATTTTCCTGAATGTAGTATAAGGTTTTTATCGTCTAGAAGTTCTGATAGCAAGACGTGCAGTAGTCTTTATAAGGAAGGCCAGATTTTGTTTTTCAGGAAGTCAATATTTGGCTCTGGTTAAATTCAGTATTGTGCGTAACGCACGTATCGTAACGGGAATTAAGTAAAATTACGAGTTTGAAGTTAGTTAAGGGTGTTATTCCCTCGTTTAGCAAGTGTGCAAGTAATAGAATTTTTTTTACTTGTTACGGTTTTATTTTCTAAAGGTAGGGACGTGTGTCGCGAGCAGTATTGAAACGGTGTCGCGAGTAATATGTTACGACGAAAGTCGTATTTTGCTGATTTTTTATTGGTGATTCCTAAACGAACAGCGGACATCTTCTTTCCTTCCATACGGGTATTTTAGCGTGCACCTTAAAGCCTATCGCCTTCCGTTCTTCTTTTTGCACACCTCCCCTAAGAGGAATCCTGGGGTTACCTAACTTCCCGAACTGTCGATATCGTCACTAGCAGAAAACTTTCATCTCGGAACTGCATCCTACTGATTACAGCTAAGCTTTTTATTATTTAAACAACTTATTCAGTGATAATGCTATGAAGCTCAAGTACATATGACATGGGGTGGCTTGATTCTAGTGTTTAAGTAAATTTTAATTTGGTGTACAACCGAACGTTTTTTAACCAGCTTAATACGGGCTCGGACGCTTTACTTAGAGTGAAGTTGACGCAAAAATAAAACGCCTTTGGGTTTGCGGGAGGTGGTTTACTCCTTTAATCTTTAGCTGTTAGTTTAAATCGCCATGTGTAAGTGATATGTGTACGAAGAGCCTTCTTAGTAGCCAATTCTCAATTGGAACGTTAACATTAATTTTGGTGTAATTAAAGCTTACCTGAAATCAGGCACATTAATGGCGCACGCAAATATATAAACAGTCTCTTATTTCTGCAACATTCTCCTAGTAATTTAAGATTTGTTTGTTGTTGTATTGAATTGTCTGTCTTTGTCTCTTGTTTGTGTTTGATTTAACGTATTAGGCTTTAAGTAAAATCTGTTGATCTTCTGTTTTATTTCTTTCTTTTACCCAGCAGGTGGCGCCTTGTTAGACAACAGTTTAATTTTTTTTTAGAATTCTTTAAGCGTGACCTCCGCGACTCTCCGACATAGCCGGACGCTGCTGCTTTAACTATTATAAATACTTTATCCTCCACAAAACTTAGTGCGCTACATCGATCCGTAACCCCTTTGTTTTTTTCCTAGGTTGTTCCTCTAGAGCCGTGGTTATTTGTAAATTACAACCGTTACTTACTGCAATATAAAACCTTTAAAGTTATTTAATGTGAAGTGTTTACCAAAAGAATTTATTATGTAGTCATGCACGTTTTGCAATAACTATTAAAAGAATTATTTTAATACGACTTTTTTGATTTCGTCTACTAAACGCCTTCCGTTCTGCACTTCTGATTCCTCTTTGTCCGAAATCAACACAACAACCCCTGGAGCATCTGCAGCCCAACTTCACTAGAAGCCGTGATCTCCAGGAATTTATGTTTTCATTTAAATAAAGATATGAATAATAACTAAATTGAAAAAGGGACTTGCTGTGAAACTTAAATCTATCGTAAAGTGTTTACGTATTCATGCGCATATTAACTACCAGTGCGTACTGGCTTTTGACGAATGTATCGATAGTTATTGACGATTTGTTTTGTATTTATCGAATGGATATTATTTCACGGGAAGAAAATGCTCTCGCGTACCACCCCCCCCACTTTCACTGAGCTACGGTAGAATTCCTGTTTATGTTATGCTTTAATTCCAAAATTGTCGTTAGGTTTTTTTGCATGTAACATTATCTTATATTATTTATTGATTTTAAATAGTTAACTTATTAATATTTATGTTATCTGATGAAACGTTTTTTTTTAATATTGTTCTGACGAACACAGTTTTTTAAAATAAATTTAGACTTGATACTAGCCACAATACCGACGTTTTATATAAAACAAGCCCTTAGTACTTTTCTTTATTTACCTGCCCCTTAGAAGAGTTATAATATAAACATCTAAATCATTAATTTATTTATAAAGAAAAGGAAAATAATATAAAGAAAATGACTTATGTTAGTAGAAAAATAAAACATACAGCTCAAAAATAAATCAAAATTATGAATTTTGAAGGCATATATTTCGGTGTAAGCTTCCGAAATCCGTAAGTAAAGATAACAATTTTTAAATATTTGTAATAAAAAAAAAATTAAAATTAAAAAAGTTTTACTATTAATATATCACATTCTCGGAAGTTCTATTAACAAGTACGAAGGAGCATAAATAATACTTTACTAAAATATTTTTATCTTTTTGTCAATAAAAAAGATAAATTTTTCTAAATATTAACGATAGAAACTTTAAACAATTTCAGGAATTAGAAATAACTGGATAGACTTTAAACAACAAAACGTTGCTTAACGAAATTGGTTTAATTATGAAACGAATTTCATTTGAATTTTCTTTTGTCGAAATCTTTTATGCCACTTTTATTATAGCTGACTCAATTTAAAATCCCTTTCATTTGTAGCTTAGAATAAAATATATTTGTTGTTTAAAATGCGAAACTTTAATTTGACAAATGTTGTGAACCTGAAAAGTTTCCAGAAGCATGGAACACAAAACGTAATGAGACTGTTGTTTAAAATTTTCCAAATAAATTTATAATATTTCGGCTGTTTTAAGTTTTGTTAAAACTTATTTCAAACTTTTAACATAATTTTTAATAGTTGTACTGGAGACATAGCATTTACAAGGCGTATGCTTACAATCGATGTTATCAACAAAATTGCTTTGATTTTAATGACGAATGTCAAAAATAAATTTATGTCATAACACTGTTATTAGGAAGTTAAATTGTTAAACGATACGTATGTTTTAAATATGTTTTTTCTAGGTCGTGACGAAATTTTTTCGTGCTTGTATATTTCTATGTAGAATATATCTTCACATATTTTTTCTTACAATATTTTTATTTATTTATTCGTATGGTAGGTACATTTCATTTATTTATTTACATTTTTACTTAAATTCAATAAAAACAAATTTACTAAACTTTGTTTTGGAAGGTCTTCAAAATCAATAAGTGTCAAAATCTGTATTACCACAGATTACATATACAGAGTGTCGCAAAATATGTGTTCCAGATTTAAACAACTTTTTTAGTAAAACTTTTATGTTAGACAAAAGTTACGCCAAAATGGTGTCTAACAGTAAAATAAAAGTTTATATGACCTTGAAGTTGAAAAAAAAAAAATTAACGTCGTTCAAATACTATGAAATTTTGCAGGATTGGTCTCTAAGCTCTACTAAATACAAATTAAATGTCAAACTTAAAGGTTATTTATTTTGTAGGCTAAAAATTTAGCAATGACCAAATCAATATCTAAATAAGCAACTTTAAATAACAGGAGTTAGAAAGGCGACCACTATGAAGTTGTAATAAGAATTCGCTCCAATTGATAAGAAACATGTTACTCATAATTTATACGGTTTACACTGCAAATTTGTAATTAACAGAAATTACAAAGGCGACTAATGTAATTTGCACTTATGGTTGTTTAATTGGTAGGTATTATTTTAAACATCATATAAATGTTAAATTATAACTTACAAAAGAAATAAACATCAAAATTCACTACTAAATTGTTTAGGCACTACTTCCACAACTACAACTGTCACTTTTTGATAATATTTACCTTATTAATATTTTGTTTCAAATTGGAATTTAGGTAAAATTTAACTTAATAAAAATAAAAAAGATAATTATTTTGGAAATAAATAAAAATTGGATTTGAACAAATAAGCTTATTTTTGCTTATTTTAGCTTCCTGGATATGCCTTTAAAATATTTCTATTTTCTCCCGAATCACAGTATTTATTTCACCGTACTTCAAATTTCGTGTTAACAATTTTTTAGTTTAAAATTTCTATATAGAATTGATTTTTGGCCTCATATATTTTATGGAAATGCAAGAAATGAAATTTAATCAAAATGTAATCAATACATAATTACAACATAACATTATTATGTGCTTTCAATTTGAATTTAAATTATTCTGTCGATAAATTGTCACCTGAGAATTTGTTTATATCAGTGTCAACGTTTCCATTACTATTTTGTATTGGGTAGTGTAAACTAACTATCACGCTTATAAATCTTATTGTCTAATTTTCTTCTTAGAATAATCTGTGGAAAAACGCTGTGTGTAGAAGAATTGCCAGTTTATATACATAATAGACCTATTAACAAGAATTATATTATGTCCTCGACAATAATAAAACAAAATTATAACAGGAACATTTCGTCCATTGAGACACTTTTTGGAAGGGTTCCCATCACACTTGCCGCGTTACTTCTTTGAATGGCCACGTTTAAGCGCTGGGTAAAGTATAATTTCGAGCGGGAATTTTAGGGCGTCTTCTCTCGAGGGTCTAAGTTTCAACGGCAAAGGAAACAAATTTAACTTTTGATGAATGAAATGTTTGTATTTATGTTTCTTCGCTTCATTAGCTGTATCTGCTGCTTGTCCAGGAGATTTTGCTAATGTTTCAATATGAGTTGGAACCAAGGTGTGTCGGTGCAGGTTGCGTCCCAAACTAAAGTTTGACCTTGGGCCCACGGTACCAAAGTCACGCCGTCGGGACGTTTCCCATCTTTTTCTCTGCTAAGTCCTCCGGGTTCTAGAGCAGATGAAAGTTGAGCAGTGACGAGACCAAGTTTGAGAATGTCATTTAAAAAAACGTGTCTGTGTGCGACAAAATTATTTATGCAACATAGGTCATGACGTCCACTTTTGTCTACTGGATTTCCACAAATGCATTCGTGGGATTGCAAACATCTAAACGATATCCTAGCGAGATTGAAGTTCGGAAAATGACATCTTCCAAAAGCGTGCTGATGGACCGAGCGGGGACAACAGTTACCAAAGCATTGCTTTCTCTTCCCTTAAAAGTGATAAATAGAGCTTGCTCATGAATTGATTTATTGGTGATTGTGAAAGGCAACATCATCTAGGCGAGAACAGTAGGAATACATCAAGTCTATTAGATGAGGCACGCCGTTGACAGAAGTAAGAAAAGCGGTGATTGATGTCTGCCGCTTTCCTAATTTACATTCTTTCAAAGTTAATAGGGGCGATGTGAGGGCCATTGCTGATTATTAAACCAGTTAGCTATGGATTCAAATGTTTGCTTAATATCTTCAGTTCTATCTTTTCCCATTTGTCTTGGATAAGGTTATAATTTTTAATACCGACTAATTCCAGCTAGCAAACCTTCTCTAAATACCATAAGTTAAGCTTCTATCACAGATTAAATTCCAACAAAGAACAACATTGAGCCAACTGGATCTCCTTGCTGAGCGATGGCATTGCCAGTTTTAAAGGTTTGGTGTTTTTTCAAAACGACAGAACACCGTATAGTACTCTATTAACTTGAAGACGATATGGACGTCTATTTTTAGAAATAATTTTTGCCTGTCTACATTTTGTTTCAAAATAGGTTCTGGCTGTAAGCATCCTAGTTTAGTTGTGAGACGGCGAAAGTATTTTCTACTGCTCTAGGTCAGAATCTCCCATCTTTTTTTGCTAGAGGGCATAATGATGCACCGTAAAGTACTATGATGATTGGTGGGTTCACACGACCAGCTAACATGAAGTTGCATAGGTTTGTGATTGTCAGTGCTAATTTTCTTCCGGTTTCACCCGTTGGGGTAGTACTACACATATCTTCAATATATTGTGGGCGGAATCCATTAATGCCTAAGACTGAACCATTGGAAATGACTCTAGTAATTTGATGTTGAATTTAACAGGCTCTTTGATAAGATTTTCCCATTTTTAAACAACCAAATTCCGTTTGTATGATGTTTAAATACTGCTCGTGCAAATGCCTTGCTTAGATTATAAATTTATCCATTTTTCAATATTTTTAAACATTACAGAGTTTTTTAAAAGAATCTGTAACGGTTGTAGTTTACAAAATAACAAAAAAAGCGACGGCTTTAGCGATACAACCTAGAAAAAAAATTTGGCTCGATATAGCGCACTAAATTAGTGAAGGATAAAAATATTTTTAGTAATTTGCTTCGTCGGGGAGTTGCGTGGATTCTTGAATAACTATAAGAAATTTGACTGTTGATCTAACAAGGCACCTGCTAGATAAAGAAAAATAAAACCGACCAGCAGGAGATCAACAGGTTTTACTTAAAATCTAATATGCCAAATCGAACACAAACCAGAGAGAGAGAGAGACAAACAATACAGTATAACAAACAAATCTTAAAATATTATGAGAATATGACAGAAATAGAGAGACTGTTGCATATAGTTACATGCGTTAGCAGCAGCCTTGCTTACAATAAATCAGGCTTTTTGTTAAGATGTCGAATTTCAAGTAAGCTTTAGTTAAACGCTTGAGTTAAGAGTTATCATTTAAATTAAGAAATGGCTGCTATTAAGGCTCTGCGTACACATATCAATTACACACGGCGAGTTACACTAAATCAAAAGGTAAGTACCTCCCGCAAACCTAAAAGGCCTTTTGTGTCCGCTCTAAATTAAGCGCCCCAGCCTTTATTGAGCTGATTTAAACAAATTTCCGGTTGAAAAGAGTACACCGAATAAAAGTTACTTAAATATTAATATTGAGCCGTTTTATATCATCTGTACTCGAGCTTCATACGCATTATTATTTATGAATAAGTGGTTTAGATACTAAAACTTAGCTGTAAACGTCGAGTGTAGTTCCAGGAATGGAGTGTATTCTGCTAGCGACTGTATCGACAGTTCGGGGAAAGGTAAGATAGACCCAGGGATTCCTCTTAGGGGTGGTGTGCGGGGAAGAACAGCACACAAGTGACTTCCTCTGCTGGAATGATGCAAGCATAGCCAACCTCTGTGAGACGTGATATTCACCGTTTGGATCTGCGGCTTGATTAATGCGAAACCGTGCTGTTGTCGTACGTTCATTTATAGGGAACGGCTCACGACATACGTCCTAAATACGGGAAATAAAACCGTAACAAATCCTACCTTTACTTGATCTGGACAATAAGAGAGAATGGTAGGAATTCTGTAAATGATAGCATGTAATGTAAATTTTAGAATGAAGAATTAGGGTTTTTCTTGCGGAGACAGACAATATTTAACAGTTTTTAATCCTAATGATTGAGCCTAACGGCTCATCAGAGAAATAAACTTCAATCATCAACTGAATAAAAACAGTTACAGAAAATTGCATACCAGGACCCTAGTCTTGAATTTTTAGGAATTATTTTCTCATGAGAAAAACGAAAATTCTCTTGAAAACATTATTGTTACTCTTGAAAAATTTTTCTTCTCCTATTCCTTTACTCACGACGTTGATGGAGTAGCAGATGGGAAATTGTCAAGAATACCAACTTTATATTTTCAAGAGAATTTGGTCTTTCTCATAAGAAAATAATTTTCCACAATTCAAGAATAAGGGCCAAGGAAAAAATTGGTATCAGTGTAAGGGATGTAAGACTAATACCATGTAAGTGAGTACTTAAAATAGTAATTCCGCTTCGTAATGTTCAGACGCTTATTATTTTTGTTCAAAATTATTCTTAAAACATTAATTTTGCCTCATATCAAATTTGGTTTAAAACTAATATAAAAACATCTTCGCCGAATAAAACAATTATTTTTTTCTTCCCTTTTAAGTTCATAAACAACTAAGGTTATTAGCACCTTATACTTGTGTTGTCTTTGCTTGTTTACTAGGTTTTCATGGTTCAGATCTCATCTAAGAGATCGCATTCACTTAAGAAACTGATAAAGCGTTTAGCAGCAAGCGCGTCATATTTCAAGAAGTCATTAATTTCCATACCTTGCAAGTCCTATTTCTCCGAAGTGTTTTTTCAAGACACTCTGTACATTCATGACATTTGTCACACCTAAGAGACACAGCGCCTTTTACGAGGTACGACGATGTTAATCTGTTGGCATTGCTTAGTTTATACTATTTATGTGTGTCTCTTATTACACGAGATGTCGTTAGACACACATTTCTCGTATGACCAAACGAAATCTTGTAATCAGTGCCTGCTCCCTACGGTGTCAACTGCCCAGTTTTGCAGCCGCTTATAGATTCTAATATCTTCCCCCACTTTGTTCCCATTTTCAGTATCTTAGATTTTATGGTGGGTTTATTTTTAAAGTTTTTATGTCCTCGGTATGTTCTATTTTACATGGCGGGTTAAGAGGAATATTAGTCTGATCTTAAATCAACAAAACAAAAGATAACTCGATAGCGTGAACCACGTAGAGGCAAGTAGTCTACCTGGCGTGGGTGGACATCCTCATCCTAATTTTGGCGTTTTATGGTAATGTCAACATCGATCTACGTTTGGCAAGAGTAGTATAAAAAGCTCCAATAGCCTGTCTGATACCTGCGTACTGAATGGCGTTTAGCGAGTTTAAAGTGCCGCGGAGCCGTACACGATCAAACCATAATCTCCCTTGGACAACAATACATTTGCTGTGCAAGAATATTTAATGAAGTTTAGTGCTCTCATAGAATTACTTTTCATATTTTCTCGTGACGTTTCCACGATAGACGGTCGTCCCAACTCAGTCCCAGGTAAGTCAGCTCAGGCACGCATTGAAACGTTCGGCCGTTCATGGACATGCAGGGTCTGTAATGCATTTCCTTTGGAAACTGGAAAACTTGAAGCCTCTTTCCGCGCCCGACGCCACTAGAGTGTAGATCGCCACCTGCAGTTTCTATTTTATGTCGGATTTCAAAGAGCCAGAAAGGAAAATTACAATATTGTCGACGTAAATACTACGACCAATGCTCGAATCAAAATTTTCGCAAATGATATTAATGGCGATCGCGAAAGAGTGACGCTCAGGGTGGAACCCTGGGAGATGCCATTTCCTAACGGTCGGCGACTAAAGGTTTCCAGCCCCAAACGAACTCTAAAATATCCTTCTTCAAAAAGATGTAATAAAAAAAGGCAAGTTGCTTCTGTAACTCCTATCGTATAGCCTTTCCAAAACACCGAATTTCCAAGCCATATTGCAAACCTTCTCTATATCGAAGAAAACGGCCGTTAGGTGATGTCTGAGACGGAGAGATATTTCTGATATTTCACCAATTTGTAATTTCTCTCTATACATCAGACGAGTCTTCTGTTCACCATCGATTCAATAAACTTACTTAGAGATCACCTAAGATTTATCGAACGGTAATTTTGGGATAACAAAGAATCTTTATGGCTTTTAAGTAACGGAAGAACGATGACTTCTACAACGTGAAGGGTACGTACCCTCGGTCCATATCCGATTACAAGTCGCCAACTAGGAATTTTAGAAAAGGTCGTCGGTTGGCTTGTTTAGAGAAAGCGTAATGGATATTATCATCCCCAAGGCAACTGTTCTTAGATTTGGCGAGAGCCTGCTGTGACTCCCGATTTGTGAATGAAGCGTTGTAGTCGTATTCGAATTCGGTGCGAAAATCGAGATGGCGTTTGGAAATCCGCTTGAGTTTGAGGAAAATTTTGTTGAAATTTTGTGAGCTGCTGACCTGCTTGGAATGGTCCGCAAATTTCTCGACTAACTCTGCCGGTTCACCTATCGCGACGTGATTCACCCGTAAAACTGGTGTTCACAAGGATTGTTTACATCCGGAGATCCTACGTACTTTCTTCCATACCAGCTAAATCAGATTATCGGTGTTAATCAAAGACATGTATTTATCCCACACACTCTTTTGCTCCGCAATATCGTTGGACGTGCCTCTGCTCTAGCGCGTTTGAAAGAAATCATGTTTGTGCCTTGCTGCAAAATGTTGGCTTCTCTTTTCCCGAGTGATAGCCTCGCTTGACGCCGCTTTAGTGATATGCAGGTAAGATTGATCTAAAAAGATCCCAATCTGCTTTATCGATTTTCCATCTTTCAGGGATGCAGCAGTCGGAAAGAGGCATGTTCTATTTCACTGTGATGGGAAAGTGGTTACTATCGTACAAATCGTCAAGAGATTTCCACTGAATTTTTTGCAGTAATAGATGCAGAGATCGAAATCAAAAATCGTTACATCGAGCATTTAAAAGTAGGTGAACCATCGTTCAGTAGAGTCAGATTGGAGTTATTAATGAATAAATTTTCTAGCAGCCGACGATGAGCGTCCACTTTTCCAAACCCTACATGGGGATTAGGTAGAATGGTATGTTTTGTAAGTCATCGAGAGCCAATCAAAACAAGGTAAGTATGTATTGCATATACACAGTGCGAATAGATGGATTATAATGCTTTATTGCTTATAGGTTGGGAGTAAGCCGCATACGTCCCGCTTTAATGTCCTTGAAACAGCTATTCTTATCCCACCGCTTGCTCGAGTGGTTAGCGGTGTCTAATCTGAACATCTCATTTCTTTATCAGACCGTTACAATTCCGGATTGAATTATGTAAGGTGCATTTAAGAGTTTTAAAAGTGTAAAGACAAGGACAATAAATACATAAATATAGACAAACAAAAGTATATATAAATATATAACTACAGGGTTTCTATACATGATTGTCTCATCAAGTTGTTAAAGAAAATTAACGATAAATGACAAACAACAGCCAAATATAACCAGAGATAATAATTACAACGGAAGGATGAAATAATTGACAGATGATGACATTAGTATAAATTAATTTATTATCAATTTAAGCTACAAACTTGCATTGTTTAAATTTTACAATACCCACCTGATGAAACAATCAGTTATAGAAATCCTATATTAAACGTCGGATTTGTACATTTCAATATAGATATAATTAAAACAAATGTTTTGCAACGTTAATTGGAAAATTGAAGATAAAACTCTAGATAATCAAATGTCACCTATGAAATCTTCGAAACCGCTGTAAAAACTACGCGCTTTTAATTAACGCAATGTGACAACCAAATTTTAACCCGTACCGAAAGTTGACTTGTTGGCAGTTTGGTGGTATGAAGATGCTAATCAAAGTATTAATCAAAATCTTAGTATTATCTTTACGCATATCTTATACAAATAAAATTCAATTATTTCTTTTAAAAAAAGATACTCCTTAATTCGTTAATTTTAATTTATACAGTGTGTCCAAGATAAGGATGAATAGCATGGGGATCTCGGAAACCGTGAGAGATACAGAGTCGGTTAAATTTGGAAAAAGTTGCGACTTGAGAGGTGAACATTTTGCTGTTGAGAAACACGCTGATTCGGCTTACTTCCGGAGATATTCGAAAAAACCTGAAATTATGTCATTTCGTTTTCATTATATTCTGAAGATATTCGAAAAGTTACCAAAAACTGAATGCACTTAGTCATTGCCACTTTATCTGCTGTACAAGACGGCGTTCACGAATTTTCACTACAAAGTTCTCGTTTCGAAAAAACCATATCAACTTTATTTTTTATGGCACTTAAAAAAAGTACACTCGGTATAAGAGAAAGCATTTTCGTTACAAATTTAACGATGTACTACACAATATGGTTATTCCCGATTTTATTGAGAAAAACAAAGTTTTAGTAAATTTCTAATCTTTATCTTAGTGTACGCTTGAATCGAAACCATGGCAGCGAAACATCAAGTCTCATTGTTGTTTGAAGAACTCGATCGATTGGACATAGTAGTATCAGTTTAGCAACGCCTTTTACTGTAGGTCATATCTACAATAGAACACGTAAATTTCAAATCTTTTTTGATGTTCTGTGTGTTGAAATAACAGGCAAACAGAAAATGTTGTTGCGCTCGAATGTTTTTGATGGACAGCATGCTGCTTGAATGAACTGTATTCTTTTAGAATGGATACCAAACGCCTAAATTTTTAGACTTCTCTTGGTTGCCTCCTGTTCCAAAACTTGATTAAATGCAAGTGTTCCGTTTCTACAGAATTTCTCCGGCATGTAATAGAAAGAGGCAGCATATCAAATTTCTTCTTCATTTAAAAACATTACTTGTTCCATTGTAAAATATGACCTACACTAAAAAACGTTGCTAAACTAATACTACTTGGCATTCAAATAGATTCACAGAATTAAATAATGAAATAAATGAAGTCGATTGTTAATTCAACTTCATTTTTTTCTGTTCTCATGGTTTCATTCACCGCACACTATACCAAAAAGATTAGAAATTTAATGAAACGTTATTTTTCCTTAATAAAATCACGAATGATCTATATTGTGTAGTGCTATCGTTGAATTCTTTAAATGAAAATGCTTTCTTATACAGAGTGTACTTTTTGAGTGCCATAAGAAAAAGTGATAGTTGATGATGGTTTTGAAAACGAAACGTTGTAGTGAAAAATTTGTGGAAAGTCATCTTGTAGACTCAGACAGTGGCGCATTCACTTTTGGAATAACTTCAGAATATAATGAAAAAGAATGGCATAATTTCGGCTTTTTTCAAATATCTCTGAAAATAAGCCGAACTCAGCGAGTTTCTCAAACAATAAAATGCTGTCGATTCCTCTCAAGTAAGTAAATTCCTTTCCAAATTTAACTATTATTACGTTAATTAAAAATGTACCATACGAATAAATAAATAAATATGTACTACTACTCTACAAAAAAATTTTTGGTTCTTCGATACCGATTTTCTATTTGTAAGTTCATGTCATGGTCATTATGCCCAAATTTATTTTCTTTGCCTTCTAACTAAAAAAGTAAACAATTCCTGGTAATGTTTCTTCATCCTTAGTATCTACCTCACAAAATCTCTCTTTAAGTCTGGTAATGTTTCTTCATCCTTAGTATCTACCTACAAAATCTTTCTTTAACTGCAACTTTTATTTGATCTTTTTGAAATTAAAATCAATAAAGTTACACTGTCTGAGTGGAGTGGCTTAGGCTGCACCAATTCCCTTTGTCTCTATACAATTCTTGTCAAACATGCTTGAAATCAGTTTTGAATATGCTGACAATCTATTCAGTAGGTATTTAAATTACAAGATTTTAATTGAAAATATTACAGTTCAAGAGTTTTTGTTAGCATCCAATTTCGATTACGATTTAGAATCTGAAATTCTGCAAATACCACAATGTTTTCCACTACTTGTCTATCTACTATTCTGTAATTTAAAAATGAATGGCATAAGAATATGAATATATCAGCATTCAGCCAAGATGACAGTTGCGTCATTATTTATCTTCATGTAATCTCATAGAACAAACTCTGAATTTACATTTTTGAAATTTTGAGTGGCTGATAAATGTGTAAACGAGTATTTAAAGCATCGATATGAGCTGGTTTATACATGTAATCTTAAAATTTAACATTTGAATATTGCACAAAAACTTAATTTGACATGGCAGTGTACAAAGAGGACGAACACTGCGTGACTGCTGCACAAGCCTTCTGCAGCAATTGTAGCACAACGTGAACATATAACGTTTTGAAAGTTACAAAAATTGTCTCTGTTACTTCGGCTCAGAGCTTTTTAAATGCTGAAATATATGTTACTGACTTAAATTATATCAATTTCATCTATATTATCCCCAAAAGTCTTAATTATGTTATTCTCATTTTACAAAATATAAATTTCCATTGCGGATGAATTCAGTTTCTTTTTATGGGACAAATACTTTTGAACAGAAATATGCTATCCATACCTTACTAAATATCAGAAAATGAAAAGAACTGTTCTAAAAATTACAAGGGGAGAATGTGATAATTAATAAAATTGAATTAATCTTAATATTTTTCTCTTTTGGAATAAATAATTTAGTTTTTTATAATAATTACCCGGCCTCGTTTTGTTTTCATTAGTGTGCGTTAAAATTAATTCTAATAAAAACAATAATTACACACAGCCTACTATTATAGGGATGTTTCACATACCACACGTCTGGTGAGATTAATTTCATCATTATTACATTTACATTTTATGTGTACGTACTGCTAAGTAATCAAAAAGCAACATGCATAAATTTGTAATATCTTTTACAATGTGTGCTTAGTAATAATATGTTGGTTATTATGAAGCAAATAATCGATACATATGTTGATAATTGCAATACATAATAAAATGACAATATTAGTGCAACTATTGCATGAAAATAAAATTAATTAACAAGTTAAACAATAAAAAACTGATTATTGAAGGTTTAGGAAATGAAACTCTTCAGTAATAAAAAAGCAGATTATATTTTACCATACAAGAAGTTTTATTTGATTTGCTAAAGATATTATCTACGCCGAGACTGGTTAACAGGTTGTAACGTTTGTTTTTTAAAATCGGCGTCGAAGTAGGCGTTAACATTTTATGATTGTAAACCTACCAAATTTGCTTGACAGATTTTCGCTGTAACACTAATTCAATTCTAGCACGGTAACAGGTTCACATTCACAAAATGAATTCGACGACGGATTTGAACACAGCGTTTTGCGCAGAATTCCATATCGTTCTGATACTAACAATACAACATTTTGCTCAAAAAATAAAATAAATGTTCTAATAGCGACAAAACGAGGTACCGCGTTCATCTTCCTTTTAAGACGAGTTGAAAATAAAAAGAAAATAGAAATTGCATTTTAAAAAAATAGTTTAAACAATAGTTATAGACAATAAAATTTCCAACAACTTTTCATAACTTTTTGTATAATTAATATTGGTAAAAGATATTATTAAAACCATTAAAATAAAACATACATTCAAAGTTCAGGATATAAATCTGACGGGCGGTTTTCCTGACATCTTATTTAAAGAGGTGGAGCAAAAACTGATACGTTGTGAGGCTCATAATCCACATTTGTGAAGAAATGTACACCGCAAAAGCAATTTGTCAAAGTCGAATTAAACACTATTAGTAACGGCCAACAATAATCTAAACTGGTATGTAGTTATGCAGATAAAATGAGATATCGCGCACGCCATAAAATTTCTTTTTTTAAACGAGTGGAAAATTCTCATCTCTCACAAAGCGTGGCAATGAAAGATCCACATCCCTGTTAATAATGCTTACAAACATCGGAAAATTGAAATAATTGTTTGGAGTTAAGAGAAAAACTATTTCAGTTATAATGTAAAATCCTGTTTCGTTGAATGATAAAATCTGTTAAAAACCATTATTTTTTTGTTATTTCTTTAACCTACTATTTTTTTCGTCATTGTCGCGAATGGCGCTTGGGTCGGTCCATTATATGTCGTCATGCAATAGCTGTGCTGTTATATTTTACTTCTTGTTACCTTTTATAATGTTTACACACTTCATTAATATTATTATTTATGAATACTAAAGTGGGTAAGGGTAAAGCATTGTTTAGGTTTTAGTGGTTTTCTTAAACCTTGAATCAAATCTTTGCCAAGACGAACCAATCCACAATTGCACACGGTTTTGTCACCATACTATACAGGTTTATACTGATCTTCAGGGGCAACATACGAAACACTTACATCACATTACAATATTTAAAATGTACCATACGAATTAATAAATAAATAAAATTAAATTCATTAAAAAAACAAAATTTCGATTCCTATTTAGTTGATATTATTTTGTTATTTCGTGAATTGTTTATTTTTGTTGAATTGTTGGAAAGAATAACAAAAACGCATATTAAAACAATTACATACAGGGTGTCCAGAAACTCTCCTGACAAACCAAGACCGGAAATTCCTCAGATAATTTTAAGACAATTTAACCCAATTCACCTAGTCCGAAAATGCTCTCTAACGGAGCTAGAGCTTTTTGAAGATAGCGCCTTGTAAAGTAAAAATTAAAGATAAACTTCGCCAACTGACAACAATTTGACAATGAAGAACGTAGGTTTACTTTTGTTGGCAGTTCAGAGCCAACTAGTGCAAAAATATAAATTCCAACTTTAATGACAAAAACAAAAATTTTCAAAATCCATTTTTCTAGAAAACGCTGTATCCTAATGACTTAAAGTAAGAGTACCTTTAGTACTAGAATACCTGAAAATTTAATAATCTAGTGTCACAAATGCTTAAAAGTTAAAGACAAAAAGTTATGAAGTAAAATAACCGTTGACCTACCCAAAACGGACGCCTATGACCGGTACTAGAAATTCGCAATTGATGGAATCGATTCATCTCTGGAAGGCTAAATAAGCGTACTAGTTTTTTATTTTCTAAGTAGAAGCGTTCTGGAGGTATTTAAAAAACTATTTAAAGGCGCCATCTTCAAAGAGCTAACTAGCCCTTTAGGAAGCATTTTCAGACTAGGTGAATTGGGTTAAATTGTCTTAAAATTATCTGAGGAATCTCCGGTATTGGTTTGTCAGGAGAGTTTCTGGACACCCTGTATAAAAAACTATGAATTTTGAAATACATTAAATGATTTGTGACGGAATTTTTCCATAAATAATCGGTTTATTAAGAAATTTTCCTTCTCCCTGGCAGTGAAATGTTGCCGTTTACGCTAAAGCGTCTGAGTTATGCATTTTTAATTGTGGGCTGTTTGGGGATTTTATCCGTTTAGGAGTTGCCGTTCAGATCGGGCAATCGCGTGATCATTCTAAAATTGATTAATTTCGTGGATTCTGCAAAAATGCGATACTGCGTTCTTTTCCGATTAACTCAAGTCGTTTTATGAATGTGAAATTGGAGAATCGCGTTGTCTAAAAGTTGAACATCATTGGATAACGCGCTTAATAATATGGATATGAAGTAAAATCGTCCAATTCTAATCAGGGCCATAAACCTCCCTTCGGTTTGATGATTCCAGGCGGTGGTGAGTGAAGCTTTCTTTCTTTTACTTCCTTTGGCATTTTCGTGATAGTGTTTCCTGTCGTCACGGGTTCTGTTAATTTCAAAAGAACCCCTCTCTTTGGTGTTTCCTTCGCTTGGGGACGTTCTGTCTGACGTACTCGTGGTAATTTGTCGAAGTGAATATTGAATCAGAGTGGCCATACTGGCAACATTAGTAATCTAAAAAATTATGAACCTATCGAAGCGGCAATATCACCACCGTGTGGGAATTTTTATCACAAAACTTAGGAAACTAATTGACAAAGTTTAATTTATACTTATATGTGGTTAATCAACTTCCTGGAAGCCATCATCGAGTCAGGCTACCACTCAAGATAAGCCGGTTATCTATTCATTGGTGCAGCCCAGCAACTGCTATCAGTGGAGTCCATTTTAGTTTCTTCTCTTCGTGGATACTCAGATACTGGATTTGGATACGCGAGCTGTTATCTTTGATGGCGATAAACTGTCGAGCCCGGAAGACTTCCTAGTTACACGAGCTAAGTTATTTCTCTTATGCATGTCATTAATTTATTTTGGCCGTCATATGTATTGGTATCGTGGTTGAAAGTTTAACAACGTATATTGTTGCGCCTATTCTTATTCTTATGTAAACTTAAAGGATCCTTTCAGTACAATCATTTATGTGCGTTTTGAACTCATTTAATAATCGGCCACGGTCCGGCACTTCGTCGCGAATTCGATTTAAGTACCTTTGAAAAAGAGTTTGTCGTGTGAATTACGTGTGTAGGGTATTATCGATGTTCGCGACTGTCTAATCAGCTAACCTATTTAGGGACGCTTATGCCTCGAATTTATATTCATTTTGTTTACATGCTCGCGGAATGATTAGTATCTGAGAACTATATATGCTATTAATGTTATTTGATATTGTCTATTGGTAGGGTTATGTGTGTCTCAATGTGCAAATTGAACTCTAGTCGCTAAACACAATATACTGATTTCTAGGCACATACGGTTTATTTTTTTTTGTATCTACGAGTACCTAGTGGCTTCTCAGATATTTCTCTTACGTAATCCTAGGAGGCGCTTATAAATTTTTTTCCGTGCAGTGTAGAGGTCTTCTCTGTGAACGATTTTCAATCCACCCACGACCACTTCCGCCTAATTAAGAGCTGCCGCGGGGGGTCATCTAGCACTGCGATACATTTATTTTATTGGTTACAAATAAACCGTAACAATTTATCTAAATATTTTTTAATGTAAAAGAACACAAATATAATAAGTACCGGAGTATAGTTACATTTGGATTTGAAATCAAATGCATTTGAGTTTAAAAATTTAATTGTACCCACGCAGATTTTTTATGTGTTGATTCTTATAGTCTCTTCATCACAATCCACAATACAAAAAGCACTGAAAATGTCGACAAGGAGGTAGCTATTTTCTTGAATACAAAAATTCACCAAAAACATTAAAAAAATCGAAAAATGGGATTGTACCCCCATAGATCTTTTATATGTTAGAACTTTTAATCCTTGCAATAAATTAGCGGGACACAGCAATGCAAAAATTCATCAAACGCATTTTAGCGATTGTTTAATGTTTTTTCAACATTTTCAAACTACTGCACCCTGACGGCACTTTGGGATAATGTTTTGCAAAGGTTTTAAGAACTGGACTGCAATTACTAACATATAAAAAATCTGCTGGGTACAATCCCGTTATTACAATTGCTTAACGTTTTTGCTGAATTTTTACACTTACAATAAAAATTGGCGCCTCCTGACAGCACTTTGAAATAATTTTTCGCAAGGTTTATAAAAAAAGACTAAAACTACTAACAGAAAAAATTTGCAATGTGTAATCTCAATTTTGCAATTCTTTAATGTTTTTGTTAAATATTTGCACTGGGACAAAAACAAAAAAAAAACTGGACTACAATTACTAATATATAAAAATTATGCAAACAACAATCCTATTACTGCGATTGTTTATTATTTTTTCTAAATATTTGCACTTAAAAAAAGTTACCATCCCCTGGCGGCACTTTAGGGTAATTTGTTGCAAGAGTTAAGAACTAGACTATAATTACTTACATACAGGGTGAACCATTAGTGCTTGGAAGGAGGATATCTCGGAAAATATTAGGTTTAAAAAAAAAAACGTCTATAATGTAAGTTGTGCAGATCAATGAGCTGCAAATTATTTTAGTTTTTGAGGGCGTTTCATAAGAGTGCGATATACCAAAGTTATGTTTTTAAAATATTACTAACATATATAATTGTGCAATAGTCCGTTTACAACACGAACACAGTTCCCGTTTCTCAAAATAAAAACACTATAAACAATTAATTTACTGTACGGAATGTTTATATCCAAATTAAAACGAGCTATATGCATCAAAACAAAGTTGCATAATTTTTAATATTAAACGGTATTTACTAAGCGATATTCGACTAGATTATAACAAGAGATTGTGATCAGAGTTTGTTGTTTTGAATAATGGTAGTACAGCGTCTTTCCCTATGAGAGTGACTTATTTATCTATGAGTGTTTTATAAATATTTGGGCATAAATTAAAGGCAAGAATTCTTGAGTAAAAATAAGATAAAAAGTTAATATACACATATGTTTAGAATCGCTTTCTTTCCGAAGTACAGAGTGTTGAAGTTACTTTCCAAAAATCGATTTCGTATTATTGTTTAAAGAATACTTTCACCGATTTGATTCAAATTTTTACAGTTACTCATTAATGTTATTTGAGTAGATAAAAAATGAACACTCCAAGGGTGTAAGCATGGAGCAGATCATTCGACGTCTAGCATAAAAATAATAACACCCTGTACAATTGCTACAATTTTTAATTCAGGCTGTGAATGATCTTCCTGGTAAAAATACGGGTTCAATAAGCCAGTACCCAACAATTCAAACCCAAACGTTTAATGAAAACTGGTGTTGAAACCAATCTTCTCGTACCTACCGCATTCTCGTCAGCCCAGATATGGTTATTATGGGAATTTTTTAAGGCGGTTCTGGAGAAACTAACATCATCAGTAAAAAGAATCAGCAACAATATCTGAAGAATTTGAGTTGTTGTTTGCAAAAACCATTGACAAAAGGCAATACGGAAACCTAAATCAGCAGGTGTAAGTTCCTGAATGCGTTGAATACAGTACGGATACAATAACTGGGTTCTCTAAACCCTACACACCGTCACATGATCTACATTTAAAACATTTTCAATCTATCTCGTAGAAGTACTTGGATCCTCTTCTACCATGTTGAGGACGTTTTCTTCTAATTCTACAGTTCTTATTCTTAGCGGTCTTTCTGGTCCTCCAGCTTGTTGAAATGATCCTGTTTCGTTAAAATTTGAATAAAAACGGTCAAAGAATTCTTTAAATAATAATAAGAAATCGTTTTTTTTTTTAAAATAACACCCTGTATTTTGGAAACGAAGAGATTCCGGAGATATGTTTATATGAACTTTTTATCTTATTTTCACACAAAAATTCTTGCCTTTAATTTAAGTTCAATGTTTATGAAACACCTGTATATTTAATTTATATTGTTTTATTTTATTTATTTACTTGGTCAGTTTATTTATTTATACATTACTTTATATATTTATCTGTTTATCTAATTAACATATTGTCATCTTCTACTAATAATCAATGTAATGACTCTTCATTTTATAAAGTGGACAACCGTTATTCCATGCTTTATTTCCAATTATCTATAAATACTTTGTATACTAGGTAGTTAGTGTGAAAACAATGTCAGATGTCATTTGATATTTTTGTTTGACAGTTATGTGTTGTAATTTTCAATCATGATGCGAATTAGTTTAGAAACTTACTTGTGTAAAAGTGGTGTTCAGAAAAATTGTAGATTCCAAAACTGGCGACAGTTACCAATTGCTCTAAATCAGCCGTATTTAAAATCATTAAAAAGTTCGGGGAGCATGCATGTCAGTGCGTGTTATCTAAGTAACAAAGTGGAAAAGAGTGTTGGAACCATGTAAAATATTAAAAACATGTATAATATAAAGGCCTACAAAAAACAAAAAAGACCAAAGAGGACTTCACAGCAACAATTTTAAGCAAATAAGCGGTCGGGGAGATTATACCAAATTTTAGTAAAGCACAAAAATTAGTGCATTTTGATGGATAACATGTCAACATGAATAGTCAGACACTCCATGGGCCTCAATTTTATCATGCTGTTAAAGGTGAAAATGTGGATAAGAAAATAAAAGCAGTTCAAATTGATAAATTTAGAAAAAAGATTTTCGTATGGCAAGCAATTTGTTTATGAGGACTTAAATCTTTACCATTTTTTACAAATGGAACAATTAGTGGTGAAATATATAGACAAGAGTGCATAACGTTTAATACCACTTTACCGCTTTTCTTTTAGCTATATCTAGCAAGGCCCTTTATGCTGGAACCACCCGAGAGCTGTTGATTTCAAAAATATTGATTTTATAAAAAAGGAATATAATCCACCTATTGTCTAAATCTTCAGCCGATTGAACGATATTGGTCTTTTGCAAATATGAAAGAGTTAAAAAAAATTTGGTATGCACAGAAAAATTTCAAGTGACGTTCTGCGCAAGCTGATGAGTCAAAGCAGAAACATATTGTTCTGATGTGTTGTGACGCGACACTGGATGGATCATACAGCTAAACTTACCTTACTTACCCTGTATTTAAGCGAACGGCGTGCACATTCATCTGTTTTGTTGTGTTGCAACAAAATGCGGTCCAATCGGGTTTTGGTCAGCGACAGAAGCATTTGAACCCTTTCAGCTGTTGTACTAAGTAGAAAAACATTTACTTATAAAAATTTGCCAGGACAATCTGAAGTACATGGAAAGCGATTTTCATCCTTAATAAGATCATTTATAAACGTATGATATTCGCCAAATGCTTTTCTATTTTCATTTATTTCGTGAATCCAAATTTTTTGTTTCTTGGATGTTGCAGAACAATCAATATCCGCACCACATTCTTCAAATTCTTCTTCAGATTGTAACGGTGGAGGTTTACAAATAAACGACGGCTCTAGAAGGAACTAAAAAAAAGCATAAAAGGAATTATGGATCAATGTAGCATATTCGTAGAAAATATATTTAGGTAGAACAGCAGCTTCCCGGCGTCGTCGTAGAGTGAGGGGGGTCTTTAAGGAGTTCAAAGAAATTAAACCGCTGTTCTAACAAGGCGCCACCTGCTGGGCAAGAGAGAAATAAAACCGACCAACAGAAGATCAACAGGTTTTACTTAAGCCTAGATACACTAGATCGAACAGAGTAACACAACAATTAATCATAAAAGGAAGACAGACAATTTAAAATTCCTATAGTAATAAGAAAGTGAGAAAAGAGAAACTGTCCAATTGAGGATTGTCTGATAGAAACACTCGGTGTACATATTATCATAACATGAAGACCTCTATTCTCACGCGGTGTAAAGCCATGGGTCGCAGACATATAAATTATCTTATCTAATCGTGTGAGTTATTTTAATTTAACAAAATTGTTTGTCAATTTTAATTTTCAGACAAACGTAATCTTCTTATTTATGTTTCTGTTTGTGAGAACATTGTACCCTTCTTGTCGGGGAAAGATAATTTCGTGTATAAATACTAGATAAGTTGTATTTTATAGTCAGTTGATTCGTAACAGTTTTTATTGAAGTAATTCAGTATTTTATTTTTACCGAACAAACGCGTAAAAACATAATTATATATTACTTCACACGGCAATTTACCTGGTCGAACATGCAACGACACTGACGCTTAAACTAACTTATCGAACGAGGTGAGCACCTTCCGCAAACACAATAGGTCTTTTGATTTCGAGACAACCGTTAAAATTGAAGCGCACAAGCCCGTATTGAGCTGATTATAAACTCTCGGTTGTTGAGTGTATCACCGAATAGGGTTTTACTTAAAACTAAAAGATCAAAGCCGTTTCATGTCGTATGTACATGAGCTTCACACGCATTAACAATAAATAAGATACTTAGACACAAAGACTTAGCTGCAATTTAGTGAACGAAGTCGCGAGGCTAGAATGTTCAGTTAGCGACGAGATCGACAGCTCCTTAGTTATGCACATAGAAAAAGAAAAGTGTTTGAAGAGAACTGGAGAGTGTTAGTCTCCCTTGTTAAGTCATAAAGCATAGCCACCCCTTAACTGGTAGACATGGTACCCACTAATTGCCTGCAGCTGTCTGATGTCAATAACCGTGGTGTAGTACTTAATCGAAAAGGAAAGTCTTAATCGGCCACTCGAACACCCCAGAAGGTTATCCACATATAACACGCAGAGAAAACGTACTGTAACGTATAGAAAAATTCCACGTGGCATTTAAAATTTGTACAAAGAAAAAGAGAAAAAACGGGTACTTACGGTAGGTTTAGACGAAAATAACTTAACCAATTGTTATTGGAAATCTTCCAACAAATTTAAACTATTTGTGTAATTTTTAATTAACGGTTCAACGCTAAACGCTACCCGTTAAGCAGCAAGAAGAACGTAAAAGAAGATGTCCTTCGTCTCGGAAATCTAAATCGATATTTATTTTCAACCAATCGAAAATTCGCAAAATGCGCGCCAAATACGACTTTCGTCGCAACGTATTAATCGCGACATATGTTTTCTAAATTTGTATTCCGCGCAACATATTGCTCACGACACACGTTTTTTTCTCGCTTTATAAAATAAAACCGTAACAAGATTCGCCGGATGACGAGCTTGAGAACATGCTGCATTGAACTCTAAGAACACACTGACACATTTTATTTTTCAAAAAATACTATTTCACCACAGAACACGTCAGAACAAAGTATTTATGACGCGTCACATCCTAACACATCACAAAACATTCCAACACAACACATCAGAATAATATGTTTCCGCCCACAAAGTTCAAAAATTTTACCGTTCTGCATAATTTTAGTTATGTCACTTACCAGTACTTTGGAGTAATTTGTGGCAAAGATTATAAAAACTGGACTACAATTACTGACACATAAAAAAATCTGCGGAGGTACAATCCCAATCTTGCAATTTATTGATTTTTTAAACAACCTTTTAATTACAATTTGGGCAATTTCCTAAAATAAATCTCATTGTTTTGAAAAGGTTGATTACTATATTACTTTCTGACAATAAAAATTATTTACAGTTGTTAAAAGTAATGTAGAAAAACCATTATCTTAACATGCTCATGCTTTGTTAGACCAAAAGCATTATAATCGTCGACTAATGGAACTCAAAGGCATCAAAAATGTTTTTTTTTGAATGACCAAATCAAAGGTGACTTAAATATTACAAATGATACGTATGAGAACTCTAATTTTAAAAAACATTAATTATATTCCAACTATAATACAATAAACTACTTCCAAAATGAGTTACTTTGTGTAGTGTCAGCAATCTGGCAACTACGCTGGGTAGCGTGAGTGAAGACACTCAGATAAGGTATTTGGGAGCGGATGTAAAAAGGTGTAAGAATAAACCTAGTATAACCGAATAAAGGTAAATTATTTCAATTAGTCCTAACTAAACATGGTGGCAGCGGTATAAAAGGTATAAAATGAACGAGGTGTAGTGAAAGAAAAAGAAAAAGATAGACGTAACCTCAATTATGGTTAGCGAGGGAAATAATATACAAATTAATCCCAGTATAGCATCACCTGTGTTAGTGCAAGTGTGCCAGCCAGAAAAATTCAATTTTGAGTCTCCAATAACGTGCCAACAATGGCGTAAGAGATTTGAAAGATACATGTCGGTGTTAGAGCTGATTAACAAAACGGATCAAGAAAAAAAGACATTCTAATCTACATAATGGGAGAAGAATCAGAAAACATACTACTAGACAGCACCTACATCCTACGTAGTCACATTAGAAAAATTCGAAACTTTTTTCATCCCTAGACGCAATATTATCTTTGAAAGTTACAAATTCTATGCACGTATATAGAATCCTGGGGAATCTGTTGAAAGCTTCATCACAAGTCTGCATTTGTTAGCAGAACATTGTGTTTTTTTTCTTCAGAGAAGTTAAAATTTAGAAAATAGTACTAGGAATGTTAGATAAGAAAACAAGTGAACGATTACAGTTGCAGGCAAAATTAACTTTGAACGAGTGTGTTCTGGCAGCTAAACAGGCAGAATTACAGGCTTGTCAAACCCGCAAAATCAGATCAACAGGTAGTATATCAAATTTCAACCGTATCAGTGGAGAAATCAAGGGCTACTAAAGTAGGGAGTTTCGACCGGCAACATGGGAATTTCAAGAATTTCAAAGAAAAACAGGAATTTAGTGTAAATTCAACACACAAGCCGGCTCATAAAAGGTATCCATTCTGTGGTTTTCAATACCATCCTAGAGAAAAGTGTCCACCAAGCAAAGCTATGTGTCGAGCATGTAAAAAAATGGGTCACTGGGCATTAGTCTGTAGAAGCACATCTAACATTAACCAAGTTCGTTCCTTACAAGTAAGTACACCTGTCGAAATGTTAGAGTGAGAGAGCGAGAGAGTTTGTGGGTAATCTTAACGATAAAGTAAATGTGAATAAATGGATTTTACCTATACATGTTATTCAACTAAAAAGGATGTTGACTTCCTGATAGATACAGGAGCAGATATTAGTTGTATACCTTTAAAATTGTCAGATTCTAGAATAGTAAATAGGCTTTGTAAAACTAACAAAAATGTAACTGGTCCCTTTAGAATTAAGTTGAAAGTAAAAGGTTTTCTTGCGGTAACTCTGTGTTACCTTGATAAACAGTTTCATACTGAGCTATATGTAATTAACAATTTATCTAAACCTATTTTGGGACGTGCAGCTATACTCCCGTTAGAAATTCTTCAGCTAAATGAAGGAGCTTTACCGTTAGCTCTGAACTCTTTAAGGTCTGATGTTGAGTGCAATAAATTTTTCGTAGAAACAAATTTTCTAAAAATTCTTAATTCATTAGGAACCTTTCAAACAAAAATGAAAATCAATATTAACAACGAAATACAACCATATGTAGGTACAATCAGTCCCCCGTGTAGTACCCATTCCATTATTAGAACCCTTGAAAGGGGAAATTGAGCGTCTAAAACATTTTGAAATAATGGGTCAGTCCCTATAGTACTCAAAGTCAGAAAACTCTTGTAAAATTGGTGCAAATCGCGGTGGGATCTAAATATTTTAGCAAGTTAGATACGAATTTGGGATTTTATCAAATACGATTAGAAGAGAAATCTCAGTTACCAACTTGTTTCATTACTTCCTTCGGTAGATATATCTTCAAAAGCTTCCATTCGACATAACCTGTGCCCCAGAATACTTCTCAATCTTATTGAATAAAATTTTATCAAGAATAAAGGGAGTTATAAGTCATATCGATGACATATTGATTCATGCACCTACTAAGCAAAAAACATAATCAAATACTCATAGAAGTCCTAAATCGCATTGAGAAAGAAGGACTCACCCTTAATAAAGAGAAATGTTTCTTTTGTGTAAAATCATTAACTTTTCTAGGGCATCAAATTTCTGAAAAAGGAATTTCAGTCGATCCTAATAGAATTACTTATATTAAATTATTCCCCAGAACCTACAAATAGAAATGAGGTAATGCAATTTATAGGTATGATAAATTTTTCCAGTAGATTTATACCAGACAACTTAGTAACTTTAGAACCCTTAATATCACTGTTAAGAAAGAGCGTTACCTTTATTTGGGGCAAACCCAAAAATCGGCATTCAATAAAGTAAAGGAACTACTGCAAAACAGTGCGATAAATTCCGTGAATATATTACAGGTATTCCTATATTAATCGAAACCGACCATAAACCATTAATTCAGGTCTTACAAAGTAAGCCTATTGATGAACTGACACCGTGTCTGCAAAGGTTCCGAATACGCCTTAAGCGCTTCGATTATAAAATATATTATACGCCGGGTAAGAATCAAGTAGTAGCGGATGCGCTTTCAAGAAATTTTTCAAAAGGATTGGCAATGTCAGTTTCTGACGAACTTTCAGAGGAAACTGAAGCGCATGTTAGTCTTATTGTTAATAGCTTTCCGGTCAAAATGAATTTTTTGGAAGAGATAAAAACAGAACAGTCTAATGATTACATATGTAATAAACCAAAACAATTTAGGTTAGAAGGATGACCTAACAAAAATAAACTAGATGACAAGCTTAATCCGTATTTCCAATACAGGACATACATTTCTTTTAACAAAGGGTTTCTGTTGCGTGGTACGAGAATAATAATTCCAGAATCTTTACAGCATAGATGGCTTAAAAGTTTGCACCAAAGAATAGTCAAATGTAGAGCTAGAGCAAAATCGACGGTTTAGTGGTTGGGGGTATCGACCCAAATTGAAAAACAAAATTAGCGGTAGATTTATTCAAACATAATTTTTGGTACCTTATTGTAACGTGAATAGTAACGTTTTTTCAAGATATTTAAAATTAGTAGTTTGACAGAAACAGGTGTCATTTTAAAACTTAAATAACTATTTCCAAGATACGGAATTCCCAACATAGTTTGTTCAGATAATGTCCCACAATTTTCATCAGAAAAATCGCAAAACGGTACGGATTTGAACACATAACGAGCAGTCCCTACTTTCCTCAGTCAAACGGATGTATAGAGGCTGCTGTCAAAGTAACAAAAAAATTTATTAAAAAAGAACGAAAACATATATCTAGGGTTATAGGTCTACCCCATTAGAATGTGGGTTTAGTCCCGCGGAACAGTTAATGAACCGCAGACTAAAATCACATCTGCCAGTTCTACCCAGTTTATTAAATAAACCCGTTGATCGCAAACTATTTTCAAAAACCGAAAACATAGCAAGAAAAAAAGTTTCTTCCATTTTATTAAAGACATCGGACCAGAGACTTGTCTATATTACAGGAGGGCGATAGTGTTTGGGTAATCGACCAGTCTACGTACGGAAGAGTTATAGAAAAACTCAAAGAACCGCGTTCTTACCTCATTGAAACCGAAAGAGGTTTTGACAGAAGAAATAAGTGGCATTTAGTACGTGCACTTTATTTTAACTGGTATAGATTTACCCCAACACTGTCGGACCCCACCTACGACAAAGAAGTGCCAGTTGAGATAGACACTTCAAAGGATAAAGAAGGAATTTGCGAATCTCATAGTGAGTTGTCTAATAGAATAAGTGTTAGTAAACGCACAAATAAGGGCGATACCGCTGCTTTATCTAATCAGGGTAAGAAAGCTTTATTTGATGTAGTTAGTTCTATGCCGGTTCGGGTCACTAGGAAACCCACTTATTTAAAGGATTATATTTGTAACTAACTTTGTGTAGTGTCAGCAATCTGACAACTGCGTTGGGTAGCGTGAGTGAAGACACTCAGATGAGGTATTTGGGAGCGGATGTAAAAAGGTGTAAGAATAAATCTAGTATAACCAGAAATACATCATCTCCCCCGGAATGCATAACGCCCAGATGATTCTATATCTGCATATGAACTTACCGAAGTTGCCGATAGGTGGCGATACGTGTTACATTATTATAATATTTTCAAACCTAACACTCAATTTAAAATTAAAGATTAATTCAAACAAACTGAATAGTATATCCTAGTAACATTTATACAAATAAAATATTTAAAACTTAACAAAATATATTTTTAAATTATTGAATGAAACACTAACACGTCTAAAGAATCTACTGCTTGTATCTATGGGACGTTATACCAGGGGAGATGGTGTATTTCTGGTATAACCAAATGAAGGTGAATTATTCCAATTATCCCTAACTAAACATTTTGTATTTAATACTAGTAGGTAATGTATTGTTAGAGGAATGATGCAAAATGAAAGCAATTTTGCAGTTATGTTTATTTTACAAACGTGTGTGAGATTATCAAACATTCAAAAAGAAATTTATGCAACCAACCGATCAGGTCAGCAGTAGTTTACTCTTTAGTTATCGTGGTAATTGAAGTTACTATTTCTGTACGAAACGTAACAGTCATTTAAGGGTGGAATCTTAAACCATATTACAATTCTTGTTTTTAAAACTGCGACAATCTCTCTACTTATTTAGATTTCGGAAAAAAGTATCATAACAAAATTATTGATCTTAATGCCGCTCTGAAACTATAACTATTTAATTACAAATGGTTTTATAAATTATTGACAACAGAGAGAGATAATCAAATCTGCATCTTAAAGATAAATCAAAACATCCCTAACATAAATCAAAACTTTCACACAAAGAAAATAAAATAATTTTATTTCGTGGATGAAATTATTATTTAATTATTTTTGATGTTGTAGAAGTTTCTTTATACACAAGAAAAATTTTCCAACTTTAAAAGGAAAAGAATTTTTAATCAATGAAAGTTTAAACAAATAAAAGAATGGTATAATTTACAGAATTAATTAAAGTCGTCCTACTCCAAAAATTGAACTTTTTTTGTGCCCAGAAGAAGATAGAACGTTAAGATCCGGGTTGTTCAAGTTCTTTTAAACAGTTTGGTACATATATTACTAAATCATCCGTTTTCATAAATTGAAACTTTTACTTTGCAAAATTTTTTAATTGTTCACAGAACTTGTAGTTTACGAGATAAAGATTTAGAATAATAATTTACAATATTTGTATTTATTCCACTCAAGGTGCATAATATGTTGAAAATTTTATTTTTACTATTTTTCAATAGTTCATTTATTTTCACTTACGGTTAAAATGGTGTAGTAAAATTTTAATGTGAAAATCTACTAACATTTGTTTAACATGCTGCTTTAACTACATTGTCCCTGCCATCCAAGTTCACTTCATATGTCGTCTGGATAAATTTATGCGAATGTTTTAAAACTTTCTAGATCCTGCGCTTTCTGACACTTGATTGGTTTCAAGTCTTTTTATATAAAAATATATCAAATTATTTGGCTCAGTTATTTTAGTTTGTTGGTTGAAAATAAGAAAATTTATCTAAAATGAAATATTTATTTTATTGAAAAATTAGAAAATTGTTTACTTAATTGGTCAATATTAATTATGATGTTAACGTCGTCGAAGTTTCGTTAGATAATTGGATGTATTAATGCATTCAAAATTGAATGGTTTAAGATAACGACAGCGAAATGTAATTGGTGTTAATTATGGATGAGAGTGCAAGAATAATTACGTAGATATTACAGAGACTTACTAAATGATGTTTTCAGGATTAGGTATTCCACCGTCGTACCAAACGTATGTTTTTCAGAACTCTATACTATACTATAAATAGACATTTCAGTCAACAAATAGCTTTTGACCAGGCATGTAATTGGACATGTTATTTTAAATAATTAGCCTAGGCAAATACTACATATTAGGCAAATTCTATTTGCTTAACAGCTTGTTTAACAAATTTGAGATTATTGAGACGCAAATCGAAAAATACCATATAAACCAATAAATTAAATAATTTATTGCAATTCAGTACTTTCATTTTAAAGAAATTTGAATCAATGAAATTTTATAATTTAAAATAAAAGTATGGAATTGCCAATTTTGCCACTGTACAAAGTAGCAGCCGAATGACTATTTCGTAGAAGTATTTTTGGGGCATAAGAGCTTTTCAACATCGTGATTACAGCGTTCTATGGATCCTTTACTCCGAGGGTGTCAAGGTCTGCAGTGAATAATTTTACATAGAAGCAAAAGACAAATTAGTTCCACAATTATTGTGGCTCGTTATAAGTCTGAAGAATTCTCGGAGCACAAAAATGCTATTTAAATGCTACATCATTGGCTTGTTTACTTCGTAGCGGACTCAAGTAAAGAAATTTAGTGCACCCCATCCGAACAACCAACGCACAGAGGGATATTTAAGGAATCTACGCGGCCAAAAGTCAATCTAACTAATTTGGGAAAGCCCAACTAAAATCAAGTACCTGAGTTAGGGGACATTCCAGTGAACAATATGCAGCACCTCCCATCCTTCTCCCTCGCACGCCGCCTGCTCTGTCGGCGTCATTTGCAATTCGATCATCGAAATCTAGCATACGTATTTTTTCTGAGTGATTTTGTAAAAACGCTTTTATAGTGAATAATTATTTTTTTACCTTAATCTTGTTCGGAGAAGTGATGGATTCTGATTCTACAGGTAATTAACCTATTTTATTGTAATATATTTTTTTCATTTTATTCTATAAATGTATACTTTTGACGTTTTAAAAGTAATATTTTTAAAAAGACTGATTTTCCAACGAAGTGCATACTTATCAAGCCATAAGTTATAGTATCAGGGGTAGATCCGGCATTCCTTTTTATTAATATTACAACTTCGAGTTTTGAGTAGTACGGAATCAAAAATTAACCTGCGAAAATCAGCAATTTGGAAAATCTCAGTACTTTTACTTTTTTCCCACGAAAAATTCTGAATATGTGAATGAAGTTTAATGGATTTGAAAGCAACATTTTGAATGTTTCAGGCGGATTGGGAACTTCGGGAGTACGGATAGTGACCCGCAGACATCTATTCGACCTTCTGAGGAAGGAAAGGAAACCAACTTTTGACGAAAAACTGGATTTTCTAAAAGACCAACTGTTGTCGCTTGAGGATTTCACTGAAGAACAATCGAAAAAGTTTAAATTCAGTTTCGCACATTGCTTTATATTGACAATGGTGGACGGAAAGGTCTGCAACGCAGCAACTGGCACAACATCAACAAATCGTTGCTACATCTGTGGTGCGACTTCAAAAGACTTCAATCAAGTGAAAAAACAGAGGAAAATGGAAATACAAGCCAGGTTTCGCAAAGAAACTGGTTTGTTAGTGGATATGCCAAAAACAAATTTTGGCAACACGAGTAGGAGATTTTTAGAGTATCCGAAATTAGGTTCAGATATTACAGGCATCAGTTACGACTTAATTTATAGGTTGAAAGTAATACTGGAAACCATTTCAAGCGGATACACGATAGATGTGGAAAAGTATGATAAATATGCAGTAGAGACTGCTCGTTTATATGTCGAATTGTACCTTTGGCATCCGATGACACCGACTATGCATAAAATATTGATTCACGGAGCAATCATAATAAAACGCGCATTGCTACCTATCGGTCAACTTTCTGAGGAGGCAGCAGAAGCGCGTAACAAACATTTTAGGACATATCGGCAAGATTTTTCAAGGAAATTTTCAAGGGAATCATGTAACAGAGATATTTTCAACCGACTCCTCTTGAGCTCAGATCCGCTGCTCTATAGTATGAGGACTTTAGGGAAAAGAAAATTTGCTTAGTTTCTTCCTGAAACCATCGATATCCTTCTGCCAGCACAGCCAAACTCAATGGTTATACCATGTGAAAGTGAATCGGAACTTAATGATTAGTTTGTACTTATTTTTGCTTTCTAAACCATATTTTTCATTAAATAAATACATATATTTTAGAAAACTATTGTTGTTGTATCATTCATGTCATTTAGAACCAATTAAGCAAAAAAACTCTTCACTACGCTACCAGAGTATTCATGCAAAAGAGCTAACCTGGATGAAAAGGGCATAAATATAAATGGCGAGTGGCTCAGTCACCTGAGATTCGTCGACGATATAGTCTTGATAGCCGACCAAATGGATGATGCCAGGGATTTGTTGGAGACGCTCTATCTCTCCTCCCGAGAGGTGGGACTAAAAGATAATAACATGGCAAAACACAAATTATGACAAACCTCGTGCTCAGCGAAAGCATAGCTGTTGCTGGAAAAGCAATTGAGCAAACTGTGTCATACAAATATCTGGGGCATGAGATTTGCATAGGCAGAGACAATCAAACAATCGAACTTAACCGACGCATAAGACTTACCTGGGTATCCTTCGGAAAATTAAGCCATGTGTTCAAGTCAGACCTTCCAACGTCCTTAAAAAAGACTGATCAGTGTATATTGCCTGTATTGACCTATGGGCAGAAACATTAACACTGACCATAAAACGATACACAAAATCCGTGTGGCACAGAGGGCGATGGAACGGGTAATGCTTGGCATTTCTATTAGAGACAGAGTCCCAAACAGGGAATACGACAAACAACAAAAGTAGTAGATGCAATAGAGAGAATAACCACACTCAAATGGAACTGGGCAGGGCATGTCGCCAGACTGACAGATAACAGATGGACCAAGCGAATATTGGAATGGAGACCAAGACAGAAAGGGTATCGAAATAGGGGACGCCCTCCAACGAGATGGACCGATGACCTAAAGCGTTGGCAGGGAAACTGGATGCAGGCGGCGCAGGATCGAAGCACATGGAAGAGATTAAGGCAGGCCTATATCCAGCAGTGGATACAAGAAAGGGCTGTTTGATGATGAAGCAAAAAAATTATTTTGGCCGCTCAGATTGCTCAAATACCACTATGTGCAACGGTTGCACTTCATCATTTGTGTACCAATATTATGATTTTCTCATTAGGAAACTTGATAAAGTTTTCATTTAAGCAAGCAAAACAAAATATGCTAAAATAGTTGGTATTCTGTGAGAATAACATGAGTGACATATTGCAAAATTTAGGTTAACAAACAAAAATTCGAATCTCTTTGTTTGATTAATAACGATGCCTATTTATGCATTTAAAACGCATGTCTGACGTCAAACATTTACAACGTTGATTTGTTTACATTTTGAATTTGTGCTGTCAAATTCATATTACACTAAATGTTAAACCAGTGTTTGAAACAAACTGAGTCTACGATTTTGATTGTCAATAAGTACTTTGAGCAAGAATCGAAGTATTCAAACAGTAAGTTTTTAATTAACGTCGTATTATGGATTTTGCATATCTACACTTTTCAAATTTACGTTCGTTTTACAATTTATAACCTAAATTATTTTCTGAAAATGTAATAGATGATATATGTACTAGACAAAGCCAGCATGCTACGCATGCGTTAAGTCACAAAAATAAATTAGCTTCTAAAGAGCAGACAGTCATGAACAATAATTAGCACTTACATTAACATTCATCAGTTGAGTAATCAATATGAATGCAGAGTATGTACTCATGTGAATTCGTACAAATGAGTCGAGAGTATTCGGGTGTGCGCTCGCAACGAATCGAGAGTAGGTGAGGACGCACAAGCGACATAACATATTAATATAGAAGATATGGATGTAGTCCGAATAGAAATTATTTATTAAAAAAATATTTAGAAGCGGTTTTATTGGCTCGACCGCTTTAACGTAATACAACAAAGTTTATTTAGGTGAAATTGACTGTTTGGTTCGCATAACGCTCGCAGTTACGCGTGTGTGAGTCATCAAGTTCGTGCATACGAAGATTTTTTTGGGTGAAATTGAATCCTCTACAGTTAAACCATTCGAAAATTTGCAAAATTACGAATATTTTGATTTTTATTCGTGTTTTTACGTAATATGGTTCCGGAGTTATAAAAATTACAGTATTCGTATAACAATGTAAAATTCCTTAAAAAAAATTTTAAAATGATAAATTTTTTTAAACATTATGTGATAGGGTCATAAAAGGAACGTTTTTTTTAAATAATTTTTTTATCTGTTATAATTTAGAAATTATGGCCGTTTTAGTTTTCGAATGAAATTTTGTCGGAAACGTTTTTCGCTTATAACTTTTGAAAACACGCGAGGTCTAACAAAACTGAAACGGCCAAAAATTTTTATTTCTTTATCCGCGTATGATGCTTTTGAATTTTGAAAATCGGTCCGTAAATAAGCGAGTTGTGGTCAACTTACGGCTCAATTTGTTTGAAATTTTTTGACTATTTTAACTTTTTTAACCTTGAAGATGCCCTCGTACAAAAAAATCTAAATCGAAAAATAAAGACACATCTTTCGTAAACTCGAAACTTTTTCGAAACGAAAATATCTTAAGCCGTTCTAATGTGAGACGAATTTGAAAAAGGTTGATTTTCGTAGATTTGAAAATGAATCGAGAGTAGGTGTGCGTTCACACTAACGACATAATAAGATAAACATGGTGCCACAAAAGAAGATACTTGCGTCATTATTTTCTGATGTACGAAATAACGTATCGATAATTGTGTGAATAAGACATAGATGTGTAAAATAAAGGAGGAAGATGTACTATATGCGTTATGAATAAAGTTACTCAATTGACTTCAATTTCATTTAAGTTGACGTTCTGTCAAATGTCGGTCGCTGTCATTCTTGGTTCATTCTATATTTTTGGTTATAAATACTGTCAATTGTTATTTTTTAAGGTTAGTATTTCAACTGACAACCACATATCTTGCCAACATTGTTTTAGTTACTTTCTAATTCTAACTAGTAACTAAATAGTAAATGATCTAATTGACTCAGAAGTTTTTTAATATTGATTTATATGCTTATACTTATGACGCAGGGATCTTCTTTCCTGGCAAGAAGTATACATGACAACGTTGGGCATGACGTCATTATTTAGTGACTTTTTTTAATGACGTGCAACCGTTAGTGTTTGAATAAGGTATAAATATATTTTTTATTTGAAATGATGATTTATGGTCGATGGTACCTTAAACGTTTACGAAAAACCAGCCGCAGCATTATTCTTAAAATTTGGTTATTTAAGTAACGGTGGATGATTTATCGACCTACAATATTTTCAAGGATGCGACGTTGCCGCTTCTTGTAGAAATATGTGGCAACTTATTTATTTCAATTAGCATATCTTGTATATTTTAGCTCTACTAGATTTCCCACTATTTTTTGATCATTTTAGTTTAATATTATTCTATACCTATCTGTAGCGGTTTTCGAGATATTAATTATTTTCTAAAATTTTTGTTATAAACATTGGCCAAACTAAACGTTTCTTGCAGCGGTATTTAGATTCGTAAAAAGCTAACATTTTGGGTGTGGTTTACCAAGTTTCTGTACATTAGTACCGCTAGATACAAAAATGACAAAAAGTGCATTTTATACCGGGTGATTCAGCTAACCCGTTCATAGACTTCCCGTTGAAATATTTGTTTAAAAATTTGGAATATGGGATTGCTCGAAAAGTTCTATTTAATTAAAATATTTCAGCTCTTCTAGCACTTCCGGTTACACCTGTCATTGTCAAAACGTAACTCAACGCATGTAGAAAAATAGAAGCGTCGTATGTACAAAGATTTAACTCATTATTGTTCCTCTTGAAGATAAAATAGTATATACCATTCAGAATAGAAGGTCTTTTTGTGCTTCACCCAGTTGCCGGCCTCTTAATGATATAATCAACTATTATGCAATAACTCAAAATTTAAAGGTAGGTACTTTTAGGGGATGGGTGGTTTATTTATCGCTCAATATGTCTATTTCCCTTAATGAATATGTTTTAATAAACATCTAATTTTTGGCTACCAAGTACAAGAGGCCAAAGAAATACAGTCATAAAGTCCAAACATATTAACTGGGTCATAAAACATAATATACAACTAAGAAACTAAATATTACTACAAAAAATGATTAGGTTTTTTAATAATAGCGGTCAGAACGTATATTTGACAAATATGCCACAAATCATCCATGTATGTATAATGTAATAAATTAACACAAGACGATGATCCTTGTTACAGGAATATTCATTGAAAGTTACGAACCTGAACAGTTCACTACGTTTAGACAGAAAAAATCAATGTAACGAGATTCAAAAATAAATTCTTACCATAAAGATAGATCGAAGTACTTTACTACAAATGCATGACTTCTTTATTTCTTCAAAGTCACTATTGATTTATCAAAATAGACTACTACAGCAAAGACTTTGTACCAAATAAAATAAAATATACTGCCGCCTATGTTATTTTATTTTTAAAGCTGTTAAATTATTCAACGACAGAATCCGTTGAGCGAGAAACTTACGCTGAAAAGGATATTTTAGACGATAAAAACGTTTCGAATTTTTAAAGCTAAAAATAAGGTAATTTGAAGGGTCTCAGAAAAGTGCGATAACCGTCGCTTTAGATGAATATTTACATTTAGTATATAAAACGGTATTAATGCGAAATTCAGTTTTCAATTAGAAACTTTCGAAATTACTTTTGAACAGGAATAACGAAAATGCAACGTAAGCACAACGGAAGAAAAATCCCCTAATCTTTTAAGTTGATCGATCGAATAACAGTTTAAATGTTTTATTAATTAGTCAAATATTAATTAAATATAAAGTTCTTATATCACAAAGTGTCATTAGATTTTAAAGCGAAGTATCAACAGTTTTCAATGGTTTCAAAACGAAAATTGTAGTATATCG